>CM050411.1:5538655-5787631 GCA_027580255.1 Therioaphis trifolii
TAATACGTTCTAATAGATCCATTAAATGTAAAGAAATAAACAACATACTAATTTACGTTTTTTCTGCAAAAATAAGTTATGATTTATTACACAAATAAAGAGAAAATTATTCAGTAATTGAAGTTAAAATAACGTATTAATATCACCGTAATAAATAGTTATAAAATTGTCAATCTTTAACAATCCTATAATAATTATTTTCAGAGTTACAATTAAAAAGCTGAAAATCGAGAGCATTTTTTTTCTAATTTTTTTGTTTTTTTGAATTGCTGTAACTTGGTCAATTTTGGACTTAGAAAGTTGATTCAACTACCAAAATTCATTAAAAAAATAGGCAAACAATAATTAGTGGTTAAAGCAGGGGGTTGCCATTAAAAAAAAAAAGTTGACATGCGCATGCGCGTGACTAGTTAAGTAAAAAAAATTCAAAGACCATAAAAATGTGTATTTTTATGTCATAACAACTGCCAAAAAAACAGAATTCAAATATCAGGTCTCTACGCAAAGATATTGAGTGTTCTCGATTACCGTTTACACACTGTATATATATATATAAGAATTGTGAACTAATAATTATTAGATGAGAAATGTAACATTAATTATTTGAATTATAAGTGAACCATTTATTTGAGAAACGACGTAAGTCACAAAATATCACAAATTGAGATAATGCGTGGAATGTGTTATCAAATGATAGACAGATCATGTGTGAACATTTGTAAAATAAATATTCAATTTTAAGACGGTGGCACCACTTTAAATAATCAGTATAGAAGAGAAACAACGTAAGTCCTGGACTTATATGAAGTTTTACCAGAGGATTTACCAGTGGAAAACGACTGAAGTGGTTCTGGATGAATATCAAAACCCCGATCGTTAATAATGTAATAGAAATTGTTTTAAAATAAATTCGATAAAATAAAATTTATAATATTATAATATACCAATAAAATGAATTTGTTGCAGTAATTTTATTAGTTGCAGTCTTTTTATTAATGAAAATTATATTTTAATAATAATATTTTTTAGTCGTAATAAGCCCGAATACGCTTATTTGAGTATAAACCTAAGTCCAACATGAACCTATGGTAATTCAGTCAAGTATTTACACCACAAAGAATCGTTTATTGTAGAAACAACGTATGTCCACCAAATTCGAATGGACCCCACTTCCCCCCAATGGGCCAAATTTAGTTTTTTTTTTTTTTTTAATGTGTATCTCGAGGAGTTCTTGGAATTAGGCCTCACGGTTTATCTACCATATATCACTGGTAGCGTAAAAACAGTTTTCTCTTATTTTCTACGAATCACTTTTTTGTTACTTACGTCGTTTCTCAAATAAATGGTTCAAATACAAGTCTTAAACGTGGTCCATGAATCAAAAAAAAAAAAAAAAAAATCGAAATTTTTTATTTGATTGCATAACGTTGGTAGGCGATACATCGGACTATTAGAGAAGTAATTAGTTTTCAACTGTGGTATAGCAAAAGGAAGATTATGTCTTGAATTGAAGGGGAGTACTTTGAGACCGATTTTTTGTAATAGTTCAGTACAGACAATTTCTGCATTAAAGATTTTATAAACAAAAGTGGCATCAAAAACTAAAGATCCGTCTGATCTTTAATAACTTGAAACCCGTAAATTTTGCAATCTCACCAGTATTTTGGTGAAATATCATTGTTTTATGTGCATAAAAACGGAGGAAATTTCTCTTGGTTTTTTCAATTTATCGATAAATTGTAATTGATTAGAATTCCACGATATCGTGCCGAATTAAAGTGATGATCTTACTAATGAACAATATAACAAATTCAAACATAAAGGGTTATTAAAATCATTGCAAGTACGTTTGATGAACCCTAAAACACGGAGACTCTTGCCGTGTGTTTTATTTATATGTGCATTAAAGGATAAAGGATCTGCTGTCAGAATAATACCTAGATTTTGTACTTGATTAACACAAATGTGGGGGGACGCCATTTAAATGATAATTTGAATTTATATGCGATTTAGAGCGGTTGAATGAAATATGAACACATTTAGAGGTATTAAGAGACATATACCATTTAATGAGCACCATAATGAAAATTGATCTAAATCGTACTGTAGGAAAAAAAATACAAATCCTAATTCACAACGGTTGCCGTGAATAAAACACATTGCGTCGTTGACTGAACGACGCGATCACTGCATCTTGCATAAATCAAATCTTATCATACAAATAATAATTACTCACGCGCCGCGCCGTCTGCAGAAGTTCTTATTCAACAAATATCAGCTGATAGTTGGAGGTGTCGCAGCGTTTTGAATATGTACGCGCAACAGTTTGTTTGTCAATCACAGCAACACTTTCTAATATCTTCGTTATATTTTGTCACTTACTACCGGGCGGATCTGTTTACAACATGTAAAAAATTATTAATAAACTATAAATAATAGATCGTATCGAAAAAAAAAACGCGTTTTTTTTTTTATTTATAAGTGAGTATATACAAAATGTATTTATTATTTTAAAATGTGTTTATTAATTTATTTATATTTTAACACATATCTGTACATACACAGTATAGTGTAAAAAGCCGGTAAGTGAGATGATGGTGGTACAAGTTCGACCTTCGTCCCTTCGGTCCTCGGACAAGATATTGGTAATGAATGTATTAAGTTTTAAAGAAATGATGACTCATTTATTTAGTATAAAACGATTCTGAGCAAAGCTTCAGTGTATAAATATTGTATACTCAATATTTCATTAGAAATATACTTAAAAAATACTGTTTACGTATTTTACGGTTATTTGCATAATTTTTGGTGAGTTATAATAATTTATTAAAGTGTGTATAAAAAAAATCCTGACTAACGATTTTTGAATTTTTGTTAGGATAAGTAGGTAGGTATATGAGTAAGGTCATATTAAATTTTCAGAACTTTTTGTCAAATATTTAAAATTATATTACATAAAAACTTTCAAACAATTTGGTAAATTAAAAGTTCTATATTTAAGTCAAAAGTGCTATAATTGTTCAGAAAATGTTGTCCAATATAAAAAAGTATGTATTTGATATTGGATAAAATTTTCAAGTTTCTAGCTTCAATACTTTGCGATTTATGACTAAATACTTAAAATCTGAACAGTGAAAATCTCGTTTACGGCGGATTTTTACCGATTTTACCGTTTTTACTCAGTTTTTCGATCGTTATTCTTGATTACTGGAAAAACTATGGAGATTTTAGAAAAATGACCTCTCTAAAGTACCATCTCAGTTCAATTTCGAATCTAAAAAGTTGCTGGATGAAACTTTTAGACAAGAATTTCTATACAAAAAAGTGTTTACAGAAAAAAAAATAAATAAAAAAATAAACATCATTGTAAAACCATAAGATCCTTCGCTTCACTCAGAATCTAAAACACCGTGCACACTGAACTTATGTGAATTATATCGACAGTAATCTGCACTCGGCGCAGACGGCGTTTAACTACTTTGGTGAAAGTAAATATTGAATCGGAATAACAATCAGGTATCCGGGCGTATTTAGAAGTTAGAACAGTCGAGGGCGACGATAACCACAGAGGCACGTAATATTATATCCACAGGAGATAAACGATTTCGTACACCTTCCGCGGGTGGTCCGTCGAAAAGTTATGTTTAGCGCGTACCGCACAGACGCGTATCGGTATTACGCGCCGCAAGTTGCATTGTTTGTATAGGTTTTAGTCGCACTGCGTTTTGCTGAGACTTCAGCGACGGGTAGCGTAATACACAAAATCGTAGCAGTGATTTATTAGCCGTAATCATGATTACCAGGGTTCGGATTTTATAGCACCAAAAAGTACTGAAATATGCGCTATAATATGCCCTTAAAATATCAAAAATAGCAACAAAAAAAAAAACAAATCTTTTTGAAATTATCATCTTTTAATGGTCGTTGAATGATCGTTCAAACATAGTATAAACCTATATGTTTATTATTATATTTAATTTAAAAACGATACCGTTCCAATGGCATCAGCGAAGAGATCTTTTTCTTCTCTGAAACACGTTCGTTAAACAATATCAGAGATGATTTTTCTGTACTTTTATAGAATGTGTAATGAAAATTGTTTTAAAAAAAAAAATTAAATAGATTGTAAGCTATATGCTGTCAATTTATCGTACGGGGAACATTGTCCGGAAAAAGTCATTGGTGAATGTTTCAATAAAAAGTGGACAACAAGCTTTACAAATTAACAACAAAAAGAAATAATAGTTGACAATTACTTAGTGATTTATTTATTTTTTTTTTTTTTCGTTAACCTTATAAATACGTATTATATGAAATTATATCATTGAATCGTTTTAAATACAAATATAAACGTCATTATGGGTGGTAAATTTAATATAAGAAAAAGCCCCTCGCAGGAAAAAATTGTATCTCCACCACAACGAATCAAATCACAACCAAACTGTGACTCGCAGAACGCTCTGTATACGCAAACACGTTAATAATTCATCGAAATCATTGTTTTTCGTGTTGACCACGGTGTTCGCGGGTGTGCCGTACAAACTTCGAAACGTCAGAAGTTGAAAACAATAATTAGAAGGAAAAAAGCGATAACGATCGATTATTACAGCGCAAACTGTACACTTTTGGGTTCTCTCGCGCGCGCCAAACTTTCTTCGTGTTAATAACGCGATTAGCTAACCTAACGGCGCAAAGTCTTCTGAGTTTGCGCCGGGATCATCCGTCGTCGTGTCACGGATAAATTAACTTTTGATCTGTTCACTCCTCTCCTTCTGTCGCCCCTAACTGCCGGTGCGCCGGACGGTCAACGCCCGAGACGTCCTCCGTCCCGACACACATAAATTAGTCCGGGTTCGCGTGCATTAACCGAGGTCGCCGTATTATCAGCCGGATCGGCCGGTGCTAACTTTGCGTTATGATTTAAAACAACTCTGAAATGTTCCGCCGAAATAACACCTCCCCGTCCACACTCGACCGAATTATTATTATTATTATTATTACTATACAACTTTGGACAGTATTATATCTAAATCGCCTGCACCGACGAAAAATCTGCTACTTAATGTGCGACGAGCGTTGAACGGTATCGGTACTAATTTTTGGGAATCAAACGCGAGAATGTCGATTCGACATTTTATTCGACCATCAAGATCTTACTTTCTCTGCGACATTTGTCCGTATCGTAAACGGCAGGGGTGGACGACAACAGGCGGCCCGCATACCGTTTTTAACCGGCCCGCGCCAAAATCGATACAATGTTTGATAAATATAAAAAATAAACGCCAACAGTAAATTTTGAAGTTAATCAACCTTTTTTTTTTTTTCACTTTTCACGTTCTACGGCCCACTTGATTTTTAAGTTCTATAAATTGACCCTCTAGTGCAGGGGTCGGCAAGTGATTTCTACCGGAGTCCGGAAAACTGAAATAATACGTAAACGGAGTCCGTAGAATAAAAAAATTAATTTTATTACCTTATTCAATAGTTATTACTAAAATGTTAAAATTATTTGAAGAGTTAACATGCCTTGTAATGTCATATTACGAGAAATCGCGTTTCTTGTCTTTGGCTAGTAACTTGAAATCGGCAACTCTCGTAGAACGTCTAAATACGAAATATGTTCCCAATAGGCTCAATGTGAGAATCCGTTAACTTTGTCACGATGGAAATTGAAATAAGGTACTTATTGAACTATCAAAAAAAGACGCGTCGACGGTCCAGATCACTGCCTTCCGCGGTCCGCCAGTTTCCGACCGTTGCTCCAGTGACTTTAAGTTGCCCATCCCAGGTATACGGGAACACGCTCGTACCTGCCACTGGTCGTACGATATGTTGTATACAGGCTCTGGTGGTTACTCGTAATTCAAAGTACTTTTTATTCATTTGATATCGGCAAAAAGTGATCCTCTGTGTTTCTCTGGAGACGACAGTCGATTCGCATTCCGTTTTAACGAAATATGCTTTTAGCCGAGTGTACAATATCAAGTGTTAAATAATAATAATAATTATACGATATAGTGAATATACGTGGGATTTCGGTCGTGATGAAAACGCACTCGGTACAAACGATCGAAAACTAAAAACAGCTCGATTCAGGACATGCCGTATTAAAAAACTACCTTACTTCGTCCGTTGTCGTTTTTATCGTAATCAACGTACGATCACTGCAGGTCACTGACCCTGGCACCCCTAATTCAAAATTTTTACCCAAAAATCATTTCAATGTTTAGTAACTAATTCGTAATAATTCGTAACCACGAATTCAGAATTTGTAACACAAGTACAACCCTCTAAAATCAATTTTCCCTATACGGGTGCCAGGATCAGTTGACCCTGGCACCCGGTCCTCGAAAAACGGTCACAAGGATTCCAAACGAATTAGTTACTAAATATTGAAATGATTTTTGGGTAAAAATTTTAAATTAGGGGTGCCAGGGTCCCTGATCACTGCTCGTCTCCACGGCGATTGCGGTGATTTGCACGTATTATTGCAGTTAAAAGAACATTCTGTCATATTATTATTATTCCTATTATTATAATTATTATTATTGTTATTATTATTATTATTATTATTATTATTATTATTATTATTATTATCAACTATCAAGTCGTAATACGTATATTACACCATCGTTAGTTTATATTCATACGCGCGACGCGCTAACGTGCACATACGCGCACGCCAAACTCGTACATTATAATATTATTGTGTGTAATGTATTTGCGTGCTATGTTATAACGTTACATTCAAAGTCTGAGACGCCCCGGCTATAGTTTTGCAGTTACATCCGAGTTAATTTATGCGGACCGAACGCGCGTATTATATTAAATTGTCCGACGTCAACTTTTACCAACGTTCAAGACCAGGAAGTAAAGTGAGTATGAAAACCATCAACTCGTGCGGCAAATATAGAACACGCAGCCGAAATGTGTGTGTGTGTGTGTGTGTGTGTGTGTGTGTGTGTGTGTGTGTGTGTGTGTGTGTGTGTGTGTGTGTGTGTACGTATGTGTGCGATTTTACGACGTTCGCCCGAGTCCGTAAGGACTAAAGACCGTTATAAATACGTTCACAACAATACGCGCGTCGTAGGTATAGTCGTACCTGTTGTATGAACAACTATTGTAATGTATAAGCTGTACAAACGATCACGAGACCGCGAATAAATAACGATTAATAAACGGCGAATAACTTACGGTGTAATATACGAGTATATTCTGGACTATTAATATGTCCTGAATTTTTACAAAAAATTAATTTTAGAATACCAGTTTTTAATTCTAGAAACAATCCTTCTTTTCTGGTTCCTCAGTACTCTAGTAACTTAATCGCAAATAGTCCGGTGTACCGTCTTTTGATGCATTGTAATGATATATCTAATTTTGATTTTTGTTTTGACTCTTTAGCTAAATTAAAAAGCATTGTTATGTATAGTTCTTAATCTACCTATTGTATTTTCTTACTATGTAACTATCTTGTTATTAATATTTTACTAGATTATAAGTTTAACTGTACTATTTTATCCTGTTTGGGATGTTAAATTTAAATAAATAAATAAAAATAAATAAATATTATATATACGAATAAAGTAATAATAATGTGTGCGAGATTATTTTTCGAGTATTCTCGCCCTGTCTACAACCCTTTTTAGAGCTTTGATTTGAATTTTTCCGCGTGCGATTATTTCAAAACACGTCTGGTAAAATTTACGTTTTTTCAATGAAATAACTATTTCTGCACTTCACTCGTTTTTCGCACGAGCCCGTTTCGGTTTTAAGAAACAATTCTAAAACAGCCGGGCCAAACGTCGGAATCGTTTTTCGAACGCCTTCGTGACAAATCGACGCTTTCGAACGGTACTATGCACTTGTATACGACACAACGGTATACCGTGCCGAATGCCGGGTCTCTCCGCGACGGGTGTCGGAGGAACATTGGCGGCCGTGGTTTAAACCCGTCCCGCGGAGCGGCCACGACGATGGAAAAATAGAATTAAATTGCTTAATAGTTCATTATCTTACTAGTAATATTATCTGATGACTGATAAACAATACATATTATTACATTTTTCGTAAACTTTAAAAAAATCATAGAAAATTAACGGATCAACCTTTATAAGAATTTCAAACACCAACATTTTTCTAAAAATCATGTTTACAAAATGGCGATTTTGATTTTTTTTTTCAAACTCTAAAATAAAATTTTAAATTTTGAAATTTGAGTTTTAAAAATAAAAAAAAAATTAATTTAATGTAATTTTATTGTAGCGCTAGGCTATAGTATTCATTAAAAAAAAAAAAAGTTAAAAATATTGAATAGAACAAAAGTTATTCAACATGTCAGATCTTCGTGAAACACCCTGTATATCTACATATTTTTTTCCGTTTATAATATCTAGTTTACGAGTAGTACAAAAGTTGTATAAAACATGATTTAAAATATTAAAATAATACATTTTTAACAAATTGATTAGATCGAAATTGTCTTTAATGGTATTTTATATTTCATGCACATTGCACCCTCGAAACGTTGTGATGCCCCCCCGCACCCCCGCCGGAACAAAAAGCCCGAAAGAAACAATGCGCCGGACGTTCGTTTTTGTTTTGGTTTTGTTTTTCCCCCGTTTTTTTTCATGTCGTCGGCGAATGAGCGCATTCTCGATTAGAATACGAGCGCGCTGCACGTGACGCCGCCGTCGTCACGGTCGATTTCGATTTGAGCGCGTCGTCACACGGCTGATAAAATATGTATCGCGTGGACGACAGTCCGGTGCACGAAACGACGACGACACTTTACTAAATTGAACCAAAGTCACGCGGATTTGCCGGTCGCGGGCTACTTAACTTTGCGCCGGAACGGTCGTCTGATATTTACTAGACGCGTACAAATATGAAAATATATGTAATACACATGTAATAATATAATATCGCGTGCGAATTTCGACCGATCGACGGTGACGATGAGATACTTTGTTCGCGAAAATCGAATCGTCTCGGATAATATGGAAAATACGTACATTATAATATTTTACACAGTACTTAAAGGATAATACCGTGTCGGAGAACGTTTTCGTTGATGAAATTTTACGTCGTGTTTTGTTCTTTGCATTTTTCAGTATTAATACCATTTAGATTTCAGAGCGAGAACAAAGAAGACATTTCGATAGACGATAAAACAATGGTTTACTATAGTGACTAAAATTTGTACGAATTTTTCGCGTTCACGCGTCTACACGATATTCTATTGTTTTTCACACCGTATTAAATTCTGAACAAAGTAAAATCAGTTTTCTAATTCCGATGTTTTTTAACTTTCGAGTTTTCGAAAAGAGATTGTTAAAATTAAATGTATTTCGTACAGATGAAATTGAGCGTACCATCGTACATCGTTTGCAGACTGATTGCGAATACGACCCTGACATAAAATTATCGCGACTCGCGCTCAGTTTAATTAAAAACATACACACACACACACACACACACACACACACACACACACACACACACACACACACACACACACACACACACACACACACACACGAATCAATAAATGAGAATATATCCATAAACCAAGACAGATTTGTAGGTATAATTACTGCAACTGTACCATGTCTAAGCAAAAAACATTTTTACATAATAATATATAGTATGTACGTGCACGATATACGACTTTTCTTCTGAAATTATTGCTCTCCTTTTCCGACTCCTCTTCTTCTTTATGGCTCATACACGCGAAAACGACGTTCTTACGTTCTTTAGCAGGCTTAAGTGTTGTTTTCATATGGGATATTTGTGTAGGTATGTGTGTGTGTGTGTGTGTATCGCATTATAAATCGTTGTACATAATATCACCTCGGAAAAAGTGTATTAGACATATAGGAGCGATATTTTAATATCTACCACCGACTCATAATAAAAATAATTATGATAAAAATAATAAGAAAATAATAGTTAACTTTTGCCAATCGGATAGTTTATAAGATACGATGTAGGTCTTCGCGTTGACATTGTGCAACGGCACGTTTTTACACCCGGCCCGAGAAAAACGCCTCACCGTGCAAAATAATTTTCACACGCAAATACGGCACCTGCTCACAAGGTCTTCGACACTGAATTCGCGAAAATCTTCGCACCGTGTTAAAAAAAAAAAAAAAAAAACGGTCCTCGTATGCATAATAATTTATAAAAATAAGAATCAATAAAAATACATTATAATGGTTTTTGGCACACCGACCGGCGTCCGTTTTAGTTTGACGACGAACAATATTATCTTATTTCTATTAATGGAGTCCAGTGTGTTGTATTTATTAAAAAAAAAAAAATAAATAAAAACGAGGTCAAGTCTTACGGATAACCACGTCAAGCCGTGAACAGAGACGTCTGCGTTACGGTGATAATATTATGATGGATCTACTCACTACGGACGACTTTTATCATTGCCACTATACGATATTACGTGAAATCAAGTACTGCACACACACGTGTGCATACTCTTATAAGTATACTTGCGGCGATATTTATTATCTTTACATCCAAAACGGACGATAGACGCTGCTGGACCGTATCCGATCGACTGTATAGCCCGACAAAGTCATGAATACAATATATACACCTAAAAAAATACCGGACGAGTTTTTGATCATAAACGAACATCTAGTGAAAACGTACGAACCAAAACGATCGAACTCGAAGGAACAACGATACCAATTATTCCACTACGCTGATATTCGTGATAAAAATCAAAATTCGGAATCGACTACGTTTACAAATAAAATTATGAAAATCAATCGAATTTTATCGCTAAAATCCATAAAACGGTGTGTATGTCCAGCAGTTGCGTATCAATTGTACATTTTGTGCGTATAATACCTATATAGAGTTTTGCTGCGTGCCGTTTGTGTACGCACGTGTGCCTCGTGAGTTGAATTCGTAATCATAGCTGTGCATTTATGGAAAATGTCATCGACTCGGGTGTGTAATAAACGTATAATCTAATCTGTTAAAGCTTTGACAAAAATAATAATAATAATAACTCAGTGAATCGGACTCGAACGGGAGACGTTATCGGCTTTTATACGTGCTTTTGTACATATATTATATTACATTACGTATATTATACGTTTAGACCAGTCGGAGTTTTTCGCTGTGTACACGCCACTACACACACACACAAATTCGTTCGAGTACGTTGTTGACGATAAAAGCTGGTGAATTAAAATAAATCATCGGCTCTCTCCCCCCTAACCCCGTGTCATGGCCCATTCGTTGGATCGTTTCACACACCGAGTGATCATCACGTGGTGTGGCGGCGTAACGCGATTTATCATTCGAAACACCCGCGCAGAAAAACACCGTCGATGCGACGTCATAGATCGGGCAGGCGTTCAATTGAAACGCACCAGGCGAATGATGTTTATATTTTTGCGAATCTTTTTCTCTCTCTATCTCTTTGTCTCTCTAAATTTATCTCTCTTCGTGTCTCTATTTGTAGGCCTATCGATGTCTTCCGAGCAAGTTTTAGGTTGTTGTGTGGCAGAGGGTGTTTTTTTTTTGTATTTCTCCCAAGTATATTTTAATTTAATTCACTGTCATTTTTCCCCTAAACTCACGAAGTTTCATTATTACGTCTTTATTTTATTACAGTTTTTTTCACGCATGTTCAAATAAAAACGAGCAATACGACTCAAACAAATAGATGATACAAACAATAATAAAACACAATAAAGTCGATATGGGTAGGTAAAACTTTACTTGGACAGATCAAAGTCAAACTCCGGACGATGCAGAGTCAACATTCCGGCGGTCCGTTAGCCATGCTATTACGTATATTCGATGTCGAGAAAGACGCCTGACGACGTGTGTCTCGCTCTACAATATCGCGCGTACGATATTTCCAGGACTTTGCCAGTAGGTGGTCCACATCCGCGCTGCTGGTTTCCGCTAATTACAAAAATACGCAAGGACAAAAATGTCGGGCGTACGCGTCGTCCGCGTCAGAAAAATCGAACGAAATCGAACTTAACGTGGTTTCCGCCCAGTTTAATGCCACGCACACGGGCGAATAAATATGTATTATAAATATTATAATAATAATCCGGTGAACAAGACGCCACCAGGCACCACGTCGAAATATCATTCACGCCCACACACACACACACACACACACACACACACACACACACACACACACACACACACACACACACACACACACACACACACACACACACACACACACACACATCGACGAGACGTAAACAAGGTGACCCACAAAACGATATCTCCTGTCGTAATAGACGTAATAAAATTCGTCTTTTTTTTTAAGACTCACGGTGCTACGGGATTACAAGTAATTCAAATTTCAATTAATTTGAATGTTCCAATTAACAATAAAAAAAAAGATTTTCATTTTAATATTTTCGAAAAATTTGAACGTAACAAATTCAAAAGATTGTTGCCCGAAAATTTTGACAGTTCAACTATTCTCGTTTACCATCTTTTTTATGATTTTATGTTTTATTTACGTATTATTTTATCAGTCGATAATTAGTTACAAATGATGAAGCAATAACTGTCCAGTAGTTAGTTATAATAAATGATTATACAATTTCAAAAATATAGTATAAGATAATTTGTAATTTTTGAAAATAAATTACATTTTTTCCAAATCATTAAGTCGATTAAAACGATAAGTTTAAACGTCAAAATAATCCGAAAAATAAACTCCATACAACAACTATCTTCAAAGTCTGCGTAAAAATTGCGAGTAAAAACTAAAAATGTATTTATTTATTTTTTTTTTTTTACTGAATTAAATTTCAATCGATTGAAGTCTCCGTTCACGGTGAACACGTCAAGTCCAAAAATTGCGTTATTTCAAGATTCATATTGTACACGACGTACATTAAAAATATCTTCCGCGTGCCATACGTACATCCGACCGCGTCCGATTGGGTTAAGAGGTATGCAAATCAATTAAACACGAAAAAAAAAGATTCACAAGGTTCTTCCATGAAACGTGTATGTCGAAGTTCATACGTCTTATGAATTAACAAAAATCGTTTTCGCGGACTCGACGCGTTACGACGTGTTAACCGTTCGCAGACATCGCTCGGCGGGGACGACCTGTATACGGCGCCCACTCGGTGTGATAATATTATGATAATTATTATTATAGAGAACGACTCCCGTCGTTTCGCTTCCTGTATCCGATCCGATCGATCGGGTTTTTTTCTTTTTTTTGTCGGTTATCTTCTTCCGTAACATAATTGTGTTAAAAAAATAAATAGCGGTTAACACTTAGGAAAACTGAAAAATTAATAAATCACGCAAGAAGAATAGAAAAAAAAACATTTTTCCATTAATACGTATAGTTTTGCAAGTGTTTAAAACTGTACGCGAATAAAATTCAATGTTATGCACCATCCAGATAAAACCAACTGTGCTAATTTCCGTGGGACACCCTGTGTGTGTGTGTGTGTGTGTGTGTGTGTGTGTGTGTGTGTGTGTGTGTGTGTGTGTGTGTGTGCGTGTAATGTTTTTGAGATTTCAGAAGTTATCGCGTAATGTGCTCGCGTGCGCACGGCTCATGAGTGCACTGGTGTGGTACCGATCTTTCAGAAAAAGGGTAGGCTTGAAATTCCTGAAATGACAACAGTAGATTTTTCACATTCCGAGGGGTTAAATGGAAAATATAACGCGGTAATGGGATCGTCGTGCTCGTTGTGTTCGAGCGAGTACGATAATATGATTGATGGGAACGAGGCCGATCTGAGCGCCGCGAGCACACGTTACGCGCTTACACACGAACGTCGGCGCGTGTGTGTATGCGTCGTAGGTATAGGTTTTTTCGAACGTAATGCTCACGCAGATTTTCGGATTTATCGATTTATTACGAATGTTATTTTTTTATTGTTCTTGTTATGGTTATAAATTATAATTATTCGCCGTGCTTGAGACGAACGTTTCAAATTCAAACCAATCTCCTACAGTGGTGTCATTAGTGACGCGACTTAAATCAAAATTATCCGAATATCCGAAAAGTCCTTATTTCGGATCTCGAATTTCAAACCTCTAAATCCAGAATACAAATTTTCGGATTAAAAAAAACCGAATTTTAGGTTTTACATTGTAGATTTATGTATTCTAAATGGAAATAATTAAACTTATTGGTATACAAAAACGCATGAACTAAAAATCTTATGAATTTTTGTATTTAAAATATTGAAAATAATTCTTATTTTAAAATGTATATAAAACTATATTTGTGTGTCCTATAATATAAAAATGTAATGAATGTTTTTACTTTTTTTTTTTTTTAATACTTATACCATTAATAATTTCTAAACATAGTTTAAATTGTAAAACCTACGTGTCATTAACGTATTGATATTTATTGTTGTTCTATTTTTCATTTAAATTAAAATTCTACTTTTTGAACTGGATAATTATATAAAATGCATTAATTCGTTACAAAATGTACGGGGTTATCAAAACATAATATTGTAAATAATATATATAAAACAATACTGATTCGATGTTTCAAAATTGGACTAAGAATTCTGTGATTTCGGATTTTCGAACTTCGGCAAATTCAAATTTATCCAAACACTATATAGGAGTCACTCGGAGGGATGTTTTCCCTACCCTTAAGAATATTAATATCCGACCATTATTTTTCGTGCGACTCCAAAAAGTCGACGGACCAAATCGTCGTCGATTCGTTTTTTGACGGTTTGCACTGTACACGTTTGATTGTACGTTTGATGTCGTTCCGGTCAACACGCGCCTTTGCAAGAGCCCGTAAAACCAAAATTAAGACACGTGAAAAATAACCGCGTGCTCTTTCAAACATTTTTTCGTCGTGACCGATTGCTGAACGTTAATAACTGTCACTGTCGTTTTCTTTTCGAGTCGTGAAATTTCGACAATCGCACGAAAAAAATCCGAGAAAAAGTGCAACGACGTCCCTGCACGTGATCACCGGAACGAATATTATTAGATCACCACGATTCACGAATCGTACGACGTTCGTCACTCTTTAATGTTCGTCGTGAACGATACGAGGCTTAGCAGTCATCGTGAATCGTCGTGTAAAGGTTGCCGCGCACTGGATCGGAACGGAACGGAAACGAATATGTGTCGTCGGAATGCGTCGGAACGGAAACGAATTTTGTCCGCGCACTGTGTCGGAATTTCGCGGCCATTTACCTAGTACCTACATTCTTTCCGATCCAGTGTGCGACGACAATATTCGCTGCCCGTGTCCGACGAGATCAATAAACTTATTTTTTTTTAATAATAACGTGTGTGTGTGTTAATTTAGTTAAATTTAACATTAATTTGAGTATTTGTATTTTAATGAGTGGTACTCATATACAAGTAGTGACGAAGAATACGTCATGCAACTCACACTAGCTCTTTTGACAGAAGTTGAAGAAAAAGAAGAATAAAAGACAAACAGCCAGTGGGTCATAACTAAGGTGACCATACGTCCTGTTTTGAACGGGACAATCCCGTTTTTTGAATCTGTGTCCCGTTGTCCCCTGGGAAATCTTCGGGACGCTAAAATGTCTCGTTTTAATAATGTAGACAAAAAAAATAATGAAAATCAATGTTCGTTGACGAAATATCGTTTTTAGAAAAATATACAAGTATTTAATTTTGTAATTATTACACGAAAACATTTTGTTTACAATAAGTTAATTACCTAGTAAGTGTAATAAGTTAATCTAATTTTTTTGTCCTTTAAAAACATTATAAGTACCACAGAAATTTGCAAGTAATATTATTAAATTAAAAATATTTATTTGTAACAAATAATTATGATTTTTTTTTTTTTTTTTTTTTTTGTCCCGTTTTGATAAAAAAAAATATATGGTCACTTTAGTCATAACATGCATAGGTCAAGGAAAAAAGAAAGGGAGTTCCGTACATTGTTTCCACGTTTAAAACAGGACAGCAAAACATTTTTCCAATATTTCCGTACGAGTTACGAAAAATTTTGCCGATTATTAGACCATAATATTAAGTTTGAACTGTATACAAAGCAACAAGTCCAAAACGATAACGACCAAAAGTCGATGCTAGTGCACATGCGGTTTCAACCGGAACGCTTCGGAATCCGTCAAAACATTGTCAACAAACAATCGGTTTCGTACGGATCGTGACGTTTCCGATCCGATCCGATTCAGTGTGCGGTACCTCATTTACAATAATTATATATATTAATTTTTTCCGTTCCGAACGGAAACGAATTTGTGTCATCGGAACGCGTCGGAACGGAAACGAATTTTGTCCGCACACTGTGTCGGAACAATTCGGAATTTTACGGCCATTTATTGGTACATTCTTTCTGATTCAGTGTGCGGCAACATCTCGTTGTATCTCGTACTCACTAAATCAATAAACTTACTAACATTTTTATTTAATAACAACGTGTGTGTTAATTTAATTAAATTTAATATTAATTTGAGTGTTTATATAATGAGTGATACTGATACAAGTAGTGACGAAGAAGACATGCTACTCACACTAGCTCTTTTGCCAGAAGCCGAAGAAAAAGAAAAATATAAGACAAAAAGACAGTGGGTTCATAACATGCATAGGTCAAGGAAAAAAGAAGGAGAATTCCATACATTGTTCTCACATGTCATATAAATATGAATATTTCTGTACTTCACATATAATTTTTTCATCTGACATATTTTTAATTTGTATGTCAGTTGTTTTTGTTGAAAAAATATTTAAATACTTAAATTAAAAAAAGATTGTTGTTGGAGACTTTAGGCTTTGAAGACTACAAAGTACAAAACTAACTAAAAGATAGCACTTTATTGGTGTCAGTGCACATGCGGTTTCAACCGGAACGCTTCGGAATCCGTCAAAATATTGTCAACAAACAATTCGGTTTCGTTCCGATCGTGACGTTTCCGATCCGATCCGATTCGGTGTGCGGTACACCTCATTTACAATAATTATATTTATAAATTTTTTCCGTTCCGTTCCGATCCAGTGTGACCTTAAGACGGTCGCGATCACAATACAATATAGTGTTTTGTTCGTCGTGCGATCGAGTCGGTCGCGTCGTCGTCACAGACCCGCGGACGATCGCGGTTTATCGTCTCGTTATTGTTGTTCGAAAATAATAATTGGCTCGCTGCGACGGACGAGTCGAATACGTACACACAATTCGAACAATTCGGTTGCGTCACCGAACAAATAATGTCTATACGTGTTGTTTTTTTTCCCCCGTCCGATAAAACATAACCTACTTTTACGACATTTTTTTTTTTTACACTGTCATATTGTAACACTGTGCGTTCATAATAATTCGTACACCGAACGTATACGCACATACCATATCTGTACAGTATGTACGTAAACACATGGCAACCACACTGTACACATTATGCTAATGCAGCGGTTCTCAAACTTTTTTGTTCGCAGAGCCCTTATGTTCCTAAAAAAAATTACGGAGCCCCAAAAATCAGAAATGTCTATTTGAGACAACAATAATTCATATACAAAATGATGTCGATTCATATGATTTGCTTTTTATTTATTTTTTTCTGTAAAATATGAATATACACAAATTATTTAATTAATTTAACAGTAAAAAAGAACATTCTATTTCAGTAATTTATAAAATGTAATATTTAGTGATTTTAATGTGATCCATGATGTTGGCTTTTTTACTGACCAGTATATTTTAATATTTAGCCTGGATTCGCATGTCTGCTCCCGCATCCAATTTATTACGATATTTCGTTTTTGTTGATGCATATGAGGAAAATCCGGTTTCACACAGATATGTTGTTCCAAAAGGTAGAAGAGCTAATATAGCTTTTTTAGCCAGAGATTGATATTCGTTTGCAATACTGCTACTGCACCAAAAATCTGTTGATGATATTTTATCAAATAAAGTTTTTAAAGAATTAAAAATGAATCGGTGGTCGTTTCAATGAATTTTTCATATTCTGTTATAGAATAGATTTAATGAATACAGATATGCCCAGGAAGCCACGGAGCCCCCAGACTACTCTCGCGGAGCCCTAGGGCTCCGCGGAGCACAGTTTGAAAACCGCTGTGCCATTAAGTTATAATATAACCGATAACGAAGTACATTCCTAATTTCCATTAATTCTTTAACTATTGAGTATGCTTACCTATATGGTCTTTTTACAACACCACTATATTTGTATTATATATATATATATACGAAATACATCAAATTACAACGAAATATTAACGTTCGTGCGTTTATTCAAAATATTTACAAACGGTTTACCTACTTTATCGCGTTGAAATAGTTATTAGTAGGTAGCAATAATAATAATAATAATAATAATAATAACGATTTATCACAGTATTTCGATGAACTAGTGCTGTAATAACGTAGTGTACATTGTACATGTATATTATCATAATATTTCCGGTGGAATTTTTCATAGTAAAACGTCCGTCACAGCGCCGGCCGAGTCTGATAGAATACATAATAATAATTTTTTTCGCGTCAACTCTGAGAGAGAAGGGGAGAGGGAAAGAGAAAGAGATAGAAAAGCGATTTAAAACGTTCACGCGCTCCCGTGTGCGTAAATTATTCGAGATTTCGAGCAACATTAAAAATCACGTACACTCGAGTGAAAATCACAAAACTATATTGTACCTACACGGCGAGACGGCCGCGGCAGCGTCGTTTTTCTCTCGCTTCGTTTACAATTAATTACACTGTGCCACTGTGCTCACACTCACACACACACACACACACACACACACACATACATACACACACACACACACACACACACACTCACACACACACACACACACACACACACACACACACACACACACACACACACACACACACACACACACACCAACACACACATACACACACACACACACACACTCTCTCACACACACACACACACACACACACACACACACACACACACACACACACACACACACACACACACACACACACACACACACACACACACACACATGACACAAATATAATACAACGGATCAGCGGCCGATAAGCTGCACCCGGTGACGTGTACGAAGTTAACGTAGTCGATGACGATAATGAATTCGTCGCATTGTCGCCGCGTCATAACCGCGTCCGCGGCAGTCCTGTTTTCGTAATCGTTGTCGTGGTTATCATGCGTGCTTAAAATGCCACTTGAAATATTACGGCAATGTAATAGTGGTTAAGTTCGCTTCAATGCCAACCACCATTTGCTTAGTAATATTACGAAAGAAAATATTTTTATTCTTATTTTTTTTTTTAGATACATTGTTATTTGTATTATTAGACCGATAATTTTAGAGATATAAACGTATTGAGTTTAAAGGAGTGGAGTATGGGGTAGAAAACATTTTTGCTGAGACTCTTCAGCTGCTTTACTCCTCAACGGCTCCCCTAAACATAAAACGCTTACATCAACTCTTAAAACATTAGTCTACGTAACAATACGTAACTTTCTATATTGAATTGTCTGAAATAAATGTTCTCTCGTAATTCTGCGATATAAATAGTGGTTACCATTTAAGAAAATTTAGAAAATCACACAGTTTAAAAATGGCGCGAAATAAACGATTTCATGAAAACGCGGTTCTGTAATGCGTTGAATCGAACGAGAAAAATATATATATACTCTGATCTGAGCAGCAATATCGCAATGAAAATGATTATGCGTATGCTTAAAAAATCACTCAGCGTATATTATGTTTATACATATCACATGTAAATAAATAATTAATGATACGACGAAAGCTGACACTCGAAGGGCGTTGACACGTGGGTCAATTTCGATTTTTCCCGATTCTTTTTGCTCGCGGTCACCACAATGGTTTGAATCGGGATTGATCTCGTTGCTCCGCCGATGCACCTTCGGACACGATTCGCACACATTTCACACGGGAATACCGCGCGTAGAGGACTTCATAGAAATCGAGCGCCTGCACGAAAATAATGAGAACGCTTCCGAAACCTTTTGTACAACAAACACACGGCACTTTTTGTGACGTATGAACTTTGTGTGTTTACACAAAGACACACACACACACACACACACACACACACACACACACACACATACACAATATGTATATACCATATAAATATGTTTTAGGTTTCCAGACGAGTTTTCTCAACAGAGCGGTGTTGATCCATGTGAAATTTTAATACATCTAATATTATTTATTATCTATTAAATTGAATGGGTTTGAACCCTTGTGTAAAAAACTTCTAGTTACATTTAATATTGAAATTAAATAGATTATTAATAATTAAAACATAAATATAGGTAAGTTATATATAGGTAGTGATGAAAGAAAGTATGAATGTTATAGAGAAACAAGTGGAATATTAAAATAAATGTTTAACATAAATCAAAGGAGGGGTCCTCATTGTCATTTTTCAAGAGACGTGTGAGTGGTTCATTAGGTTTATAGCTGGTAGTGAATAAAGGAATAAAGAAAGGTGCATGGTGTCTAGAGTGTCTTTGGGGAACTTTGAAATTAACTAATAATAGTATAGATGGAGAGTCAACATTGCCATCAAGTAAGGTTACTTACTTTGAAGTAAGGAATTTTGTTCCTAGGACAGTAGGACATTTCGGTGATCAACAAGTGTCTTAAGGTTAAGATGTTCAGCAACAGACAAGTATTCATGAGGAGGATGAGGAATATCAAGTAAATATATATATATAGAGTAAACGATACACTGCAAGAATGTCGCTGTAACGTATTTTAATGGATTTCACATTTTTTTTTTTTTTTGGTAATTTCTGGGCGTTCTCTTGGAAAAAGTATATAAGGAACACGAAAAATAGCTGTCTGAATTCCGCCACGGAAAATTCAGTCCATTTTCCACGAGTATTGTAAACGTTTTGTATACGCTACAAAAAATTTTTCGAAACGAAAAGAGACGTTTGAAGACAACGACATTATTTCACAACTATAAAAAATGATGTTTGGGACTTGAACGAATAGAAAAATATTTTTGTATGTGCCTTTGATGATTTCCCGGGGGAGAGGGGGGGCGAACTCTTCCCCGTCCCGGAATCCTCCTCTTTTTGCCTGTTGCTGATAAACACGAGACCGTTGTGTATTGTTCTAAGACAAACAAAAAATACCTCGTATTACAAAACGTCTCATCTGATATACGGTCGGTAATAGGCCAGCTGTCGTTTTACGATCAAACGTGCGTAAATAATACAATGTACGACATCCATTATTATACGACTAATTCGTACTTATTATATGAAGGAATACGTCTTGATTAGTATGCACGTGGATCGACATATAATAACCCTCAGACCGTACGCAGTAAACGACTCGACTCGAAATTCACATAATACCACAATGGTATAAAATACAACCATGTTTGCTGACTACTTAAAAAAGAAATACTACTAATTAATCAATAAAATCGATTTGAAACCGTCTGTCCGAAACCTGTTTTTACTTCCGGGTACTTGTTTAAAAAAAAAAAATTCCTAGAACATACATTTTGTGCCTATACACTCACGTACGTGAACCCGCGGTGAGTGGATATGGTATAGGACCAGGCTTATCGTATTTTTCATACTCTATAAGAATATATTTACAATAGATGGTTTGAGTTGACCATTTCAAAATTAAAACAAAAAAAAACAGTATATTCATTTAAGCAATAATTTATTGGTACATTTGTCATCAACAGGTAAGTTTTATTTGACTCGGATAGTTTAACACAAAAGACTATTTGTATACGTCTTGTATTTACTTTTTATTCACACGATACGACCATAAACAGATAAAATATAACATACTACTTTCGAGTCCTGATTTTTTAGTTTTATGAATAAAAATAATTGCTGTCCCTAAATAAATCGTAATAATCGATACTGTGCATCATTCAGTCAATACATAAAAGACAAAAAAAAATATCATCACCCCTGAACACTTAAACAATTAAAGAAAAATCGGAAATTTCAATATTTGACGAGAATTATTTTATAAACGTCTCTGCTCACGTTGCGCACAATGTCGTACGACTGAGGCGCGCGCTTTACCGTACAATTATAATATGAGATAGGGGTGACGATGACGGTAATACCGGTATACCGAATTGAGGTCTACCGTAATTTTTTTAAAGACGGTACATCGAAAATATCGAATATATCGTAAATACCTAAATATCGAATATTTAACCTAACCGATATATTGGATTAACGATATTTTCGGTATATCGACTCATACCGATAAAAAACATCATACCGAATAGTATCGATGTGAAAAAAAAATACCGTCATCCCTAGGTAAAACCATCTATACTACATAGATCGTATTTAATATTTATTAAACGAAGTACCTAATTAATTATTTTAATTTTTATCGCATTCAAAATAAATTTTAATAATACCGAAATATTGAATACACCGAAAATATCGACGTTGATTAATATTATTAATCGACGACATAAATATAATATTGAACTATCGAATATATCTAAAATACCTAAAATATCGAATATAGCGGAATATTTTAACCGATATATCGGTTTAACGATATTTTCGATATATCGACTCATACCGAAGTATCGATGTGAAAAAAATACTGTCACCCCTAATATGAGATACGATCATATAGTTTAAGTTTATATTGACTCTTTAGACAATATAAGTACAAAGTTGCAACTCATCCTATAAGCAAATAAGCTTGAATGCGGATGAGTTGAGTTCTATTAAGGTATACAATCGTGCATAATATGGTAAACAAAAAAATAAAAATAAAATTAAAATAAATGTTACAGATTAATTATTCCAAAATACAAAAAACAATAATCTAAGATAGAACACTAATAACATGATTTTTATATTGATTAAAATTATTAAATGAAAAAATATTCATATTATATACTCGTAATAATAAAATGCCTTTAATTATAGTGCTTTGATTACCAAAATTAATTTTATTAAGAGGAATATTTAGGTTGTTATTATTTTTTAATCTTGTATGGTAATCATGCGATGGTTGATAATCCTTAATTAAATTTTTAATTTTATACATATATAATAATGTTTGACGTTCATATGTTATCCTAAAGGGTTGTACATTAAGAATTGTAAATATTAATTTTGAAGGAAAAAATCTTGGTTTATTTAAAATAACTTTTATTAAAGATTTTATAGTTGTACATAATACATTAATATGACTGGAGTATGTACATCCCCAAACCAAAGAGCCATATAAATAAATTGATTGTGCTTTGATATATATGCATATATTTTTTTTTTTTTGCTTTAATTAAAACGATTGCGTTGCGGCGTAAACAAACGCAAAACGATGCGAAGCTACTCGGAAATATTCATTTTTATCATAAACACGTCCCCCGATAGAATACTACACGTGACACGTATATGTATAATACATAATATAACGTAGTAGTACGACGAGCGTCCACAGGTGAAAAGTGTATTTTGTCGGCGAGTTGGACGCAAAACGAGACTTCCTGAAATCATATCACGCGACGAAAATACCGTGCGGATTCGCGTTTGGGCGGATTACGGATTCGAAATAAATTATGGCGAGGAAACCATAAATCATATTCTATTATTTCGTCGTCAAAACCGACTACCGACGTGATGCACGCGATACGGCGACACGAATACGAATGAGCACCGCCGTATAGTGAAACAAAAAAACAAAAACGAAACAAAAAAACGTAAAAAAACCGAACGAGTAATCTCGGTCGTTACGGAAAAAAGTGATGATCATCCCGTGGGAAGGGAATACGGTATATTTAAAAACAGATTTGGAATTATTAAAAATCGATCTTGCCGGACGACGCGACGTGTTAATACGTACGCGCGCGTATATTATAGTCACTCTGCCGTTCGTACGAGCCGATTATAAAAAACGAGGACGTCGTTTTACCGACCGAAAAAACGTCGTGCGTCAATCGATTTCGTACAGTATGATATTTTAATTGTTTTTTAAACCAGTTTGATCGAAACATTCGAAACGCATTTAATTTCATTTTATTTATGTTTTTTCTTTTTTTTTATTGTTAATTTTATTATTTTTGATTTATGTTAACAACCTCCACGGACACAGGAATTCCTTCAGACGACTTCATCAGACCTTGATGGTTCATCGTACCCGTAAAAATTAGATAATGTAATTTTCGTACGTATTGTTTGAATCGTTTAGTAGATTGTCGAATTATCAAAATAGTTCGCTCGGCATTATTTCCGTTGGTTTTTTCCGTTCTTCTGGTACGCATGCCTATGTATGGGTGCGTACCATGTACAGGGTGTCCCGTCGCATATCGTTTTGTCCAATGCCATATTTTGATCCTGGATAATATAAAAATACGTATTTTTTTCAAACACAATACGTTTTTTACACCAATAGAATTATATTTTTTACTAGGAAAAGTTTTTTTGTTTTTTTTACTAGTTATATCTACGTTGTTTTCTACGAGTTTTTTTTTATATGGTAACTATACGATTCGTAACATAATATTTATGAAAGATAATACCATTGATCAGAGATAGTATCTATATTGTGTTGTACTACACTTTAATCAATCGTAATAGGCACCCACTTTTTCGAAGATTTTTGAATGTTCACAATCGTGAAAAGAAGTAGTAAGAGTACGTACTCGAATGTGTGAAGTGTCACTAGTTCGATGCTCTAAACGTACATAGCTCTTGAACTATCGGATCCTATATAATGTTAAAAAACGTATTGAAATTTTCAACAAAAAAAATCTGTTATCTTTGATGAGTGATGACATCGAGTACCTACGTGATGAAAAAAATTATTGTTTGCTCTTTAGGTCGACATAAAAACCACTTGCAACTAACGAGTATTTTTACTGCTTTTGAAAATTCTCGGTGAAATAATATAAATTTCACATTGAACAGGAGTAAACCGAAATCGCATCGGGCAAATGTTCGTGGTACACCCTGTATTATATTACAGTGTACGCGTAAAACCCACCGGCAAGTCGTCGGACGACCTGCGCGCTCTACGTTTACGCTAACACTGTAACGACTGCAGAGTGCAGAGCCTGCCGCTCCGGCGAAACGGTTTCGTAAACTACGCGGGAAATTTCAATGCCGTGTGTATTTTTTTTTTTTTTTTTAATCTTCCGTAAGTTTATCTCGCGTACTTATGCCATTTATACACCGAGTACACGTCTTGTCTAATCATTTAGACATTTTATATATATATTTTTTTTTTTTAGGAAAATTTATTTATTTATATATAATACAACAATTATTATATAAAAATACAATAATATCTACTCCTTTAAGCCGTAGCTTGTGATGGAGTAGAGAGTTATAAATTTTCTTATTAGCATAACGTAATTGAATGAGAAATAAAAATAAATATAATTATAATATAAATACGAATTATTGTTATACGTACCTATACAGAAATAAAACAGAAGATAATTAATAACTTTATCTGATCATGCGAGTTATTTACGAAACAATAAGAATATCTAATATATCAAACACGGAAATAATTCTATTACTAAAATGTTACATAATTACAAAACAGTAAATAGGCAGCTATATACTGATTTTTTCCTATTTAATAATCCGAAGTGGATATCTTTCTTTATTCAAATAGGCATTTGATTAAAATATTTAAGTCCTAGGTAGTCGACAAAAGATTGACCAAAAGCTTTTTTAGTATATAACGTTATTAAAATATATATTGAAGTTTTGCGAAGAGGCAATTTATCAATTATATACAGTATTGCGATTTTTTTATAAAGAAACCTTATTGGCAGTGCACTAGAAAAAAAAATATGATTTCTTTGGCATTTCATAAAATAGCTTTCTGTTACCACACCATTCTTTTAAATTAGGACTCAAAAGCAGTATGTATCGTCCCCTACCCAACTGCGGTAGTGATTACCGTGATCTCCAACACCTACTCTTCAATTGCCCTTCTCTCTCAATCCAAAGATCGCGGTAAAAAAGTCTCTTTTCCACCTTCGGTATAAATTTTTCCCTTATTAACGCCCTCTCGACCAACAATATTATACTAATTAAACACACACTAAATTTTATAAGACAATCAGGCCTCCAAATTTAATAGTGTGAGCTTTACGAATATCTTGTACTTATATAAATTATAATTGCCGTGGTATCATAATGCAGTGTTTCCCAACTGGTGTTCCGCGGAACCTAAGGGTTCCGTGAGCCGATGCCAAGGGTTCCGTGAAAACCTTGTGCCGGAAGTATCCGACAACCCACTCATTTAAGTGTACAAAATATATGTCAGCATTACTGTTGTAGAAAAATATGGGGTTCCACGAAAGTTCAAGCTCCTGAAAAGGTTCCACGAGTAAAAGAAGTTGGGAAACACTGTCATAATGTAACATTAAAATCCCATTAAATAAAAAAAATAAATAAATAAAATAACTTTAAAAATGACCCCGGGTGAAGTATACGGTATACACCGTTCGCTAGACATCATAACTAACGCCCAATTAAAGTCAGAAAATAATAACATGTTATCGTGTCGTAATGATTTTTTGTGCGATTTACGGTGTTATTATAGCAAACTACCTTATCGTTGTGATCAAATTATTTTCAGTATGACGTAAATAGTGAAATACGTTCGTATCGTACAAGTATTTAATTTAATTTTTCAAAAAAACCTAATAATATAAAAACCTAACTAATTATCAATATTATAAATGAACTTATAAAATTAAATATAGGTAAAAAAAAAACCATTAATCGTTCAATAAATAGTTAGGTATTTTTGAGTTTTTAGAATTTGTCAAGTTATCCTATATACGGTCTGGGTAATATATTATAATATATAAAGCCTAGACGATGCATGCTAAAATTAATATTTCAAATACTTAACCCGAAAACAACCGTAATTTTTGTAAAATGCTGCCAAGGTATACATTGCAACAACTTACTGTATTATCCATTCGGTCAGTTAGGGCCAGTTATAATATAATATTAGCGCTACGTATAACATTAAAATATAATATACAAATAGCATGGAAATAATAATAATTATCGTTCCTTTTTATTTTATTTTTTTCATTCCCCGTCTCGTTTCGTCGCGGTGAAAATCGAATTCCAACACTGCACGGCGTTCCGATTTCGCGGTACACGCAGTTTTTACCATATTGTATTGTGCAATATGCGCGCGCTGTTCGTACAATAAATCATTTTATAACTATACAGCGTTTATACGTACATGCAAATTATTATTATTATTATCATTACTCTGTGTGTGTGTGTGTGTGTGTGTGTCTAGTGTGGAGTGTGCGTAAAAGCGAACGGTCGCATAGCCGTACGACTCTAAACGTCGTAATAATAATAATCCGATTTCGAATATTTAAATAATTAATTCGATTACCTCCGGGTCGAATTACATTACGTGCACCAATGTATTCCGCGTCCCAGAGACCCGCGTGACCGACGACGACAATAATAATAATAATAATAATAATAATAATTATATATTATATTATTGTTTTACAGTCACGGCGCGGCGGCGGTAGACGGACGGGAAACGAGCGTTTTCGCAATGTTCTCTTCGCGTCGTATTTTTTTTTTCATATTTCGTTTTCCTTTTTTTTTTTTTTTTTATACATACTATTTATTATAATTTATAATACGAGAGAACGGTTGCTACGTGTACGCGCGTGTACCGTGTACACACAATATAATATAACAACTGCAATAAATAACCGGTGATAAATAGTAAGAACACGGTCAAATGTACGTGATGTTACTATTATTATCAACATCGTCGTCGTCGCGGCGTAGCGATCGAGCGGGGCACTGAGAGGCACGTCGTCGGATAAAACTGTAACGCGCGCGTTTAAATATTTATTAATTCGCATTCGCGATACGAACGAATCCGCGGTGTCGATAAATCAAGTCGGACGCGAATCGTCGTCGTTAGCGAACGCGTGTCGGGGACGCAATAGACGGCGTAAACCGGTCACTGTAAAATATATCGACTCGAAAACATAACAATTACCGACGAGTCACGATCACGGTGGAACGATACAGTCGGTGGGGGGGGGAGGGAAAAAAATTGTTTGAACGTTTAAAAACTGCTTTATGAAAACACCCGACGAGCGTCATCGTTCTGAACTTTGCGAGCTATTTTTTCGACTTCTCGCGACCGACTCGACCGCGTTTACCAGGGGTCGGCAAGTGATTTTTATTGGAGTCCGGAAAATTAAAACAATACGTAAACGGGGTCCGTAGAAAAAAAAATTGTATTACATTATTCGATGGTTTTTACTAAAGTGTTAAAATCATCTGAAGAGTTAACACGCTTTGTAATGTTGAGTGAGAAATCGCATTTCTTGTCTTTGGCTAGTAACTTGAAATCGGGAACTCTTGTAGGATTTAATAACGTACCTACTTCTTATTAAACTATCAAAGTATGATATTATTTCGACGGTCCAGATTAGTGCTTTCCGCGGTCCGGATTTGGACCGCGGTCCGCCAGTTGCCGACCGTTGGCGTATACCAGGTGCGGCCAAACGGTCGATCGCGATCGACCGGTCGATCGCGGACAGTTTCAAAGTCGATCATGTTGGAATTTATTTTTAGGGACACCCGCACGAAAATTAATCGAGGTTGTAGTGAACAAATTATCGATAAGTTTTATCTGTATAATTTCAACTACAAAATTTTCTATGAAAGTCGATCCTCAAAGATGAAGTATATTTTTAGTAGATCGTGACCAAAAAAAGTTTGGCCGACCGTTGGCGTATATACCGTCCAGTGATAATCGAAATCGGCCGACCAATATTGCTCGTCGATTGTTTTCGTGTCCACGTTTTGAATACGTACGCCACAGAAGCCGGTACCCACTGTATTTTTTATTTACACTGGCGACTCGCGATAGACGATCGCGTGGTCTCGGAATCGATACGGAGGCTCGTGTAGTCGTAGACGCAAATCACGGGCGACTAATAAGGAATCTTAGCCCCGAAAAATCGTGCGTGATAATCTCCCCCCGGAATTAAACGTTTTCCGCGAATCGCTAAGAGCTCGACGATTTTGAAATGCGACGATGGTGTTTTTCGTATCACGTATTTAAGTACAGAATAAAATTAATACTGGTAACCGAATACAGATTTTAAACTCGCTACGAACATTGTCGTCTTGGCGGTTTTGTAGTGGTTTACAGAGAACGTGTTATCGTGGTGACAATGTATCGATAGTCCACCGCCGATTGTAGGTGGTGAGGGTGGGGGGTTGCTCTCTGCGGGTTCGTTTTCGGCGTATAAATTGAATCGAACGGATTTTCGAGCGGTCGCACCGCGACATTCCGACGAAATTCCAAGGAAACGTCGTCGTGCACGCACGGTTACAGGGTAATAGGGTATGAGCGACGATATTTAAAAAATCGAATTTTTCGCCAATCGTCGGACGGCGACTCGGCGGTGCGTCGACTAATCCAAATTAAACGTCGATGTCTGACGTTAAAAATACGACAATTGACGTTTGAACGTGAGGGCGTCCGCGATCTAACATAGTTTCGACGCGGAATCTCAGGTGACACCAGTGGGGTACGCAGGGGTAGGGTTTCAACTCTCGTTTCCGAAATTAATTCTTCTTCTTCTCAAACATTTTTCTACTCTAATCGTAGATCAATTTCAAACTGAATCTATAATTTTTTTTATTCAATTATTTAATAATTGATCATTTTAAGTATAAAGTATGTAAGTGAAAATATTTTTCAATATTACATAAATAAATATGGGATTTCATTTTGTAGCAGCACATGTCGGCTGTAATTATATATATATATATATATATATATATATATATATATATATATATATATATATATATATATTTGTTTTTGGGTGAAAATTAAATTTTTTACATCCGAAAACACATCTCTCTTAGTCATTTAAGAGCATAAAATATCTTCAGATAAAACCAATACCAAACAAAATTTCGGAGACGATTTTAAAAACAACAAAGTCGCATTTTTTTATACATTCAGAATTTAGTTAATAATGAACAATATAAAAAATCATATTCTGTACTTTTTAAACGCCTGTAATCTTTTTCCGAAGTACAACTTTAAAGAAAAGCTTTGTCATCGTCATAAAAATGCTAGGTTAGGTTAGATTAGTGTGTTCTACCATTTTTACCCAGGGTTTTTCGCTCAACAGTCACTCAGTGATAAAGCATTATTGAATCGTCACCAACGTTCAGGCGTTTCAAGCTGTGCTCTGTCACAAGTAAACGCTCTGTTATTATCTTATTTCGACGATCGTTTACATCATAGGTTCTTAACCTTTTTTAGATCATGGACCCCTTTCAAGTAAAAGGTATAATCACGGACCTCCCCTCCTTAAAAAAAACAATTTAGTTTTTCATTTTATTAATTTGTAATGATAATAGAAAAACTTTAAGTTTAAGTTACATACGTACATAGTTACTGACATAGTGGATACATAAGAGAGATTTTACGATTTTGAGTTTGTTAAAATTTTAGAGTTTAGACTTCAGTGGGAGGTTTGTTGTTGTTTCGATAGAATTATTTTCTCGAAATCTGGGACTGTATTGGACAGGGCAACACGCATATCATCCTTGATGTCCAATCGGTTTCGTGATTTTGTTTTGAGTGTGACCATTGAATACAGCTCAAGGATAAGCCTGCGTCAATGTACACCAAAATTCAATTACATTGATTTGTGTTTACATAATATATTTATTGTTGATCGTTTTCATGGCGAGTTACAATAATAAAACAGGAAACTGTCAGTTATGATATCGTCTTACAATGACTTTTGAAAATGAGGTGTTTCGGGTATTACTGTATTACAGTGGGTAGCTCGGGGATGGGGGGAAAATGTCCCATTTGCCCCCCTTTGGATCCGCCACCGAATCGTCTGACCGCTCTTCTCCCGCGACAGACGTTGTTACAAGCACGTCCCGGTGTAACAGGCGATTTTTACACCCCTGTTAATTTTACCTCGGGCGAATTTTTACCTCGGGCGATTTTTATCTCAGGTGATTTTTACCCCCGCGGTAAAAATTTCGGGGGTTGCAAACCACCGGCGACACCGGCGGGTCACACGGTGATCTCGACGTCCGAACGTTCGCGCCGTTGGCCGCGACGACCCGGAAAAAGCGATCGAAACACGAGCGGCGGAGGTGAAGGCTTCTGCTCTCGTCCCCCGCGAGTCGACTGGCCTTGGTGCGGTCGCGGTGAAATTTTAATGCGCGTCCCGACCGACGCGACGTCAACGTTGGCGTTTTATTTTCCAGCTCGCCGCGGCACCACGGCACGCGGGCTCGCGCGCGAACGGTATCGGAATAATAATCGTGTAGTGCCAATGTCACGCACACAGGGCGAGTCACGTCTATTCGACAAACGCGTTCGTTTATTTTCCCTTTCGCTATTTTTGAGTTTTTTTTTTTTTTTTTTAACACTACAGTACGGCGCTACCACGAGACCGTATCAAAACATTTTTTGATTTTTTTGATTTTTGGGACTCAAATTTTAAAAATTCAAATTTTATTATACCGTTTAAAAAAAATAAAATCAAAATAGCCGTATTGTAAACCGGATTCGTAGAGAGAAAAAATTATGATATTAAAAAAAAGCTAGTCAATTCTGAAAATGCTATTTAATAATGTAAAATTAATAATTATTGTTGTACGTTCTATCTAGATTAAGTCAGCGATTTCGATTCATCTTCACACGAAATCATGTAAGCGGTTTAAAAATAATATTCTGTGCATATTGAGACATCAATGTACGTATCAATGTTATGTACGATAACAAACTTTTTTGAAGAAATTAAATTTCGATCAGTCATTGAATCGATTGTGGTTCACGAAATTTTATATATGTGATCAAATTATGTGAAACACAATATAATTGTAAATTTTTTTTTCAAACTTAAAATAATCGTAAAAAATGAACGGGTTAAACAATATTAGAGATTTGAGCACCAACATTTTTCTAAAAGCTTGTTCCAAAAAACGGCTATTACATATTTTTTACCGAACGATATTGTAAAAATTAAAATGTTCTACAAATGAAAATAAATCTTTAATCTACATTCAGCATCCGCTAATTGTAATTTATCAGTTATTATTGGAGCGGCAAATTCGCTGAGAGATAGAAATCGTTTTAAAACTGTTCCATATTCTGGAAATCCTGGTGCTGGAGAGTTTTTGATTTACTCTACTGATCGAAAATAATGTGTTAATTTGATCCGTTATAAAAAATAAAACATTTTGATTTTATAAAAATTGTTTAACTTATAACCAAAAAAAGCGGTTTAAAAATAATATTCTGTGCATATTGAGACATCAATGTGATAATATATATATCATTTAACCACTACGCAATAAATGCTACGTACTATAACAAACTTTTTTGAAGAAATTAAATTTCGATCAGTCATTGAATCGATTGTGGTTTACAAAATTAGTATATAATATGATCAAATTGTGTGAAACATAATAATATTGTACATTTTTTTTTTCAAACTTAAAATAAACGTAAAAAATGAACGGGTTAAACGATATTAGAGATTTGAGCACCAACATTTTTCTAAAAACTTGTTCCACAAAACGGCTATTACATATTTTTTACCGAACGATATTGTAAAATTAAAACGTTCTACAAATGAAAATAAATCTTTGAGTGTAGAGATCTCATTGTAGAGACACGACTCCAGTATTTACCAAACCGAAAAAAAATTTTTACATAATATAACGAACAGAAGAAAAGTTGTTGCACTTACGTCGAACACGGCTGCCTCACCCTGTACACGTACGGTTTTTCGTGTCCGCGGCCGTCACGGGTTAGCGACGCCTCTCCGGCGACCGTAATTGGATTTACTCATTTACGTCGATTAAAAATGCACGACGCACTTCAACGTCACCGGAACGTCGTTAGAACCGCGGCCGGACCGTCGCCGAAAAAGTTCGCGACCGCGTCGGATAACTGCTGTGGTGCTGCGGTACGATATTATTGTTCGGGTCGCGTTTTCCACAACGTCCGCACGGTCTCGGGGTCGAGAGGTTTTGACGTACCGGACCGAAGGCGCGCGTCTAAAATTCATCCGGGGCACGACCCGTTCCGTCGCGGCCGGACGGGGCGGAAAATAATGGTCTTTCGCATATTTTGTTCACGTGATGAAATCGGTTTACCGGATTTAAGCCACGCGCGCGACTTTAACAATATAATATCTATATTATATACATATACGTTAGGGTGACCCTTAGTCAGAGATGAAAAAAAAAAAATTAATATTTTAAATTTCTCACCCCCTCATTTTGTTCATTACTATAAAAAAAAGTAATTTTTGTTGAATTTGATCATGATTGTTCACCCCCTTCGCGTGCCCCGAGGGTGCTAAAAAATGCAAAATAGGGGTTTTTTGTCGTTTTTTGAGTTTTGTCAAATAAATATTGCACTTATCGATACAATTTATAGAACTTAAATTATAGATATTTATATTTTTGATAATAAACATATTTATACAATTTCTTGCGAATTTATTATTTTCCAAGAAAAATTATAAAATACAACATTTTAAATATAATTAAAAAATTGATTTTTATACGGTTATTTACATATTTTATTAGAATAACGGTTGGTGAAATGGCGATATTTATGATTATTTAATAGTTCTCGGATAAAGTGTTTTTTTTTTTACAATCTGGAAATTGCTGACGATACTCGCTGACTACTTGCAGTAAATATTGCTTCTGATCTTCGTTTTTAATTAATAGCTTGTTATAATCTTCAATCAACTTAATTCCTCTCTCCGCAATATCATTTACGACATTTATATTATTTACCAATTCTTTACTTTTTTGTACTGGTCATTTTCATTCCACAATTCGGGATCTAAATCTAAAAAGTGTATGGGTATACCAAATTATACGTACACACGACCCGAGACGTGGCGTGCGCCTTCGTATTAGTTAATCAAGTTGAATTAGTCTCGTTAATTCAGATACAATCCGTTCGCATCAGTCTTCAGACACTTGTGCGGACGAATCGTAAACTTGAAATCGTCGCGTCTTCATGACACGTACGCCCGTTACGGACTGTTACCGAAGCGATATGGTTGAGTATGTGCAGCGACGTATTTTCAATTTTTTTCTGTGGAGGGATCCAAAAAACACAATTTTATATTCTGAGTGATGTGAAGGATTTATTTACTATGGTGAATTTCGAAATAATTTCTATCCTAAAAATTAGCAAATTTTTAATATTATGGTCAATGTAATATAAGAGTTATAAATTAATAATAATTGTACTATTCAAATCCAAAAAAGATTTTATAATATATTTTCGTATTTGAGTCTGGAATCTCGTAAGTACAACTATTTTATCATATAATATCTTTCGATTCAGACGTAAATATTTTTTTACCTTTTTTTTACTTCCCGGGACCCTCCCCCCCCTCTTATGAATACACCACTGTGTATGTGTGCATGGAGAAAAACGTACAACGATTCGATTCGTTGAAATCGCGTCTATTCGTACACAGTATGTGTTTTAATAGATTATTTACGCGTGTTGGGTAAACGATAATGTTAAGTGAAATTCTTCAGTATTCACCCTAAGTGCGTAGGTATGTCGGGTGTAACATAATATAACATTTTATAAATATTTGTGAGTCCAAAGCTATTCGAGTACATTTCTCGAGCTCATCCAGTACCGGTTAACCTCAACCAGGCGCTTTGAACCCGAACTTTCGAGAGCTCTCAGTTATCTAGTGACGGTACAACGAAATATAAATTTCAATATTTTACGCAAAAAAATCGAAATAGTTGAGTTGTTTAAAAGGGCCTGATTTGAATCGAATGGGGAAGTGACAAGATCAGGTTCGTAAGCTTTTTCAATAATTGAACTATTGAATGAGGTTTTTTTACTAGCCCGAAAAATGTATTGATACACGAATCCTTTCAGGTAACGGAAAAATCAACATTAAAAAAAAAAAAAAAAAAATACGCATTTGAATAATAAATCGTGTACAATATATATAAATAATAAACACGAGTCGTATGAAATCCTAAACATTTTTGTTTTCGCGATGTTAACAACAACGAAGACTTCTCACGTTTTAGACCAGGGGTTCTTAACCGGTGGCCCATGGACCCCTAAGGGGTCCGTAGATGGTTACCCGGGGGTCCACGGACTGATTTGCGTTTTTTGTTTTTTTTTTTTTCAAAAATACCCAAAACTAAATTTATGCATGAAATTATTTTATTTATTTTATACATTTTAAATTTCAACCGTAAACGTTTTATTACTTTTTAATATAACTACTTACAAATAACTATGTACGTATTTTATTTTTATTTTTTTTTTATTTTTTTTTTATTTTGCATTTGTCAGAAACATTATAGCAATACAATTAGTTGATAATACAAAATAAAATTATATGAAGATATAAGGGAAATAACGATAATGAAAATAAATAAAATAACTAATAACAAACAACAACAAGAACAAATTTAAATTAGGAAGCCAGCAGAATAGATAAAGTTAATTATGGAATAAATAATGGGAATGGAACGAGAGTTAAGAAGAAGATTAGAATCGGGAGTGGTGTAGCCTAAGGAAGATAAAAATGAAAAAAGAAGATGTCTACTTGGTAGAAGGGAAGGACAATCGAATATTAAATGGTTGAAGTCGCAAATCGCATCATAGTGGTGACGAGTACATAGTGGGGAAGAATTGAGGGAAAGCTTAAAGAATTGGTGAGGTAGAAGACTGTGCCCTACGCGAAGACGAGTGAATGCGACAATCATACGCCTTGGAATATTTAGATTCTTGAACCATGGGATTCGAGGGATTAAAGGGACAGTGTGCCTGTGCCACGAGGCAAAATTGGGAGGTAAAGAAGACCATTTGGATTGCCAAGCGTAGTGTAAAAGTTTACGATGAATGGGAAGGAGATCGGAGGCAGGTAGTTTAAAACAGGGAATCTGTTTCGAGAATTTCGTCGAAAAAGCCAATTGTAACTAATGTACTAATATATTTAAACTATGTACGTATGTAACTTAAAGTTTTTGTATTATCATTAAAAATTATTAAAATGAAAAACTCAATTGTTTTTTTAAGGAGGGAGGGGGTCCGTGATTATACCTTTCTATAGAATCTAGACGAATACATTACACACACACACACACACACACACACACACACACACACACACACACACACACACACACACACACACACACACACACACACACACACACACACACACACACACATGATGGTGATGATGGTGATGACTATAATGTAAACCGGACCTTCGGGGCACTTTATACGGACACTCCGAGGTGACACCTGTGAGGTGGCCAGACTGTTTCTCAACGACTCGCGTGTGCATCACGTACGCGTTAATGTGCGTACGACTCGTAGTTTTATTATTATTATTATTATTCTTATTATTCCACTGCCGGCGTAAAAGAGATTTGCATAACAACACCGGTGGCGTACCTATAAAACTGTTGCGAGACAGGCGGCGGTGTAAATTATTCCGCCGTCGCGCGACGGAACAACACGGTTAATTTATTGATCTATTAACTAAAAATAGAAGACGATAAATTCATCGTTATTGCATTGTCGCGGACAACGAGCGCTCGTCGCGATCGCCGATGAGTTATGACGCACGAAAATTCTACCGAAACGGAATAGCTGAACGCGTCGGGAGAGCGGTCGCGTTGTTATATTATCGTAAATAATACAGACTGCGGCACAGTGTTCCAGAACGACGACGATGATAGTAATTGGAAAACTCTTTGTGCCGCGGCATTGCAAAGCTCGGGTTCCGGAGTGTCGTCGCATCACGTATGGGGCGGCATGTGCTCGTGCGACGAACGCGTCCGCCGTCCTCGGTTAAGCGGCCCATACACGATCAATAATATTGATCAATATTATTGACAAAATATTGACGAACATCGTCAACGACCACCAAAGTATCGATATTATTGATCAATATATATCATTATCTATTCACCATATTTGTCGATTCGTTCAACAACAATTTATATATTTTAAATGAAATTTTCATTATTATTTTATAATTTTATTGTTGTCATTATTTCGTTTAATTTTAACAATTTCCACTAAAAATTATTACGTCTAATAATGCTCTAATAGCTCTTGCTCTAACTGTTTCTTTTACCAATAAAAAGAAAAAAAGAAAACAAAAATGTTGGGCCAAAAAAAGGAAACCACTTTAATTGTGAAAATCTTTTAATTGAGTTACAATTAAATCAACCAGAAGATTACAGACATTTTTTAAGAATTGATGAGGCATGTTTTGATGAACTTTTAACTTTGATCACTCCGTTGATAAATGATGATTAAACAATATTATTGACAGTACGTCAGTAAAAATCAAACATTTTTTATTTTGTTCAATATATTGATCAATCCTTCGATATAGCCCATACACGATCAATATTATTGTCAATATCAAATATTGATCAGTATTATTGATCGTGTATGGGCGGCTTTAGGTTCGTGCCGTGCCGATAACCCAGACTCCGCGACGCGGTCCTACGACTGTACCGGAATGCGGAAAATCCTAATCCACGACTTCGATTCGGTGTGCACGGTGCAGTGCAGAGGAAATAACACGACGTACTTTTAGAGTAGGTCACGTCTGAGCTTTTCCGTCTCGTTTGACGACATCAAAACGAACGTACAGACGACGCACGTCTGTTCGGGCAGAAGAAACGCTTCGGCGCGAGCGCGGACGTTTCGTCGTGGCGAAGAGACCGAAAAACAACGTGTCGGACGAAGTTCTGACACTACCCCCAGACCAACAGGATTCCCGGGAAACCAGCGAAATCCTCGTTCAGAGGACCGTCGAAAACGTGATTAGTGATTATGATATGAATGCGTATTTATATTTTGTAGTAAATTTAGTACCTTTACTTAATAATATAAAAGAACGTTTTTTTTTTTTTTGAATATTGGGCGTGTTCTCTAAGCGGACGATCACCATTTTCCGAGAATTACTCCACAAACTTAACACGCTTCACACTGTCTTGTTTTAAATCTACGTTCAGCATCCGCTAATTGTAATTTATCAGTTATTATTGGAGCGGCAAATTCGCGGAGAGATTGAAATCGTTTTAAAACTGTTCCATATTCTGGAAATCCTGGTGCTGGAGGGTTTTTGATTTACTCTACTGATTGAAAATAATGTGTTGATTTGATGAAAAACACCAAACACTACCGATCAAACCAAAAGCACAGAAAATTAGTAAACGACTTCTATCAAATAATAATATTGTATGAACATTTTTTAAATAAATCAGTGTTGCAAAATAACGGGTAATAAACTACTTGGTTAGACATGGTACGTCTTTCCGTACTCAGACTTTTAACCGCGAGTTTTCATTAAAAACGGAAACATTAAAAAAAAAAAAAAAAAAAAAAAAAATGATTTTGAGTCCAGTCCCCGTATTTTATTACTACCGGCAGTATTTAATTTACCGTACGCGAACGTGTCATTAAGTAGTTCCCGTTAAAGCTCCTCTAAATCTCAAATGCTAATACTGCGCCTGTGCTACGACGAAAAAATGTCATGAACCACTCGCACCACAACTAGTGAAAACGGAATATTATGTATCGTACGCGCATATAAAATATAACGTCCCTGAAAAAAGATCGGCCGAGTTCCGCGCGCACGTCTACGGAGAGCTGTGATTTTACGTGTCGTGTGTACGTACAACGCAAATGTCATTTAACCGTCGAATTCGTCGTTTGACTTATTAGGTTTTCATCGCGTACTACCGACTAATTATTATTCGACTAAAACGTTGAAGACCGACTAATATAAATAAATTAAATTAGTCGACTGATTATTATTCGACTAAAATTAGGAACCTAATGATAATTCGGTAATTCTGAGAAATTGTTGTCGTATTTCGATATTAAACTAGTTAAAACAAAAATACTGATAATGACACGTCATACACTACAAAGATTTACATAGGAGTCAACTGTGAGAAACTGTAAGGTCTACTACTCTAGTTTATAGTGTTCCACAATCCACATTAATTTTATTTAGATAAAATATATTTAATACCCGAAATTCATTAATAGTTACTAATTAGTCTTAGTTATCATTTCAGTATTCGACAGTCATAGGCGGCGGTAAGCAATTGATTTTAAACTATTGATAAAATACAATGGTATAAAATGTTGTGTAAAAAAATCATCAAACGTGTGGTGCTATTTCACTAAAAATATAAGTTAAATATAATAATTAGTCGAATAATAATAATTAATAACTATTTGAATAGTAAAAATGTTCGAGTAACTAAATTAGTCATATGATACTACCGACAAAGTCAGTAGTTTTTTTTTTTTTTTTTTAAGGAAATTTTGTTAACAATTTAGTTTCGACAATTATAGTTACAAAGATATTACATAAAGGTATATAAAATTAACGACAGACATTATATTATAATTAAATTAAATTTTTAAGCCACTCGGGTTGATGAAGGATATAAATGAGGTAATAATTGGTACAATTGGAGAAGAGAGAATGGATTGGGTGTCGAAAGAGACATTAAAATAGTGAATTAGGGCGAAGAGGATAATATTGCGTTGGGGAAGTCGGTATAGTTATAGAATTATATACATTATAGAACTAATAGTTGAGCCTTCTCTTTTCTACCAAGAGCTCTTAGGTTAGCCAATTTAATCTCCCACCATCTTGATTTTTTTAATTCTACTCGTGTAAATTTTAAACTAAATACTGTATTACTTCTAAAAAAACCCCATTCTATCTAATTATCATTATTCATTACATTGTTTCTAGTCGTATACATTTAATCGTAGTCATATATTTTTAATTGTAAAACATTATTTAAATGTTTGTATTATTATTACCTACTTAATCTATGTGTATCTTGGTTGTTGTCATATTGTTATATTATATACTTTGTAAAGGGCTATTGCCCGTTGAATATATTCAATAAATAAAATAAATAAATAGTTATTAGTAGGGCCCGGATTTTCAATGCAAAATGCATATTTTTTTGGTTGATCTTACACAATGCGTTCCAAGTACATAATTCATTTCGTGTAACGAGGGTTTCACAGCTACGAATTTAATATTGCATTTTTTTGCATATTTCGAAGTTTTTTCATTTTTAGAGCATTTTTAGCATTATTGGGTCATTTTGTTGGTTTTTAATGCATATATGTTCAATATACAATACAAATTTAGACATTTCAAAATATTATCTGAAAATGAATTATTCTATTCAATTTTTGTCTTATCTTAATTTATTATTGACTGTATTCCGTCAAATTACAAATAATCAGTCAGTTCGTGTTCGTCGTGGTCATTGTTCGTGTTGTTTGTGACTTTGATGTGTTACACTGTTACATAATGCCCATGAAAAAATCGTCTACTTCTTCTCGCTAGCGTGATTACGTAAATGAATTCAGAAAAGACGACTTTACAACAGATAGGACTATTTCCCCGTGACGCGTAATTATCCTCCGGCGTTTTGACGGCCGCCCGCCGGATACCATCTAGCGTGGTAAAATAGCCTGAGCGGTGAGTTCCTGCACGGTGAACTGACCGTCCGGCGAAAACCGGCATCGTCTGTACACTCTAATCTAACTCTACGTAAATAAAGAACGTCCTACTTTTGCCGTCCGGTGAAAACGAGTCGTCTGTTCAGACCCTAAGTGAGCGGTGTAAAAACGACGGTTACCGGCAGTCCGGTTCCGAGTGAAAACACCGATTGACGGATAACGCTCGTTTTCCGCGACGGGACTCGATCGAAATGGCTTTCCGTACACGTTCGGGACGTTTGCCGTAGATTGAAGCCGAGAAGGACTTGCGTGACGATGCCTATCGATACAGTGGCGTTCTCAGGGTTTTTTTGTCGGGGGGGAGGGGGATATGAAAACGTATTGCGAATTGAGCTGTGGGGCCTACACATGCTTCAACGTTATAATGTAGGTAACAACCTTTCTCTTATATATACATAGTGTGTTATTTAATTTGCGTTATTAGACTAATAGTTTGAGGATTTTAAGAGATATGAACATTTTAAGCGTAGAACAAGTAGCATAATGTTTTTGCGAGGACCGCTGTCACTCCTCATCGCTACTCATTAAATACTCAACATTAAATACTCGTAATTCCTAGTATATTGATTTAATTAAATTAAGTATATACTGTTAGTCTAACAATTAGGTTAATTTATACTTGGATGTAATTAATGGCAGTTATTACCAAGAGAATTTTTTTCATTCAATATTTCAAATTATAAGCATAACGTTTAGAAGCGTAAGGTGAAGAAATAGGATTACTCCGTAAATCTAAATTTTAAACACTAATAATATCTTTTTACTATTATTATTATTATACCATCAAAAATCAATTTTTTCATACGAAAATATTGCCTTTTAGAAAATGAAAGTTATAAGGAGTGTTTGCCGTTTATTCAAACTAAAAATAACAGTTTAAACTTAAATTACTCAATTCCTTAACTCATTTCAAATGCAAATACGGCTGGCCGAAACAAATTGTTGATTCCGTTGCTCGGATCAACAGACCTCGATAAATCATTGTTGTACGAAATATCACTTTAGGATTTCTTAATGGTATCGAAAAGTAATTGTGTTTAGGAAAAAATATCCGAATATTTTCTCAGCGTCATATCAAATATAAACACGATTGAATTTTCGCATTTTCCTCTATACTTTTGCGACACGAACAATAACAACATGCCGGCTCCATACGCGAAACGTTCGCGAGCGTCATCCGAAGTCGGCAAGAAAAATTGGCCCACGTCGACGGCCAACTCCGAGCGTGACACCTGCACGGTAAGTATACAATATCGTCATGCGGTATCGTTGAGAGATTCACTTGGACCAGTTTGAAATATCGCGTTACCGTTTTATGACATCGTCCCGTACAGCGCTATCATAAATACGAGGGTCTTGGACAGGGAGACGGTAGATTTTGGTACGGCCCTCATTTCAATTTAAAAACCATGAATTGATTATATATAATATATTAATATGATGAGAACAAATTTATTTAAAAAATATAAACCATCAAATTAGATTTTTATAAATCATATCTACCCAAAGAAACATATCCAGTCCTTCATGACCATGCTTTATTCATGTTCTCGCTTTTCGGCAGTACTTACATTTGCGAACAATTGTTTTTAAGAATGAAAAACACAAAGACTAAGAATCGGTCTACTATATCAGACAAGCACCTTGAAAGTTGTTTAGGGATTGCTACAACTTCAATCAATCCGGATATTGATTCATTACTTTCACAAAAAAAGCAATTTCAAATTTCACATTAAAAAAAAACTAATGACTTTTAACTTTTTTAAACTAAAACTTTTTTTTATTATAAATACATTTATTTTTCTGTGTACTTAATAAATTATTAAATATTAATACTTGTAAAAATATTTCTGCTTATTATTCGCTATTGTAAAATTATAAAAAAATGTATTGTTGTATTATAGATTATAATTTAATCATTAAATTTGAATGTATTATTATTTAAAAAAGTATGTGGCCCACAACAACTTATTATACCTATATGATATGGCCCAGTCTTCACAAAAGGTTGGACACCCCTGGTCTAGGACATTTTGGCGTGGCCGTTTTGGCGTATGGTAATTTTGGCGTAAACCCATTTTGGCGTAAATCAGTACTGTGTTATTATTACATCGTCGTGAGTATGTTCATTAATAGATTTTAATAATTCAATGCCATCAATTGCAGTGTGCACTCGAGCTTTACACTCGTTTTTATTTCGGCGACGCCAAAAACGACGTTTTCCATCGCTACTAATAGCATCAAATAGATACGTCGTGTACCCATCATTCACTAAAACTTCTCTTTCTCGCGTGGACTCGATTAATTTCGACATTATAATAGAATAATAATAATAATTATTATTATTAAAAATTAAAAACCGAGTTAAAAATTAAAATAATACATAAAATCACGACAGAAAACTTGGTATTGTATTCACTTAAAACAACAACCTAAAATCGTAATCTTGGTTATCGCTCGGCTAGTAATCCGACATACGTATATCGATAATTGTATAAATAATATAGGATCGGTTGGTCATCTTCTGATAAACATATTATAATATCTTAAAATAATATACAGCGATGTAGTAACTATCTTATCAGCAATTTTTACGCCAAAATGACTTTACGTCCAAACGACTTTACGTCAAAATGGCTCACGCCGAAATGTCCCATTTCGTAAATACGTATTATCAGCTCTTCATGAGCGCACACGAGTCTACTGTTGTGATTTGACACCGTGAAGGAATCGGATCACGCGTCACAACGATCGTGACCACGTGACGGCCACTTTCGACGTCCCGATTTAACGACCCAGGGGCCCGACACGAATCAACACGTGGAACTCTGTAATCGTCTATTCTTCTACGTTTTTCTACGCACCTCCCTGTGAGGCTGCTGTTATTATAATTTGCGCGAATTGCGTCCGATTTGATTTGATTGTTTTATTTTATTATTTAATACGTTATTTTGTATCATATCGAGGTGTTCAACATAAAATTCGCGGGCGAGGTTGAAAAACACCCCCACCCCCCTCAAATAATTACACATTCTTTCGTGTGAGTGTTCTGCCGATGAATGGCAGGAGAAATAATTCTTAAAAGTTCTTTATAGGATTCTCTAGACATCCTGTAAAATTTCAAAAATTTTGCATCGCGGTTTCTCGTAGTTCTCTGGTCGCTATAAAAGTTCGGTAGTTGATATTTTTCTCAATATAAGGGTGGACCCAATATGTCCTTTTCTTTCTTTTTTAAGTTATTTCATAGCTTTTATCGCGGGCTTTGAGCGCGGCGACCGAATCGAGAAATTCCGTAACGAAAAAAAACTAACCCGCATTTTTTTTTTTAATGTATGGAGACACTTTTTCTTATCAAAATACCTGTCCAAAAGTTTCATCCGGCAACTCTTTAGAACAGAAATTTTGTCGAGATGATACTTTTGAGAGCTCATTTTTCTCAATAGATTTTCCAAAGGTGGGCGATAACTACCGAAAAGTTGACGAAAAACGGGAAAAAATGCCGTATTCTCGATTTTCGTGAAATATATTTTAGTTTTTTAGCCATATCTCCGTCAATAATAGAGCTTGAAACTTGAAAATTTTACTGACTACTAATGATAGTCACGCGCATATTCAATTAAAATTTCAAAAAGACTTTTGACTCATATAATATAGAACTTTGAAAATATTGAAAGTTTCTCATTTTTACATCAAATTACACACTTCAACTCGCGTAAAAGATAATTGGGGCTTCCTAAGTTGATTTTTTTCGCATCCTTTTGTACCAATAGTAGGTACATAACAATGTCCTCTTCATCACTCGGTGAACTTGTCAAACTTGACATTTTTGAAAACAAATTATAAAACAAGTCACGCGATTGTCATTGTGCGATCGACTGAATATCGTTTCGTGTTGGTGGGCGCATTCATAAAGCGTTTATATTTTCTCGTTCTACAGGCGTCACAGAAGAGATGGACCGACACGGTCGTAGCCGCGCTGAGCTTCTTGGTCCGTGCGCTGATGTTTTTGATCGGAAAATCTGTGAACGCGGTGCACGCGTTACGCGTGATTTTATCGATCGTGATCGGAGAGATCTTCTACGTGATCGACGAGCTCTTCGGCACCGACATTGTCACCTGGATAAGTGACGTGCTCGGTCACGCGTCGACCGGCAAAGGGGCAGAACCTAACGCCGCCGTCAGAGCTTTGCAGCCGGCCGCTGGGACCGTCGAAGCGCCGCCGCCGGGTCGGTTGACTGAGACCGTCGGTAACGTCGACGGCGAAACAAGCAGACGACAGGGAAAAATACCGCTGCCGGTTAGTTAATATAAATATCACGGTGTGTTTACAACGAGGAGTAAACCGGTACCGTTGGAGTGTCTATCGTAGTTAATATATGAAAAATTAAACAAATCTCGACGTACGTTATTTTATTTATTTCGAGCCTATGTTTTACATTAATTTTTAACGAAACGTATTTTCATGTTACGGTGCGTTTCCGCTCGACATAAGTAGTGTAAACCGACGTCCCTTGATTTTTATTATTATTATTATTATTTTTTTTTTTTTAGTCAAAAAAGAACTCGGTCCAAGAAACGAAACCGGAATCGCTGACGTACTCGCAGATGCATTTTCCGAGTGCATTTATCGACGAGCAATCGCAGGCGATCGACGTTGAAGAAAAACCGAAAAATCGTGAAGAAACCGTTACGAGCAAGCCAAAGGTTGGAATAAAATCGAATTACTTTCATAGGTTTTAACAGGTGTTTTCCAACGTGTTTAAACGGTTTCTCAGCCGACGTTCAAATGTTTTGCGCAGTTTACATCAGTGATGCCCAACCTTTTTTTTCTTCGGCGAGCCACTTTGGTAAACAATATTTTCGAGCAGTTTTGTAACACATAGTAATTAGTAGGCATGCAGTACGCATGTAGAACTTATTTTCCTGTCTTTCGTTGACTATTGAAAATATGACGGAATTCATAAATTAATTAAAACAACTGTATTCTGTAATCATTATGCTTTCGTTTTGGATATTTCGTTTTGTTTTAAAAACACATTTGACGGGCCACATAGAATACTCTGGTGGGCCACGTGTCGCCCGCGGTCCGTGGGTTGGGCACTACTGGTTTAAGATACTACACACGGAAATCGTTTCACGCTTGTGACTTCTGACCAACTTCTTGTGCGTGCGCGTGTTATAATATCAGCCCTGTTCGTTTTCAGCCGACCGTTTTGAAAATCAAAGATATTACGTACGACGATTTGAAGCCGATTCGCATGCCGATCGCGCCTGTCGCTACCGACAAGATGGCCAAGTGGCGGCGGGCCAAGTTCTTCGGAGGTTACGACGACCCACGAACCGTCACGCCCGGATCCGCCAACAGAGGCGACGGTAACGTGACGGAGAACCGCGACGCGCCGGCGGCGGTAAGTGACCTTGCCGCGAAGATGGGCCATGACCTTGCCGCAAAGACAGGACGTGACCTTGCCGCAAAGACGGACCATGACCCTGCCGCAAAGATGGGCCAAGACCCTGCCGCAAAGATAGGCCATGACCCTGCCGCAAAGATGGGCCATGACCCTGCACTGCCGACGGGCCGTGAGTCTGCCCCGAAGACAGGCCGTGAACCTGCCACGAAAACAAACGGTGACTCTGCCATCAAAACGAAAACAAACGGTGACTTTGCCATGAAGACGGGTTGTGAATCTGCCGTGAAGACGGACCATGACCTTGCCATGAAGACGAGCTGTGACCTTGCCGTGAAGACGGGCCGTGAATCTGCACCAAAAACAAACGGTGACTCTGCCGTGAAAACAAAAACAAACGGTGACTCTGCCGTGAAAACGAAAACAAACGGTGACTCTGCCGTCAAGACGAAAACAAACGGTGAGTCTGCCACGAAGATGGCCAAGTGGCGGCGGGCCAAGTTCTTCGGAGGTTACGACCCGAGAACCGTCACACCCGGATCCGTCAACAGAAGTGACGGTAGCGTGACAGAGAAATGCGACGCGCCGGCGGCGGTAAGTGACCTTGCCGCGAAGACAGGACGTGACCTTGCCGTAAAGACGGGCGGTGAATCCGCCACGACAACGATTCAACACAGCACGACGGTGGCGAGGGCCCTAGATCCGCCCATCTCTGCGACGACGTCGCGAGCGCAGACGAACACCGCGTGCGTGCCCCACGCGTCGAACGTCAGTGTCCCTGCAACGACGGCGGTACCGCCCCGGCCGGGCCCCGGACGCTTCTCGCGAGGACGCCCCGAGCCGTGTGCACCGAGAAGGGCTCCGTCGGGCCGCGCAAACTTTTGTCAACTTTCACAGGGGCGTTCCGGGCCGTTCGTATGCCCCCCTCCGCCTGCCCCAGCACACTTTTCGCGATTCCCACAGGGGCACGCCGGGACGTTCGTGAGCCCCCCTCCACTTGCCCCAGCACACTTTTCGCGATTCCCACAGAGGCACGCCGCCGGGACGTTCGCAGTTCCCCCTCCGCAGGCCCCAGCACACTTTTTGCGATTTTCGGAGGGGCGCCCTGTGCCGTTCGTATGCCCCTCTCCGCCGGTCCCTACACACTTTTCGCGATTCCCACAGGGGCACGCCGCCGGGACGTTCGCAGGTCCCCCTCCGCCGTCCGCAGAACGCTTTTGGCACGGGGGTCCAGGGCCGTTTGAAAGGCCGCCGGTGCACAACGGATTCGCTTGGGCCCACCCCCCGACTCCGTACGGTGTGCGGCGGCCGCCCGCGATGAACGTACCCGGGCCAAGCCAAGGCCGGTACGCGGAGCCATCGATGCGCGCTTACAACGCACGCCGTCACTGAAACGGTCACTTGGTCGACGGGCAACAAGTCACCGTGATGTCGTGAGTATACTGTGGTAACTGAGTCCTCGAATTATTGTGTTTGAAGTCTCAAAAAACACAGATATTAGGTTTCGATTTTATGGTTTATGGAACAAGAATGTGTTTGTGTAAATTTAAACATTTTGACGTCGAGTAATCCAATAGGTTTATTCGATGTCGTCTAAAAAAAAAAAAATTTAAATATCGTTAGGTATTAAAATACATTAGACTGAGTTTGACGTAAATAAAATATTTCGTAGGTAAATAAATTTAAAAAAAAATCAGAACACGTCACATTAAAACGTGGAAATATCCAATGTAAAATAAGTTTAATCTGTCTTCCAAAATATTGTCTTGCTTTTGAATTTCCAAAAATTCCAATAATTAGTTCATTGTTTAAATTATTATGCTTGTTTTCCATTAATGTTTTGCACCATAATATACATGTAAAATGATTAAACGGCAAAGATTCTTTAGGTAACTTTTCATCAACTCGAGTTGTGAAAATGACAGTTTTTATATCACATAAGCTTTTAATGTAAGATAATAACTACTTACCAATTTTTATTTTTGACCATGAAGTTACTCAAATCTTAAACTGTCCTTGATTTGGCTTCTTCTAGGCAAAGAATTTTTTCTTTATAAAGCAAATAAATATAAAATGAATCTTTAATTATGTGTTTTTCCGTTTCTAATATAAAAGTAGGTAATAGGATTCAAAAAAATTAAATCATGTATTATGTTATTTTGAAAGTTTTTTTCTTTCGTTTAGAAATCAAACTTGTGTAAATAGTATATAAAAATAATTAAATATAACATAAAAATAATAAACATCATATTAAAATAATTAATTTAATTCAAAAATAATAAATATGATTTAACATAAAAACAAGTTGTGATTATAATATTTGATTCTATATAGGCATGGGTGATACACATGTGTAGGGTTAGTTATTCACCTATTCCACGTTAGGCTTGTTAAGCTCATTTAATAAAATATGGTATTACAATTGTTCACCTAATTTCTTACTTATATTCTATAAATTTATATATTTTATAAATTATATTATACATATAAACTACCGTGAACGGATTCAATTTATTATTTATGTTTAGCACGCCATTCGATGTAGTGGCACCTATTATTTCAACTAAAACGCAATGCAATGTAATATTTTGTACAATTTCGATATTTTCGTGTTGTCTCTTGCAATTATTTTCAACACGATCAATCACCGTGTCATTGAGCCTCCGGCTTCGTAGAGCGTACCCAAACGAAGCGTTGGGCACCTATGATTTCAACTAAAATTTCATACAATGTAATGTTTTGTATAAAATTGAATTATCTCGTCGGTGTACTCTCTTTCGAATATTTTCGATACGACGAAGTGATAAACCTTTAGGTTTAGAAAAGTGGATTAGGCCTGATGATCATAATCGATCGTAGGGGACACCACTTATAAAAAAAAAAAAACGCGCCATTTGCAATACCTCATGCTTTTATAATAAAGAATAACACATTCTCATAATTGTATTGTTCGTTATTGATAAGCTAAGGTGGTGAGGAAATTTGCACTGTTATGCTGTAATACCGACCAAACATATAAGCATGTAAGTTTTTAAACATATTGATATAAACATTTAAAATCAAATCATTAGTATAGATATGCTTCTATCGGTATGAAAATCTATCAATCGAATGCACATATAAAGTGGTACGTGGAAAGCTCATAAGTGGTACACGATGAAAATCTCCTTCTATAAAAAAAAAATTAGAATGAATCATTATTCACAAGCTCTACGATTTTTAATCTCTTTTGTGTCAACTTATCTGTGCGAAATTACATTTTCCCACTTATTGTACACAAAAAATAAATATAAAAATAAATTAAACGAAGAAAGTGATTTAAAGCTTTGAGTTACCAATATGGAGCCCGATTTGGACGTCATCGTTCGTTCAAAACAACACCAACCGTCGTGCTGAATTATGAAGTAAACCGTAGTAATTATGATAATATTTGTACCTATACATATTATGTTGTAATTTAATTTCTTTTTGTGCATTCAATATTTATAGTGTCATAATTTTGTAGTTCCTAATAAAATAAAATTCTTTACCTGTAAACAAAATGTTAAAGTTATCAATACAATAAGCAAAAAAAAAAAAAAACGTCAGGTGGTACGTTAAAATGTTCAAACTGTGTAGGTGGTACGCGAATATAAAAAGATTGAGAACCGATACTCTAAAGGTATTCTACATAACGTAATAATATTTTTTAAATATATTTTAAGTACGAGATCGAATGACAATACATTTTATTTATACTTTTACGTTATTGAAAAAATTTAATCAAAACATCTAATATGTCATAAGTTATAAATTATATAAATATATAATCATTGATTACTCACTTACTGCCGGTGGAAAATCAGACACGGTACAACTTTTGTCAGGACCTCGACTCTTGCCTCGAGTGAAAATTGTTATTCAAAACAGAAGGTAAAAACTTAGGGTTTTGAAAAATAAAAATTGAAACACAAATACTTTTGATCTAAATACCATGTCCCCTGACACCCTTTGTGTCCTCTTAAAAATTAATGTGTGCCCCCTGAATTACAATGAAAGCGTATCCCACGTTTCACTATGCGATTTTAGTTTTGATTGGAGAAATACCAAAAAAATTGGAATTTCAACACAACAGTACTATCGTTTTTTTATCTCAATACGAATATAAATCGAGCACTAGTGTGTTTCAATGTAAGATGTTTCATAATACTATTACTCAAATATTTTCAACTTTAAATTGTATTTTCTTTTGTGTATTTCTATTCGAAAAATCATAAATAATATAAATATGTAAGGAGAGTGGTTATAAAGAGGGCAGGGGGATTTCGGGCACTACTATATCCACAGGTTTTTTTCACTGTATCAATTCATCAAAGATAACATTAGAATTAAAAAGTATGTTCTCTGAAATCAGATGTACTTTTGGCCCCGATTCGACCCAGTTATCATTCAAATATCGTCGGTCGTTGTCTACGAAACGAATATTCATGAAAAACGTGTAATCAGTAATATGGAACTAATAACTGTATAGTACACTTGTTAACGACAACAATTCGTACCGCCTACACAGTGTACATTTATTACAACGCGCAAATAACGTGTCATAACACACACACACACACACACACACACACACACACACACACACACACACACACACACACACACACACACACACACACACACACAATTGAGTATAGACGTGAGGTTAGACATTTTTTATATATTTTTTTTATTATTATTTCAACGACCGTCGTAACAGGAACTATTGCGAGTAATGTTGTTTACGCGCCGTGATGGTTTGACCCGGGCTGGTGCCCCCGCGCTCCGTGCCGCGCGCCGCTCCGGGAACCGCTGGGTAAGACAAGCTCGTATAATTAACCTAATGTTGATCTAAGATGATTTCGAGCGAAATTTACATTAAAATCGCCGCGAATTTCTTATCCTCCGCGTATTGTTGTTGTTTTAATTAAAATAAACTCGCCCACCGCTACCGCGGTAAAACATAATATTTTCCATAAAACAATTTATCACGTCTGCCGCAGCCCAAACGTTTTAACTTTGCTAAGTCGTACGAAATTAAATTCTAACATTAGTATATATGTAGTTATTATAATAATCCTCGGGTGCAGAAGAAATACAATAATAATAATAATAATAATAATAATAATAATAGTATACGTGTTATAAAAATACACCGTATCGATTTGTATAAAACTTAATTTTTGTGGCGATCGCGCCCGTAATGACGGTAAAATAATTATGCGGCTATATGAATATTTGTAAACGAAAACGGTGTATTCGTTATCGCTTTTATTTTTGGTTTTTTTTCGTTGGTTTTTTTTTTTTTTTGTTCTACTGCACGAGACCGCTAAAAATTATTAGTTGTTTTTAATGAAGATTTTTTTTTCAACCGAACCGTATACGAGCCGGGGAAAAAACAAACGCTCGGCACGGTGGAATATATACGTATGTATACCGGAACGAAATATAAATGATCCGGAGCCTATTGTCGAATCGTTTGAAAAATAAAATATTGATTCACACAGTGGCGTCAACGGTGGCGAAAGGTTTCGCGTATTGATAATAATAATAATGATAATATTAATGAAAATCGCGTCAAACCGATTTTGTTACGCGAAAATAATATCGCGTCTGTTCGGCGTAGGGTTTTTCCGATATAGCGTGTCGTAACGTTTAACTGCGGTACATTCGCGTGCAGTGTTCATTCCGCGCGTAAAACGAACCGGTTAAAAAAATACCCCCACCCCCTCGCCATCCAAAACTATAAACGCCGGATAGGTGTTATCGTTGTAGCGCAAAATGTGATTTTTTAGTTTTTTTTTTTTTAGCAAGACCCAATTTCTCATCTTGTGTGTCCTGTGTTAATTGGAACTCGGTTAAATGTGTACAATTTAAAACGCTAATACAAAAAAGTACATTTACGTGAAAAGAAAATTGAAATTTTTTACCATCGAGATTTTTTCAAGCTTTTTAATTTCCTTTAACGACGACCACCGTTTTCAACTCGATATACTGAAAAAGAACGTTTTGTATTTATGAATTTTTTTTTCTATCATCGTGCAAGAGATAAAAACATTCAAGTTTACAGTATGCAAAGTAGTCGGAGATATGCAAAAATATATTATATTGCCACTACTCCACCACACCAAACTTACCAATACTCGCAGTGTCTCTTCGACTAACCCCCCCCCCCTTGCCTATCGGTCCGATATTAAACGTTTTAAAAATCAATATCTTAAAAAAAAAACGTACTGTGCGCCTATTGAATAGTCTTCGTTCCTCGGACAAGATCATGGTGATGGGTATATTGGATTTTAAAGAAACGATAAATCATTGCTTCATCTAATCGATTCTGAACTAAGCTTTGGTGTAAAACATTCTACTGTTTTTTATATTTAACAACTTTTAAACTAATTGTTGATAGGTTTTATTTTTTTTATCAAAACCATTTAAAAACGTTTTCAAAATAAGGGAGACATTTTTTTTCACCAAAAGATTCAATATAGACGTTGTTCTATTTGTATCAAAAGATTTTTAATGAATTGATTGCCCTATAATTTTTTACGCATATTTTAAGTTGAAAATTGATATGAAATCAGTCGATTTCATAAAAATCGTATATGAATTAAGTTAAATGTTTATAAAAAAAAAAAATCCTGATTAACGATTTTTGAGATTTTTTCAGTATCATCGGTTAAGAACACAAGGAATGTAATATTAAGTTTTCAGAATTGTTTGTCAAATATTAAGTATGTTCATCATAGATATTATACTTTAAGAGTCGAGTTATTTTCAACGTTCTATTTTTAGCTCAGAAGTTTTACATTTTTTTCAACTTTTTCAACTATGAGTCGCAGGTGTCACAGAAAAAATGATGACCACGAAAAAAGTCGCAGCGAGGAGAGTTTACTCGAAAATGACCGCGGACGTGGTAGCCAAGACGTGACGCCGGTAGTGCGTCCAAGTTTGTAAGTCGGTGCCAACGACTGTATTAATTAACACTCCGATCGTCGAACTGGCCGTATTATACAGAGGGTTATACCGGCGGGTGGCGAAAACGTGACAGCCGGCAACGGAAAACCGTTTTCCAAGTCAAGTTTTCCGACACCGTTGTCGTCGGACTCGACAGTGTCGTGGATTGCAAAAGTTTGTTGCAGGACTTTAAACCGAACTAATTTTTCTCGATTTTTCCTACTTTTATTTTATTATTATTATTATTATTTTTTTTTTTTTAATTGATTTCCATCGTTCTCATATTTTCTAGTTTATGAAAAATGTTTTTTTTTTATTTTGTACAATTTTCATAACACTAATGATACTAAATGTTGAAGAAAAAATAATTTTTTTGTTATTTTTAGTGACATTATTAATGATAACAATATATCTTATAACATAACATTATGAAAAAGTGTAAAAAAGTACTTTTTTGGTGGATTCCGATGTCTATTACTGGACCCGTTATTTCAAAAGTGTACTTACTTAAACGTTTAAAGTTCAGAGCGTGAAGTAATAACAGTACATTTTGTAGATGGCCGCCGCTCCTCGTTTTCGCTTCTCCAAATGTTACTAAATTATACCTAGTAACAGACCATTATAGAGTTATTTATATATTATGATAATTATAGATCAGTACAATTAAATAAATTGAAAAAAAAAACAAAACTGATTTCATTCATCAAAATATAAATCTGTTATTACGCCCTGACGTCTTGTACGTTTATTACAACGGTGTGAGTACATTGTACATCTGTAGTGTAGATACGTAAGTATCGATGGCAGTTTGACGGGGGTTAAGGTTGGTATCCATAGTTTCCAAAACGACAATCTATTCATATTCGATATTTCTATCATATTTGATATTTCTATCATATTCGAACGATTCGATTAGTCTTTACGCAAGACAATCAGTACATTATACTCGTACAAGTTCTTACCTCGTGGTTCGATCTCAAATTTTAGCAAACCGGGCCATTCGAAGCTGAACTTTTATTAATTTCATAAACGTTAACTTTAACTAACAAACTCGAGTACAACGACGTCAATTAAGATAACGACCAAAGAAATCGTTAAGCTTTTCATCGTGATGAAATTATCATCTTTCGATTAAATATAGGTAGTTATAATTGTTACGCCCGTAAAAGTTGTCGAATTTTTTGTTTCGGAACTTTCACAAAGTATGTAACTATATGCCATTAATATATACCAAACATTTCAAATTTCAGGTAAAATTACCTACTGAGTATCGAATAAATAGTTAAAATCGATTTATTGAAAGTGTAGTTTACGACAAATCTACCATTTTTTACTCGGTTTTTCGGTAGTTTTTCCTCGCGCTTATAAAGAAGAGAAAAACGACCCTCGCTGTACTATTTACATGTGATTTCTTAACTATAGAGTTGCTGGATGAAACTTTTGGACAAAGTTCTGTGCAAAAAAAAAATTGAAAATTAAAAACTAACATCATTGTAAAACCGATAGATCCTTGACTCAAAATTAAAAAAATTATTTTAGAATATTATAATATTCACTGCGCCAAGCAGCAGATACCATTTATGAAAATGAAAAGTCGTAAAAAAAATTCTAGGTGATAATTTTTTTTTTTTTTTTTTACATTATAAAATGTACTTTTATTGGTGAAAATCGTGCTTGAAAAAAAAATTGAAATTTATTTATATCATCAAAGATTAAAAACACAAAAAGAGCACGAAAAAATATAAATATGCCCAGCATATTTTATATTATAATGATGTATTATTTTGCGAGCAGATTCAACGCTTTTGCAGGGTTCTGATGGGATTTTTTTTTTTTTTTATCGTTCATTTCTCTTTCGACGTCGTCGTCAAATATCGATTTATACGGGAAATACGATTTCTTAATGGTTTCAAAGGTTTACATAAGCCTTTGTACGGCGCGCGCAAACGACGCGATACCTAATGGAGATTAAATTAGTTTATTGTCTCTACGTCGCATGGCGTGTACGTGTGCGCGTATCGCACCAAAGCGCAGAGGCCGATAATGATATTAAATTTTGTATTATTATTATTATTATTATTACTGTTACGTATAATATTATAATACATAATGCATAAAGTTCCTAAAACGACTATCGAAGTTCACGTCACGCGATGCTCGGAGTCACGGCGGCGCCGTGTGAGTGCATCATTATGCGACACACACACAAATATTATACAGTGCCGGGTTTACCATTAGGCTAACTAGGCAATTTTTTTCACTTTTTTCGTCTCTATAAACAGATTTCGGATATTTGGATTTCAAAACCCGAATATTTTCGTTTCACATTGTGGATTTTGGTATTCTAAATCAGAAAATCAAATGTTCGATTCTGAGTGAAATGGTTTTACAATGATATTATATTTTTTTATTTTTTTATCTGGAGACATTTTTTGCTCTACTTCAATTCGTGCAACATTTTTAGATCGGAAATTTTATGTAGATGGTATTTTGAGAGTTTCTTAAGTTTCTTAATCTCAATAGTTTTTCCAGGCGAGAGAAAAACAAGCTAAATTGGAGCAAAAATGGTGAAATTCCCCGTAAACGACATTTTCATTGAATCAACTTTAGTAACTTAGTCATTATAAGTTATAGATAAAACAATACTTATTTAATGTTTTAAAATCGGATTTTGAATTCCATAAATCTGGATTTTCGAACTTCGGTAAAACTAGATTTTCCCATCACTAGTTCTCGTAATTGCTCTTGCATATGAAGGTGGCTGCAGTAGACTCTGTGAGTGCAAAATATGACACCAACTCAACCCGAAAGTGAATACAGATCCATAAGTGCAAAAAAAAATATATCTTGTTAACAATAACTCATGAGTGTCAATACATTTTACTGATAAAATATAATTAAATTTGATTTCATAAAAAAAAAAAAAAACAAAAATCCATTTGACCTTTTGTAGTTGTTAATTGAGTTATAAACCTTGAAACTAAAATTAAATTTGATTGAAATTAAAACACAAAAGAAGATAATTATTATCTTTATTAGTTTTTGGTTTAAAATAAATTTCTACTGAAATTTTAAAATCATTTTTGTTTTCAAACACAAAAATATTACGTACCTATCCCAAAACTGCTGAATATGACGAGTGTCAAAGTGTCGAGTGTTTAAAGTTCTCGGGTGTAAAACATTGCACCGGACCAATAACTGTATGAAAAAAAAAACTCTGAGTGCATTATTGGCGACTGAACTGTGTGATACAAAAATTTGATTTTCCCCCGAAACCTCGTGTAGTTTTTACTACAGTTTTAACCCCGAATTCGAAACTCAAAATCGAAGGTCTTCGAGTGTTGTCTTTGACTTTGGACCCGTGGCGCGTATAAAAATTATTAATAATATAATATACATTAAACACCGTGCGCGTGCGTCTACACCGGTACGTACATCGCGTTATGTGCGTTTTGCGGTTACTGTTTCGACGATGGTATAATACGCGCGGTCGCGTATGGTTCTTGCGCGAAACGGAAACGCCAATAACGCCAGTAACAACAAAAAAATAAGAACGACAGCGACGACGACAACAACAACAACGGAATCGACGATAATAATTATATTGGCGGCGTCGTCGTCCAGGGTCGACGGTTTCGGTGTGCACAACGAACACGACTTGCGGACGTAAGACCGAAAACAACGAAATCACGTCGTATTACGCAAATCTATTATTAGAACCAGACTGTAAACGTGCGGCCTTAAATCTTGGTCGCCGGACGACGAGGGCGAAAAAAAACCCGTGTTTTCCAGTCACGCGGGCAAAGACGAAAAATTACTGTACGATTGCAGTGGCCCAACTTGTTCGGCGGTCGCAACGCACGAACTGCGGTCGACGCGGAGTTCTCGAAAGACGTACCTACCTACGAAATTATTTCGTCCTTGCGGTTTCTGGGTGAAACTGATTTTGTCCCGGTCGACACTCGGTTTCCGCGTCGAGTCTCGTCGTCTGGACCTCGAGAACGGCGCACAGTGGTCTAAAATTGAAAAAAAGTGGCCAAAAATGTTTATTTGTAACAATTACATTTCAAACATTTTGTTTTAAAAATGTATTAAACACTTCTTTTAGAATTATATGTTATAAAAAATTTTTTTAAATATTCATTTTTACTCAATATTCATTTTATGTGGCATGCTCCAGAGTTAGTTCCCCTACAAGCTTAGTCATTCTTGCCCCAAACGGAAGAACAACCAATGTAGTTTATAAGGAGGTGCTATAATAATAATTACACCTAATAATAATAATACTATAATAATAATAAAACATAATAACAATATTCACATCCTATAAATAAATGTTATCAATGAATCTAATAGTGCTATAACAATTAACACACACACACACACAAACAATTAAATTGTGAATTCGACGTAATATTAGTACCATCAATACAATTAAATTAAACACTAACACACGGCCTATGAAAATGCCAAAAGGGAAACTAACACATGGGCAACGCCGTGTCGTAATGTAATATAACAAAAACTTTAGCCACAGCAACGCGTGGCCGGGTCAGCTAGTATTGTATATATATACTGTCAAATATTTATGTTTATAATTAAGACATTAAACTATGTATACGACTTTGTAAGACGTTGATCTCAATTAATTACAAATAGACTATTTATAAGTATTTAGGACGTTTACGATTTTAAGTTATTTAGTCAACGATAGTCACGCTTATATATACATACAATAAAACTGGATAATACACCGAAACCATTTACGTTTAGATTAGTTGCTCATATCTGCTCTATTTCCGATAAAAAATTATCGAATTAGACAACAAACGTATTTTGTTATCTTCAGATCCATTAATCAGCAGTACTCAGGAAGTAAAGACGAAAAGGCGAAAATTACATCAGTCAGTGAAAAATCGACTTATTATCGACGACCGTGACAGTGAAACAGAAAGTGAATCAGAGGAGCAGAGCTGCAGCAGTGAAATTGAATAAAATTAAAAATTATACTTATTGTATGAATGAATATATTTATAAATAACTTGTTTTATGAATAAAATATAAAATATACTTAGTTTCTGTATATTAAATCACTTAAATATTTTTGGCCACCTTTTTTCAATTGTGTGGCGTGTAAACCAAATCGGCGAATACACGCCATCACGTTCGGCCAAGCGCATACGACACAACTGTTTCGGGACAAAAGCCGCATGCCTATAATACAGGTTGCACGCGCGTGCGACTGTTTTGTGACCTAGGCAGCGTGCAACTGCGGGGCGTCCGCACGCGAAGCGATCAAAACGAGATCGGTTTGCAATTATCGGTTTAAAATCGGTTGTACTCGTTCGGAAACCGCGGTCGCAGTTGCGTCGCAATATCACAAGTCGCGCCGAACTTTCGTATTTTTGTGCACGTGTATTGTTTTTGTATTTTTTGAACATGAGTGATCACCAAGAATCCTTAGATTCAATGTAAAATTCTTTCGACGTTCTGTAAAAAGCAATAAACTTTCTGTCTGTCTGGGACAGCTGTTGTTCTTTTGCTGCTACAAACGGTCTAGAGTTCGCATTTTCTCTTATGTACGGATGGACCCAATGTTTCCGCTGTGCTCTGCGTACCCTGCGGTATTGGTATTTGAGAGTGATAAGTAGGGATGAGAAGTTATAGGAGCTAAAATAGACAAAATATGCATGCAAATATGCGAGGAAAAATTATGATATATGCATAAAAAAAATTGAAAATATGCAAAATATGTATTATAATATGCAATTTTTTCTATAAATAAAAAACGTGTTTTAAATAAGTTAATATATAAATAATATTTCGTTAAATTTGATTCTATTAAAATATAAATAATTTTCAACTGAGTGGTAAAAAATTAATACTAGGTATAAATATGAGATGATAAATGATTGATAGGTGTATTGATTATATATTGATAGTCAGGTGATTTAATCTAAAAAACAAAAATTCAATTTTTTAATTTTTGTAATATATTCGATAATTATTTTTTCAAACCTGTAAATTTGTTGCATTGAACCTCCAAATTGTTTTAATATTTTCGGCATCCATCATCTCCGACGATTATCCGAAAGAATATTTTTGTATGGCAAAAGCGTCTTTCCGCATCAGCTAAAGTTATAGGGGCATTCTTGAAGTAAATAAGGTCATTTTTCATGTCAATTACATTAAAATCCACATAATTTTACTAAATATGCATTTTTATGCACAAAAAAAAAACCATGAATATGCAACTTTAAAGAAAACTACCAATATTTGCAAAAATATGCAAAATTTAAATACCAAATTTCAATTCATTAAGTTATAGAACAGATTTTTAGCTCACCTAGCTATAAATAGAAGTCATAGAAAAAAATATGCAAATCCTATAACTTCTCATCCCTAGTAATAATCAATGATGTCTTCTGAATCTGAATCTGAACCCGGCATAGTATAAAGCCGAAAACACAATATTGCGTAGACCGAATAGATTAACACCGACTGATCCGAAATCAGTCATGTCCGTCTGCGGACTGAAGTTTCGTACGGGTTGCAAACTGGTTGCATGCACAAATTATTTGCAGCTTTTGTCCCAAAACAGTTGCATCGTGTGCGCTTGACCTTAGAGTACTTTTTTATTTATTTATTTATTTATTTTAAATTTTAAACGGGGCAGGCCCAAATACATAATTATTATATATAGACAATCGTTTCTTAAAATTATTTCTTATCGTACTACACTTGCAATTCAGCTCAAAAACCAACGTACCAACCGCCCAGTGACCACGTACCAATGCGATACGATTCTATCATTACTGTTCCACTGCTCTGAACTCCATTTGCTTCGTCATGCTACACCTCTAAAACCATAATAACTGAATTAGAAATCGAAATTTCCAAAATTATTTTTTGCCATATTTCCGTGTTGTAAACAGTGGTTACTAGAAAATCAGAATCGCTTAGGAAAAACTCGTAGACAAAAATAATGAGAATTTAATGGTTTGTGTCGATATTGTGGATACACCTGTGTTGTAAAAATAATTACATTTATTTTTGTAACCATTTTCAACAGTTAAATAATACCAAATAATTAGCTTAATGTAATTTCTTGACAGGTGGCACTACTGAGGGTCTTCTTGTTCTAATATTATAATGTTATAGTAAAAAAAAAATTTTCACCACACTTACTGATTTTTATAAAAATAGATCGTCAATACATTCTTCTGAATAAAAAAAAAATACATTTTCAAATTTGTTTCATAATGAATTAATGAAATGTTTATTAAAAAAAAGTTACAGGCCCTTTCGATTGAACACTTGTCAATAAAAATAACAACACAAATGCGGTAATCATATTGTCATACACAACACGTTTAGAAATTTAGGTGATAAATATCTAATGATTAATATATTCATTTCTACGAACATAAAACAGTAAAAAGATGATTGAACCATACGTGTTTAATATTTTTAACAGCGCATAATATGGACTGTGAATGTCAAAAATATTTTTCATTTGAAAATGTGCATTTCAATGGTAAATTTATACAAAATAAAGCTGAATCCACTCGGGTGTTTGCAAGTATCGAATGATTATTCAGATGTATACTTACACACACAACACACCGTGTATCTAATCTTAACATTTTGTTAAAAAATTAAATGTGACCACAACTCGGATATCTTATACTTTTAAGGCCATGGCCGCGTCTGTAAAAATCACCGTCGACCGCAACTATATGTTCGGATAATATAATATACGTATATATATGAGTTATTTTTTTATCATTCACAAAATGTATAATCACAAATTATTCGGTAATACGTTTTTGTGTTTACGTCTTTCAACAAATATAAGTGTAGTTGAAAAACTTCCGGGCGAGAATGCAATCATAATAATTTATACTGTGTACTCTTCGTCACAATGTAATTATAGTGTTTTTCAACACAGACGGAAAATAAAAGTTGGTTAATAACGCCGATAAAAATAAGACGCGTGTTAACGATATATTTTGTTGTAAATGATAATTTTTATTGAAAAAGCATAATTCTCTTCTTTCGTTGATATTATCAATTCAGAAACGTTCGACGCACGTTAACTTCAGAGCACGTATAGACGTTAACGACCGTTTTATTTGCATTCAATAAGGCCTGTAGAAAGTGTATATAAAACGTATAGGTTTTCCGAAACGGTGAAAATACCAAAAATCAGTTTTTTGATTTCCACCATTTTCGAGTCTAGAAACACGTACGGACGAATAATAAAGATGTACATTCTTTGCGCGGGTGCCCTCGTAAATCTACCCTGAGCCAATGTAGGCTCGCACGCCACCTTATAGCTATTTTCTGTACGTCTCGTGTACAGGGTGAAATTTTAAGCATACTCACCCCCTTTTTTACCGTAAAATCGTATGATTTTAGATTTTTTATTATAGTGTTTAGGTTACCATAAAAAATATGTTTTATGTAATTTTTTTTCTACCACCTTAGAGATGTTGCAAAAACTTTTTTTCAAATGGGGCCCACCCTTTTTGCAACGGATTTGGATTCAAGTCATTTTTCTATGAATTATTCGCCGTATTGAAATCGAAATTCGAACGAGCCGTTTTTGAATATGTCTAATTTCAAGAGGAAAAAAAGTACCGTGAAACATAGTTTTGATGGTGACTTGAACATTCCGAAAAAAAAAGAATTCAAATTCGAATTCGTACGGTTTTACGACCGAAAAAAGGGAACGAGCATGCTCAATACTATAATATGTTCTTTACGCGGGTACCCGCGAGACACTTTTTGCTCAACTTTAATTCATGCAAAATTTTTATTCAGAAACTCTATAAATCGGAAATTTTATGTAGATGGTATTTTGAGATATTCTTAAGTTTTCGCCTCAATAGTTTTTCCAGGTGAAAGAAAATCAAGCTAAAATGAAGCAAAAACGGTGAATTTCCCCGTAAACGAAATTTTCAATGAATCAACTTTAGTAATATCGTCATTATAAGTTATAGATAAAACAATACTAATTTAATATTTCAAAATCCAAAATCCGGATTTTGGAATTTCGGTAAATCCGGACTTTCCCCATCACTAGTACGTATACACTGTTGAACTCATCTACTGTGACGCCGTTGTGTACGAATCGCAAAGGCTTCATTTGATATAACACTCTAACGATAATAATTGTTGAATGTCCGTGTACTGAATTCGTTTTCCGTCTTTCTAGCGAGACGAGTGATTTGAATGTTGATGAAAAGCTTATTTTACACTACGCGCAAAAAACCGTAGAATGGTTTCGTGTACGATGTTCGTATTTGTGACCGAGCGAAAGAAAATCAATACATATACCGGATTTTACATTGCCGCGCAGAGAATGTTTTCAAAAAATTAGAAAAAAACGATATCGTGCACGTCCGATTTAAATGAAAAAAAAAATAAAAAATGTCGAAGCAATATTTTGCACTTGTCCGGTACGCATTATTATTATTATTATTACGAGTATGCAAATGTTAAATTTATCATTCAGTAAATTACGTGTGAAATTTGATTACGGTAGGTTCCACTTAAAACTCGTTGAGAGAGTAAGAGAGGAAGAATGAAAGAGAAAGAGAGAGAGGGGGGAGAGAGAGAGAAAGAGAGAGAGAAGAGGAGAGATTGAACCCTACGACGATGGTCCTTACCCTGTCCATTAATACGCACCACACCACTACCTTGCTGGTACAAACCTATATACAGGATGATTTTTAAGCATGTTCATCACGTTTTCAACCCTGTGTATTGCATACATTTGAATTTTTTCAGAAACGTTGCCACTTCTCACCACTGTTCTGAACTTGAACGCTTGTACCTGTCTTACGTATAGAAGCAATACACATTTCAATATATACTATATTACATATTGACCAAAAAAAATGTATTCACATTTTCGAAATCATTTTATAAAATAACGATTACCGTTAAAAAGATAAAACGACAAGACTTCAAAAAAATCACGTTAGAACGAAAATAATAAGAAAATAATTTATTTTTTTCGTAGAAAACGTACTTATACAGTGTTTTAAATCGCACGCGAAAAACGATCTCGATTTCATGTATTATACCAATTTTGTCGGTACGGAGTGATTATATTTTTGCGAAAAAACCACCCTGTACGTACACGTGTATTAAAAGGAAGCGTAATCGCGGGTTGTCCGGGAGCACGCGAAAAATCGGTCGTCCGACGTGAACGCGCACGCTGCTGTCAAACGGCTCGTTTACCACGTGTTCGGGGTAGTGCAGCTCCGCGACTCGCGCGACTGGCCGCACACGTCGTGATCGAATTACGCACGCGGTGACAACGCCGAGTGGATTTTTTCCGGCGAGCGTTCTCCGCGCGCGTAAATACAATATACGGGTATGATATCGTAATATACTCCGGGGTCGTGTTTGAACATTTCTCCCTGATTTATCGAAAGAGCGTAACGCGATCATCGGTATTATTATTTTCGCACGCGCTCTCAAAATGCCGATGCGGAGTTGATGCGCGTTCAGACGAGTAATATTATACACCTGTAAAGTGTGTGTGTGTGTGTGTGTGTGTGTGTGTGTGTGTGTGTGTGTCGTGTGTGTGTGTGTGTGTGTGTGTGTGTGTGTGTGTGTGTGTGTGTGTGTGTGTGTGTGTGTGTGTGTGTGTGTGTGTGTGTGTGTGTGTGTGTGTGTGCAGGGCTAGATCTAGGGGGGGTGAACCGGGGCACTTGCCCCGGAAGTCTAGGTCGGGGGGCGCCAATTTACCAAATAATAAGTAAATATATATTTACAGTTTTTATTCATTATATAATGAGAATTATGTAATAATTATAATTTTAATTAATTTACAATTTTTTTAGTAGATAACTGGTATGAGAATAAAACAGTGGCATAATATATGGGGGGGGGGGTGTATTATGAGAGGGCGCTAATTTTATACTTTGCCCCGGGTAAAAAATATACTAGATCCGGCACTGTGTGTGTGTGTGTGTGTGTGTGTGTGTGTGTGTGTGTGTGTGTGTGTGTGTGTGTGTGTGTGTGTGTGTGTGTGTGTGTGTGTGCAAATTACGCAAGTGCTCACGCAGATTGTGGTCGTCGAACGGTCGGATTTATAGGCACTGAAAGCCCTTTTACGTGAGAGCAGTGCAAAAGCTATTAAAAAGTTTCACGCGACACGTACGGCCCTTGTGTCTGCGAGATCGTACGTAGACCGTAGTCGGCACGAATATTGAGTTTGAGCGTACGCGGTGCTAAAAAATCCGACCCCGGCACGGTTTTAAAAACAAATCCGAAAATCGCCGAATAACAGTCGGCCGAGCGTTGATTTTGGAAAATCTCCACCGAAACACGGACCGCGTACCTACCGCGTCTTCAGTACGCCGGGCCCGTTTTCGACGTGATTATGTATTATATTTTCGATAATTCGACAAAAGCAATGACACGGGTGATATCGTATTGTAATAAAATCCGACGAGTTCTCTTAAAAGAGTCGAGGCGTAAAGCGTTCAAAAAAAAAAAATAAATAAATAAATAAAATCCGAAGGCAAATCGTTATTTTACGCTATTATCACTTTTATTGTTTTATTTTGTTCATCCGTCATGACTCGTAGATTACACCAAGGACTCGCCGCGCGTTTACTCGATTACGGCCGGTCCTCGAGGAGTCCGCGGCGGAAGTCACCCGCGATATGCACGATGTACACACATCGTGCACATTGCGTATTATATTGTTTTGTCTCCACGCTCGGCTATGTTTTAACGCGATATTTATCTTTCGCGCACATGGCGTTAAATGTTATCATATTCAATGAGCCGCGCACGAATCGTACACACACACACAGGTGAGCGCGCGCGTGATTAGAAATTGATAAAACATATGCGTGATCAAATCACGATCGTAATATTAATACTATCGTTGTTGATGATAATAATAGCAATATCGGCGGGATTTCTTCTCAACTCGAAAAATGTCAGGCTGTACGCGAGCGGGGGGAAACCCGTATTCTACAACTTGATTTCAGTAGTTGAAACGACTGCGATTTGTCGAGTATTTATGTGTATTGAACGGAAGAGAATCGGCTGAAGGTGCTGAATTTACATAAACGATTTACACTAACGATTCGGCTGGTTTTCTCAAGGCAAAAAGTTGTCAAATCGCAATACGTTGACTCGTGACCTTTACCATTTGTTAAGCTGAACAAATGACCCAATCATTTAAACAATCTAATGGCATCAAAAAAATTGTGTTTTTAAACTTATTTAAGTCCTAGAAGCACCATGAAGTTGGATTATAATAATTTATCGAGCTCGTGATTTGAGAAAAAAAAATATTAATAAGGTCTAGATCCTAACTAATAATAGATTTTCCTCTTGGCGAACCTTTTGAATTTTCAAAAATCTGACACCACCCTTCCCAGATCAATTTTTTTTGAATAATGATAGCTTAATCTAAATCGTCAACTATTTGATTGAAAAATAAAACAAAATAATCGAATGATAGAAAAAAATTTTAATTTTAAATGAAATACAGTAAAAAAATTAATGTCCATTACTTTTTCTCTATTATCGTAGTATTTAAGTGTATTCAAAGATTATACATACATAATTATAAATTCTGAACATAACGTTAGATATTTGAAATTGTTTTTTATTTTACGTGACTGCATTTCATTGTAATATGGTAAAAAGAAAGTGTTAGAAAAATCACTCCAGTTAGCGACCTCACAACCAAAACACCCCCTCAAAATAAAAAATGCCCACAAGTGGATAGTAGCACCTGAGTTAGTAATCACTGGTCTAGGTGTTCGAGGAGACAGTCTTAATTTCGTCATCCTCAACCTTAGTTATAAATTTTATGTCTGGGAGAAAAATTATTTTACAATCAACTCTCCCCCTAATTTTTATTTTATTCAATTAAAATTTATTTACGTCATTTTTTTTTTTTTTTTTTTTTTTTTTTTGTAAATTCAACATTTAATTACCTAATGTAATATAACCGACTATACCTTTATACTTAATTTACAATATTTTTAATTAAACAATTATTTATAAGCTGAAACTTTTACGAAAATAATAAACTTAAATTTTACGCCGAGTTTGTTGAGTGGTAAATTGTGTATTAAATTTGCATAGTTAAAAAACCATAAAAATTTTTGACAATATACTTCAATGAACTAAAGAAAATATATTAACTTATAGGTTCAATATTATTATTTTTATATCGTCACCATGCTATGAGCGTTATCTATATGTAAAATATTCACGAAAAAGATTTACACTCTAATAAAACGGATGTAAAATTTGAAAAATCGAATTCAAATTTTAAAATCGTCTTTACAATATGCATTTGCTTATATCTCATGAAAAAACCTTCACCCAAGAAATATTCCGGTTTTGAACCCCCTTAAGTATAGCCTTCCTCATAGCATGTACACAGTCGACTAATGTAACAACATACTCAGAATTTATATTGTTAACATATTTCAATTTCAAACGATCATAAGTTTGAACCACCAAACAATCGACTCGCTTTGAACACGCCTCAACGATGAGGTGTAATTATTAATAGCGGTATATCAAAATAACACATTACCGGTAACGTAACGGTATAATAGTTAAGAAATAACGGGAGGAGGAGAGCAAGCGAGAGTGAAAATGATGCAACACGTAAAACATAAAGCGACATATTCCGCAAAAGCGGCATTATCGGCGAGGCTTAAAGGATATTCAGGTGGTGCATTATATAGTGCCTATAAATACGCGAAAGAGACTTTTGAACAATAATTATTTGGAACTAAAAGCCAAAGTTTTGCGTCGTATATATACTATACATACAATGGTGATCACTCATTATCGTCATTAAAAGCTCGCACACTCGAAAGATGATTAAAGTGTATATAACGTGTGTATATATATATATATATATATATATATATATATATATATATATATATATATATATATATATATATATATATATATATATTACCAGGAAGGCCGATCTCCGATCGCACTTAAATAGTTTTTTATCAATTTTTAGAAACACTTTTTAATTATAAAAAACAGTAAACTAAGGCTACTTGGAATGTATTTTGTTGAACCTGACCCTACTAAGTTTAAAACAAAACTAAACAATTTTGAATAGACAATTATTGTCTAGACTAAATTTTTTTTTAATCTTAAAAGTAGATTATATTTATGTAAAAATTTAATCTTTTTTTTTTTTTTTTTTTTTTTTTAATATTTATTAGAATATAAACAATCTATACAAGTAAGTACAATAAGCTTATGTGCTAAGAGAAAACATGACATGAAAAAATTGAGTAAGAAGCCGCCCACTGACGACACTTAGCATGTATTATTTATATATATGTTTTGTTTTATTTATATTTATATTTTTTTTTTTTTTGCAATATGTTGAGATTAAAAATGAATATATACATGTAATGAACATAGTATATTTTAATTTATAATTGTATTAGGTCACGACACCATTTCCTTTTTAGCCTGCGCCTTGGATTCCCTGGAAGGGTTAGAGAGGAGAGGTTTTTAATAAGAGGATTTTGGTGGGATAGAAGTCGAGTGCGGAAGCTCAAGTAAAATGATTGAGCTTCTTCATTGATGGTTTTTAAGTGAAAATCATTATGCAATGTTAGGTTAGAAACGTATGGAGGTGCATTGGACAGACGACGAAGAGCTAGATTTTGGAACACTTGGATTTTATTGGTATTGGATTTTTTTGCTGCGCCCCAGAGCTGTATACCATAAGTCCAAATAGGTTTTAGGAGGGTTTTGTAAATTAGAAGTTTGACTTTCAGATTTGTTTTATTATTTCTCGTTATTAGAGGATTGAGGATGCGCATACGGGCGTTGAGAGTCAGTCTTTTGGTTCGTATATGATTTTTCCATGTTAGACGTTTATCAAGATGGAGTCCCAGGTATTTTATTGTGTCCGATGTGGGAATTGGGATGTTCTTTAATGTAACAGTTGGACAAATACCCTTCTTGAGAGTAAATGTAGTGTGACTTGATTTGTTTTGGTTTATTTTGATACGCCATTTGTCGTACCAGTTAGACATTAGGTTGAGGTGGAGTTGCAGGTTTGATGAGGCGGCTACCGGGTTTTCACTAACTGATAAGATTACTTTATCGTCAGCATAATCAGCCACCATGGTTTGGGGTGTGGTGGGTTGATCGGCGACATATATGTTGAATAGAGTTGGAGATAGGATGCCCCCTTGTGGGACACCAGCATTGATTTTGGTTATTTCTGAGTATGCAGAGCGATAATGTACTTGAAAGTGACGATCGGTTAAGTAAGATTTGATTAGAAGAAAGAGCGGGTGGGGAAGAAAACTTTTGAGTTTGTACAGTAATCCGTCATGCCAGACCCTGTCAAACGCTTGAGATACATCAAGAAAGACAGAGGTACAGTAAAGTTTTTTTTCCAGCGAGAAAGATATTGCATCAACAATCCTATGCGCTTGATGAATGGTACTATGTGAGGGTCTGAATCCAAACTGAGTGTTTGGAAGAATATTGTTTCTGACAATATATGGAGTCATTCGTTTGAGGATAAGTCTTTCAAAAATTTTTGATAAGAAGGGCAAGAGACTTATCGGCCTGTATGAGGATGGGTCGTCCAAGGGTTTATCAGGTTTAGGAAATAATATAATTTTTGAGAATTTCCAGAGGATCGGAAAGTAGGAGAGTCTTAGGCATGCATTAAATATATATGTTACCAGTACTATTGCTTTTTTGGGGAGGCATCTAGATACTTCTGCCGTTAATAGGTCGAAACCCGGCGATTTTTTTAAGGAGTATTTTAGGATAGTCTGTTTGATTTCGTTGGGCGTGAAATGTTTTTCAAGATAATTAGAAGTTGAGGGAAGGTCTAAATCTAAATTTAATCTTTTTAAAAATAAAAATCGTTTACTTTTAAGATTCGTTTTCAACATTCTTAATTGCACCCTTATTGCATTAGTCTTATGGGGAGAATTCATGAAGTTAATTATTTTTACCATGAAATCGCGAATTCCATAATGCAGATAGTGATAAACTGAAAGTTCAAAGCTTAACGAATTTATTGGTACTTTCCGAATATGAGGTATACGTGGGAAATTTCGTGTAATTAAACGGAGAAAATTTTATAATTTATGATTTTAAAATAAATTTTTTTCCATATTATAATTTGTAAACTGCATTTAATAAAAAATATTAATATTTACTTGATAAGTATATACACGGAAGTTTGAATTTGAATTTTGAATTTGTTCTTTTTGCAGAAGTACTGTTTAATAAAATGTAAAATTAAAAGATATTTACCATTAAATTTGTGAATAGTATTTAAAAAAATTAATTTTTTGAATTTTTAAAAGTATTATTTGTATCATTTAAATAGTTAAATGTGTATTATTTTTTTTTTATCACTCAACGACTGTCCGTCGGACACGCTGGGGGTCCGATGCAGGGAGAACGGTACATGCAGGGAGAATCGAATTGTAGGGTTACCAGAACCCAGAACGTCGCGTTGTCATCATCGCGGTCCCAAGAAAGGTTTTCCATTAGCAACGTACAAAGATAATATGAACTATCACGTCGCGCGACGGTGATATGGAAGGGGAAGTTTGGGCGGCCACGTCTAGCCGCCGTCCGTTGCCGTACCGCGAACCTCACCCACAGATACTTTTTACTGTATAAAGATTTTTTATGAAAACTCATAGAAATGAAATTTTCTTAAAATTGGACTAAGTCCATTGGATTCCTGAGGTCGAAAACTCTTTATATATGAAATATAAGAAAAATCGTTAGAGCCGTTTTCGAGATGGCATGACTGGAAATAGGTAAGTACATACAATTCGTTGCTCGTTTTATAGTATAAGATATATATAGATGGTGTATTACATGAACTCGGTCGGCTATACTCATCTGAAACGCATTCCACAAAATAATAATTAAAATTTCGACAAAAAACCAATACGGATTGTCGTAATAATTAAGTATCATCTAATGATGAAACACGTTCGATTTTTTTTCTTTGTCACCCAGGTTTTAGAAAAACAAACTAGAATTCAACGTTTAATGAAACAAAAAACAATTCGTTCGTTCGCATTTTAAAAAAATGGTCCACACGCCATTGAGAGACAAAATTCAAAAAAACTCGGCGGAGAAACATTGTGCTCGATTGACATTGATTAATCACGAGGATGCGAATATTATAACACTATACATTCACGCACGCACACACACACACACACACACACCATTATGGTAAATAAAAAATTATGGAGAAACATACACATATGTGCTATATATTATATATTTATATCATTTTAATACACACAACACACACACACACACACACACACACACACACACACACACACACACACACACAAACACACACACGTAATCGCAGCGGGTCTTAGATTATTATCCCATGTCCTCTGGACGGACAAGGAAGTCGTTACAAGGTTTTACAAACACTCCGCATTTGTGATTTTCTCCCTTTTTTTTTCTCTCCCTCTCTGAAAACACTTTCTGAAACAGTAAACGCGTGGTACAATCGGTTCAGAAATCGTACATGCAAATGGCATTACGCGAATCGGTCGAGATCGCTAAACACGTACTTACGGCGGCGCAAAGTTTTCGTGTGAAAAACAACAAGTACAGATTTTGAAAACGACGAGCGTACGTCGTGCACACGGTAAAGTCGTACGCGAGAGTATGATGACTAGTCGCACGACGACCGTCTCGGCGATGAGACAAGAAAAAAAAAAGAAAAATTAAAAACTACCGTCACGTTACTTCTTCGTTCCACGTCCGACGCCGCTCGCGCGCGGGGATATTCGCGCGCGGACTGCCGCTTATTGAAATGTACAGTACGACGCGCTTTCGAATAAAAAAAACTCCGAAGAGCACTGTGGCGGGAAGACGGGGGGAAAAAATATTCTCCAAAGCTCCGACAGTCATTAAAATAACGTCTCGCGTTCGTCTCGCGTTATGACGCGCAACTCAAAAGTGTAGGAGCACGGCTCGCCTGGCCGCATTATTTATTCTCGGCAAACGGGCCGTCGACGAGACGAGCCGCGGCGGTTATATTCGATTGAAGTCGGCCGATTGCAATAAGTCGCGTTTCCCGAGCGTATAGTAATACCATAACGTTCGTCGTCCGAGTCAAAGGTATTTCGTTTATTTTTCTTCTCTCCGTCTTTCTATCTTTTTATCTCTCTAACTCTCTCCCTCTCTCCCTCTCTTTCTTTCTCTCTTTCTCTCTCTCTCTCTCTCTTTCTCCCTAGGCGTTCGACTGCTACAGCTTCAATATTCGCCTTTAATTCGTATCAATTTCCAAAGAGCTTCTCTCAATTGAACAATTATTAGCAACAACAGGTTAAAAGTGCATAGAGGAAACGCGCAGAACGTTTATTCGTGCACCGCGGCTGTTAAGATACTTGAAAAAACTTTCTTACAATGACTGGTGTTCATATTTCTGGCCTACACTTTTGACAACGTTATTTTTGCGTGTATTTGGTACGTACATGGTTTGCTCGTGAAAACGTACTAAGGTTTCTACTCGGCTATCGTATACCGAGTGATCGTTTTATCATACTATATACTCATTTTTTTTTTTACCTGTTTCGGGTCTTTTATACTGTTTTTTTTTTTAGGAATTAGTTTTTAAAAGTTCAATTTTATTTTTTTACAAAACACTTGTCTTATTTCACACTTTAGTTATCTACATTGTTTTACTTTCATTTATTTATTTTTTTTGTTATTATAAATGATAACCATTATTTTTAACATAATATCATAATAGAGAATATTTAAAATTTTGTTTTTTTTTTTTTTTTTTGAAAATTATGGCGTATAAAGTTGTTTTAATGAACACGGCTCAAAAAATATAAACATTTAAAATTTAAAACAATAGATAAAACAAAATTAGAGGTGCATCGTAAAAATAAACTGTCATTTAACAGAAAAATAAATGGAAAACAATACTATTTAAAGTAAACCATAGTAATTGTCGACCCACATGTACCACACGTGTATTTAGAATTAAGAGCCTAAAATTTAGACTCAAGACCTTAATGGCTCAAATTTCTAAAACTATTGTATGAAAAATTAACATAATAAACAAAAATTTCCAAAAAAAAAAAAAAATAATAATAATAATAAAAAGTATTTCCATCCATAACATCATGCCGTAAAAATCGGGTCACAAAGATAAAATTTTGATTGATCGTCGATTTATCTCGAAAATGAATATCTATGAATTTCGAACCTTTTTTAAAACATAGAAACAATAAAAACCCGTGGTCGACGATCGAAACGGGTGCGTAGAGCGATAAAAGAACCGTGCGGTACACAAATCAAAATTATTTCTACACGAACTGCAGCACTGGATCACGGACGACGAAAAACAAAAAACAAAAACAAGTCGAACGAACTGCAATATTGCAAATGTCCCGCGCGCATAGTTTTCGCGAGCGTGGCAATATCATCACACGTATACACATTGTATATTATACATTCACGCATTCATTAACATTCTGCTCGGCGCGTCCGTCAAATCGATCGCGCTCGGTTTTGTAATTAACGCAAAAATCGTTAGACTGAACAAGTAGTGCAGTGTACGGAAATAATTTCGTCCGGCTTTGACAAACTTATGTTCGGTTCTTACCCCGAAGACGAGTCTCCGCTCGGTAACTTTGTCCGGACCAGACGAAAACTTCTGTGAACGGTTTTGTTTTTGTTACCAGAGATGATTTTTTTTCTCTTTTCGTGTTTTTTTTTTCGTTTTTTTTTTCGTACTGTTTTTCGTCTCGGAGTCTGTCCTTCTCGTAACTTTTTCAAACGCGACGGAATTCCCTTGTCCCCCCCCCCCGTTCTTTTAATGAAACATTTTTTTCGATCGAAAAGTTCGGGTAACAAGGCAGCGCGTAAACGTACGTTTTCCGCGAATTTCCGTGTGTTTTATGCAACGCCGTAACAACAGATAATGATATCGTACACCGTCATTACACACGCCGCAGGGGTTCTTAACCTTTTTCGCGTCGAGGACCGCGATAATGCATGAAAAACAACCGCGGTCGATCAGATACATAGAGTTTTTGGTTTTGATTATTTTTTTTTTTTTTGTTCCATTGTTACGTCGTAATTAATTGCATCGGAGTAAAACATAAATGGTTTTTTCGAACAATTTGTAATGTCACTGCATAAAATATTGAAACGTTATTAAAATCCTTGTCTCGTGTCGTCGAATAGATTGTAGAAATTTATGTGATTTCAAAAAGAATGAAAGTTGCCTCGCAGAGAGAGTATACGCTACGTGTCCTCGGACCACCGGTCGAAAAAAGTTATTTTGGAGTGAAAAAATCTATCGATCTTTGGCAAACAGTCTCTCTCTTTCTCTCTCTCTCTCTCTGTCAACATGGACTTATTATCCCGTGCAGCACGTCGACATCGAAACTCGATCGTTTCGTCGTTTCGTATAAAAAACAGCTCGTACACTGCAGTAGTCCGAAAAATGTTATCGCGCGGGTTTGTTTTCACTCCGATAATGTTTCTGAAGTAAAGTTTCGAACGGAAGTCGTCGTTCGAGCCGTCGCCTGTGCGGAATGAAAAAATCGATCGATCTTTGGCGAACGGTGTCTTTTTCTCTCTCTCTCTCTCTCTCTGTCAACAGAGACCTATTATCCGGCGCGGCACGACGAAATCGAAACTCGATCGTTTCGTATAAAAAAAACCACTCGTACACTGCTGAAGCTCGGACAATGTTATCGCGGGGTCTGTTTTCACACCGGTAATGTTCGTAAAGTGAAAACATTACGATTCGGACGGAAGTCGTCGTTCGAGCCGTCGCCTGAGCGGCGTTTAACAAATCGTTTTTCCCCGAGTGTTCTCCGTGCGCGTGAGTACCTGTCTATAAAATTCTCGACGTCAAACGCGATTTATCAAACGGCGGCGCTAATGAACGCGGCGAGGCTCGGAATCGTTTTTATAGCGCGCGATGATTAATCGTTTTTAAACGAAACGACAAATAGGATGTCTCAGGCACGCACGCACGCACACTGCACTCGGTCGTGCGCGAAGCGAGTCGTGTTTAACTGTTTCTCTTTTACTATCGTTTTTATTCGTTTTATGTCATACGTCGTAGAGTATTCGTTTTCATCGCGATACGAAACGTGTGTTATTTATTTATTTAATCATTTATTTTACAAAACGGGCAGAGTACCGACAATTTTTCTAGACACGATGGCGCCGATCCCCACATCTAGGTATCGCAGTTGTAATACCTGATAATGGTGGGTGGGTGGGTGGATGTGGTAATGCTGCGAAACACACTAGGTTAGATTTTTCGATTTTTTTTTTTTTTTTTTAGGCTTAGTATAGGCCATTAAGGCCCTTTGCCGCAGCTACCACCTCCTCCCATCGTTCTCTATCGTTTACCGTCTCTTCCGGATTCTCAACTCCTATTAGACTTAGGTCTTGATATACTCATTATTCATCCGAGGCATGGTTTGCTGTTTCTTAACACATTTTCTTTTACGCGTGGGGTTGTTGGCCCTACGACAACCCCCGTTAAGGAGGGTCCACCATCATGTGTGGTGAAAGATGGGGGGACGGGCATCAGTATCACGATCTTAGTGAAAACCTACTTACCTGAGACGATATTTGATGTCCTTCAGGCTACCCGTCCCCATAATTGGAGTCCGCGGGATTGTCATACCCGTTACCCATATGGGTACCCCTGCGGGGATTTTTCGATAGGAGGAAAAAAATGAGGGGCAGTTTCTCAGTTTCTCTCAGTTTTTAGATGGAAGGGTACTTGCTTTGAAGATATGCAAAACATTGACATACTTATATAATTATTCAAAACAACAAGTTGTTACAAAGGTGGAAGTGGAGATGTTCTCATATACAATGCACATCATCCTGAAAATAGGCCGATGAATTATTATTAGTAGTGCCAGTCGGGATAAAGAAAGGATCTAATATGGTTAGGATCTAGAATGGATGTTTGGAACTTAGACGTTGAGTTCACATAATGGATCAAGACAATCAATAGTAGTCACCAGTAATAATTATGTACAGGGTGTGTAATCGTACACTGTCGGCAAGGGCGTATTTCTGGGGGGGCGATCGCCCCCCTTGGACCTTTTCAGCTTTTTTTTTACTTTTTTTACATTATCTGTATTATATTATAATCATTAGAAAAAAATTACGAAATTATTTAAAGTCGTAGATTATGATATAGGTGTGTAATATATTGATAGAAGCGCTCGGAATTTACCCAGCTTGTATCGTATCGATTTTATAACGATAGATACACGTTATCTGATACTGAACGTTCGATAAATTTTTTTTTTTGTTAAACACGAAATAGTAATGATATTAATTTAGTACACGAATACGTCTTCACAGTTCACGCAGTACACTAGATGCATGCAAAATATTAGATAGATTTGCTGAACACAAACGATTCGAAGAATTTGTTTTTAGAATAATAGCTTTAATTAGTTTGTGCTTCATTTAAAAAAAATTTTATTTATTTTTAATCCTAAATATTATAGTTAAATTACTTTTGTTTATTTTTTATTCCTCAACATTACAAGTCTAAAAGTCGCCCCCCCTGAAAATATGGTAAGGGACGCCCTTGACTGTCAGCGACGAATACGTTCGAGAGCGGCGACCAAAAATATACGTACGCTCGCTTTAAATACGTCCGTGACACTGGGCGGAATCACGAACGCGGGTGCTCGTTTGGAAATTTCAACGCGAAATCGCTAGCCGCTCTGTGCGGCGCGGCGGCATTGTGAGCGACGCGTCGGACGACGACGTATCGAACTGCACTGCCTCTACACGCGCCGGGAAACCGACGTCGATTTACGAGAGACGGTCCTATTATTAAACTCATAGTGCCGGGTGTACACGTGATAAAATCCATCATTTTACGTAACGCGCGTACACGACGGGGCGAATAGCGGAACGAACGCAATAAAAATAAAAGGTCCCAACGTGTTCTGGGCCCGACACGTGGATTCGCCGAGAATCGATTTTTCACCGTGTATTGTATGTATTGTATGTTACACCTGTGTGTGTGTGTGTGTGGGTGTGTGTGTCTTTTGCAATTTACACAATGGCGTAGACGCATCGGTGGAAAAGTCGTGTTACTCGGGCGTAAGACGAAAAATAATAACAGTAATAAAAACGATTTATATAATTAATGAAATAATAACGACCGAACGAAACGGTGATTTATAACACACGTCGATATACGATAATAATAATCCGGGTATAAAATAATACAATATCTCCATGGTCGTGCACGTAAATTTATATCGATTTCGTACATTGTATTTCCATACGAAGAACCGTCGTCGGCACGTCTGCACGCCAGTAGCCGTAAAAATATCTCTGACGGTGCCCACGCAACGTAAGATTCTTATCGAGAGTAGTCGTACGACCGGCAGTGTCGTAATGATGTGCTTAGCCCGCGACCCGGCCGTGTGTGTACGTCCATAAATATATTATTAATATCACAGAGGTTCTCCTCGGTGGAGCGTACAAGGGTATACATATACAGTACATATACATATAAATGCACAGTCGTCGTCCGCGGACAGTGGTATTATATAATTGAATACGTCGGACTGGTGCATTATGAAAATGTAATCCTGTGAGAGGATCAGCAGCAGCCGTTCGGAAGGACTGTCGAGTTGAGTTTTGTGCGTTGCCTTCCGAGAATAAATATAAATTTTGGTCGTCAGTGTGGACGTGTGCGTAAAAGTTTTTAGGTGTGCATGACGGGTGTGTGTGCGTGTGTGTGTGTGGGTGTGTGTGTGCAGGGCCCCCACAAGGGGGGGAGGGGGGCCCATGGTACTGGGGCCCGGCGCTCATGTAAATAATTACTTCAATGTATAATAGAAAAAGGTTTCAAATACATGTGCTTTTTGGTGCAACAACCAGATAAGTCCATGTTCCCTACAACTTTGACTAACAATATTTCAATACCAAACATTTTTTTTCAATTTTAACTTCAAAGATGTATGTATGAATGAGCATAGAATTCAAATATATTTAGTTGATAGGATTTTAGCGTAAATAATAATTTTTAAACTAAATTTACATTGTCTTGAAAAATTTCAAAAATGAATTTATCTGGTTGTTGCAGCAAGCCCCCCTTCAATTCATCTCGAAAAATTAATTTATATGATAGAGGAGCTCGGATTTAATTCTGTACCCGGGCCAAGTATATGATGTGGGGGGCCTGTGTGTGTGTGTATGTCGAGACACACATCTGATCGATTGGCTCCGCGAATTTATCATTATTATTTTTATTATTACCCTGATTATTATTATTATTGTATATTCAAGACGCAACGCTCTCGGTCGCTTTGTACGAACTGTTTAACATATTATATTTCGTCGCGAGAACGTGATACACGGACAGACATCTGTTCCACGAACTCGGTTACGAATTAAATTATTCCGTCGCGTTTTTCTCCGGACGTACATTCGAAATCACACTGACGAAAACGACAAAAAAAAAAAAAAAAATTACGGTCTGTGCGTACGGTTAATGTTCAAACGATACGGGCGGACATAAAAGCGGAGCAGCTTGTTAATCGGCCGCGATTTGCAGGCGGTGGATCCGAAGCGGTCGGGACGAAATTTTAATCCCCCACCTCCCCACTCGCGATTATGCGATTCAAATCCGCAGTAGATCGATCGAAAGTACGAACCGTTCGAAAAAAGGCGGTTTAAACGCGTTTTTAAACGAGCGCGTCTTTCCTTCTATATATATAGTTGGTGATTTGGACTATAGATTCGAAAATTCGTCTGCGTCTCTGAAAACACGGTGTGCTTATTGTGGTCCCGGGTCCGTGATATATTTACGTAGTCACTAAGTATCGAGGAGATTCAGACCAAGGAAATTCGCATAATTTGAACAGCCCCGGGTAATTCGTATAGATTAGAATTTCTATTTTCGCGTATAATTCAAAACACTAACAAAAGTACATTGTAATGGAAAAAAAAATCATATTTATTTATTTATTGTTTCTTAAGTTTTTTTTTTTTAAGTTTAATTGAATAATAACCACTGTTTATATTATACATATATTATAATATGAAATATAATTTACCTTTCAAATTTTTGATATTTCAACTATTTTTATTTATTTATTTATTTTTCAATAATTTTATATGATAAAAAGTGGTTGCCGTTAAAGAAAAATAAAACCTGTACGATAAATAACGTCAAAAGAAAATTACATTGTTTTCGTAAAGTTGAATTCTACAAATGTTATAAATTGTACACGAAAAAAAACGTCTTAACTATGAATTGCCCAGGGTTAAATCACATAGTGTTCATCTCTGCGGGACACTCAATGATTAAAATCCAACGTAATCAACATGACGTGATGTGTACTAACAAAACCTAACATAACCTCGTATAACGTCAGCTAATTTATTTTAGACCAAGAAATAGAATCAAAAAAATGTTTACTTTCCAGACTGATTGTTTTAAATAAAATTGAAGTCACTAAACGTAAAGACAAAGCACTCATACGACATCGTTGGGTCCGACCAATACGTTTTGGAGGCCCGTTTCTAAATACAAAGTACGGTTTTTAAAAAACATTACGTTGTACGCCAAAAACAGGATTCGGTGGTTTATCAAATAAAAATATTGTTTAGGCGTAAAACACTGTATTCGTGATTGTTTTTGTTACCCCACGAATAAAAATGATTGTGTTTGGTAAACTGTCCGTGAAAGTTTTCGGTAAGAATTTTATTTTGGCGATTTTGTCGGTTGGGCCGAAATCATATTAGCCAGAAACTCGTTCGATCGTAATGATTTCGCTACAGGAAAAAAATTCAACGATAACATTGAGGGGAACACGATCACCAAAATATGTATTAACAATTAATATTCAGAAAAAAAAACAAAAACAAAGTTCAAGCATCCTAAGTATCTCAGGCACCGAACTGATATAAATTATAATTCCACTTTGGAAACGGATTAAACGCGAACACCAGTAATTCGATATGGTATAAGAACAAAATGTCAGGATCGAGACGCGATAACGCAAAAACAAAGTCTACATTAACCGTGACTTACTCGGAAAAAACTTACCCTAAAGCTATATTTTGCTTACAGAGTAGAAAAATTATGAACATAAAAAAATAAATATAAATTAAGAAATAAAGAATCATTTAAATTTTAAGTGTTATAGCACTGAAATCACATTATATTATAGTACGATTATTACGATTTAATTGCGTTAAGATTAATATCGTTATTTAAAAGTAGACAGATACAAAATGTGCGGGTTTAACAGACACGGGTGAGTAGGAAGGGTAGTTTTGTGACTCCAGATTACTTTCACGCTCTACACCAGCGGTTCCCAACCTGTGCACCGCGGCGCCCTTAGGGCACCGCGAGCTCATTAAAGGGGCACCACGGTTCATCCGAGAATGAAAAGAATTATTATTTATAAATCATATATTAAAAATTTACAATTTATTGTAGTTAAAAAGATAAAAAAATTGTTGTAGAACCTGACCTCCGTATCCAGTTGTTTCAAATTGAACCACATATTGCCAAACTTTTCAAAAATAAGCAGCCTCAAATATCTCATTAGTCATTAGTTTTTCACATTTTTTTTTTCACTTTTAAAGCAGTATTTTTTCTTTTTACTTTCAGCTATAAAATTATAATTTGTTGATAATATTACGTTCAATAAAATTATTTATATCAGTCATGAATGAAAACTACTGTTTATTTTTATCACGTTTCTAGTGATATTCACATAAGGGCACCTGACAAAATTTGTACAAACAAATGGGCACCGCCGGCTAAAAAGGTTGGGAACCGCTGCTCTGCACTTACTAGACTGTTTTAAATTAAACATGACTATTTATTAATTTATTATTAGAATTAAATCTACTCTAGATATATCTTGAAATAATTTTCTAAATATAATACGTAGATAACAAACACAATGAATAGATTTCTCATTACAATCACAATATATACATATTTACATATTTTTATGGTTATCATCGATCTTCATTCAAAAAAATCATGAATTTTATAATGCTTTCATGAAGCATATTATGCATCACCATAAAAACTAATAAACATCGTTTATTTTTATTTATTATTTTATTATATTATTATTATTATACTTAACCGGAATGACGTGTGATAGTACGCGACGTCGCTTTTTCAGTATAATACGTAAGACGCGCGCGGGCGATGATTATATTTGTACGCGTAAACATTGAAACCGTCGCGGAATAAATCACTGTGTACCGTCATGATTTTCGAACGTCAAAAAAAGAAACAAAAACCGCCGACGACGGCTCGTTGTTCGAAATTCACACGAGTTTTACGTTATCGACATGACGCGATTCGTGATACGTTATAACTATAGAGGCCGGAATTATATTATTCTTTTAAAATAGCCAAAATAAGATGCTAATATTCTCTAAAAAAGTTGAAAATATTCTTTCAATATTCTTTAAAAACCATATTAAAATATGCTTTTTTATTAATATATTCTCTTGAAATAAAAATATTCATTTATAATATGCAAAATAATACAAAAAAGTGATATAAATAAGTATATGACAAAAAAATAATATGCAAAAAATAAGCGAAATAATACATTAAAAAAATAAATAAATAAAAAATCAATTTAATTATATTAATAACTATAAGGTATTTTTAATCACGAGAATTTTCGAAAACACTTAATAACTGTATTTTGCTTCATGTGTAGTTCTGGTGTCATATTTGTACGACGGTCTGTTAGGTTAGGTTAGTTATGTTTTTATACGTGCTAAATGAACGTTCGACGTCAACTGAAGTCACGGGAGCATTTTGTAAATCAGTAATCATAGGCGGTGAAAAATTGTCTACAAGTTGAACTTCATTATTTCCATTCAATACTTTAGCTACGTTTTTCAAAATGATGAACCCCAAAATTTTTTTGTTGAAGTTGATCAATTTTTACGTTCATTTTAGTTATAACTAATAACTTTGCGTTATTCGCATTTCGAAACGTGTGTATTCACCGTGTTTCTGAAGAGGATTACACGTTGTGTGTGTGTGTGTATGTGTGTGTGTGTGTGTGTGTGTGTGTGTGTGTGTGTGTGTGTGTGTGTGTGTCCCGACATTCTGACGGTCCCGCGGAGAATATCCGCATACGACCTACCGCGGCGCACGCGCGCCGAACGCATTGGCCGTCTGGAACGAGCAAACAAAATGTGTTATTTCCAATGTGTACACTGTGACGTGTACGGAAATAAAACGATCGTGTATTCGTGTTCCGAGAAGAAGAAGAAGAAGAAGAAGTAGCGTGGAGAGAAAAAAACACCGAGTCGACCGGCCCTCGAAGCGCTCGTCACGAAATAGTAAAACTCAACAGGCGACGACGGTGACTGAACACCGGGTTGTGACGCCGTGCGTCTTCGTAGACGATAGAGCCGCGGGTAGGCACATGCGGCGTGTAAAAATAGCAAAACCGTCGTGCTGAGCGCGGGGCTGTTCAGCCTGTACGAGTATGTGTGGGTGTGTGACGTGTGTGCAGTTGCGGATCTGAAGCTTATTTAAGGGGGGGAATTGGTATCATGGATTCTTAATTATTAACAAGGATGTAACTGAAAACGTACTGAATTTCTTTTTTTCGGGCTTTTAATTTTGACGATATCGACTGTTTTAATCAAATTTCATATAAAACTGATTCTTCACTCAGAATCATTTCATTTGAAAAAATGATTTATCATTGCTTTATTACGATTTAATACATCTACCCCACTGGCCACTTTACACAGCAAACGCAAAGAGAATGTAAACTAGACTTCTTATTGCGCAACAACAAGAGCGACTTACAGGATTTTTTTTTATATACATCTATAAATTATTTTCACCAAATAATTATTTCTATCTAAAACAGAAAAAGCCTAAAAATTAATACTTCAATAATCTACGTATCAGTAAGTAGTCATCTGTTTTAAAAAGAAAAAAAAACAATTTAACAGTGTAAAAAATCAATAGTCTTTTATTCAATATTAAATAAATATAACTATATTTATAGTATACTTAATATTATAATTTATTTGAGTTACAATTTTATGGTTCTCTTTTTATTAGCTGAAAATCTGTCTATTACTTTGTCGACGTCAATGTTTATGTCCCTATGAGTATTAAGTAAAGTAATTATTTAGCTAAGCTAATTAATCTTTCCTCACCCATGCGTGACTTCATCCACGTTTTTAACTATGAATTACGAATTTCATTTTCATTATATCATACGGAGCTATAGTTCAGGTAACTAAAAAAATCCTGGGGGGGGGGCGATCACCACTTCACCCCCCTTCAAATCCGCCACTATGTGTGTGCGTGTGTGTGTGTGTGCGTGTAACTACGTGATTATATAACTTCAGCGTCGTCGTCGTCGCGATCGATAAATAATAATAACGTTTTCACAGATCGTCGCGCAGTACGATGCTACGTGTAGATCCGTCCGCGTATTACATTATACGGATGAGTGGCCGACCGGGCGGGATGGGTTTTCAAAGTTTTTCCATCAAGTCCGCCGCCGCCGCCGACGCGACGTGTGGTGTTCGCCGATCCGGTGCACGTCCCGCGCGCGCCATCTGGTTATTTGCATTTATATTTATTCGGACTCGACTCGGCGGCACGGCAGACGTGTCTGGTGCCGACTCGAATTTCGGCGTGACGTTTTCGAAAACTCACGGCAAGCGACTCTGCGACCGCCGCGCGCGTGGGCCGCAACTCGGGGGGTGGACGAGGGGAGCCGATCGTCCCCGCGAATTCAAGAGTCGGCGCTGCGGCGTTTTTCCACGGCTAAAAATTTCCGCGTTAAATTCAAATGTCATTTTCGCTTGTCCCCCCCTCCCCCTCCCGCTTCGTGTTATGAATATTCCAGTTCACATCAGAAATCGTGCAGTGAAATTACGATGCTGCGAAACCGCAGAATATCAATGACAGAATACACGCGTAAATTATTACATACTTTTAAATATTCCACTCGCGCCGAGTTCGGTCCGAAACGATTGTAAGAGTTGTATGCGTATGTATATTTATACACGTGAAACTATGATTTCTATAGTATGAAAAACTCAAAACGGTAAATTCAAATAAGACGAATCAAAATCACCTACCACTCCCACGAAATGTGCACTATGCTCAGGACCACACACAGCCTCCTACAGGGGTTGTCCCGTGTACAAAAATACTATCGAAAACCAAGCTAACCTCAAAGCAACAAAATATAATGAACTTCTCAAACATAAGAAACGTTCTCAGCCGATTCAACAAGAATCAAATCACTTGAATCCGAATACTGCTCCTACGATCCCCCTCTCCAAATTCCTCCTCGTCTTCCTGAAGCTTCATATGCCTCTATCGCTAATTCCAATAATAGTTTATCACATAATAATTTCCCAAATAATAATTTGTTAGCTAAGTTCATCACAGAACTCTCCGCTCTAATAAATCCACTCATTTCCCTCCTCACCACTATTCTACAAAAACAACTTACACCATAATCCAAATTCCATTTCCCGCAATCAGCTCGTTATAATATATTATCATTATCAAATTAACTATGCACTCATCATAAATTACGATTCTATTTATTACTCTTATACCATTAATTAATATTATATAAATTACCAAATCTCTTCTCAATGTATAATTTTCTCTATTCTTATCTATACCATTGTAAATGTATACTTTTGTAACACCACACTGTCATTGTATCTATATCATGTACTTCTATAATTGTCGAGCTATAATAGTATTTACTGGAAGCTAATAATAAAAAAAAAAAAAAAATAAGACGAAAAAGATTTACGTGTGTACGGAAGAAAAACATAAATACTTTTGCTTCCACATGAAAACTGCAGTCGTCCGATTCGTATGGCTAAGTCGTGCTGCGAGGAATTTAGAAATGTAAATACATCGTGTTCTACGACGTTTTTGTACATTCCAATTATATTATATCTAGTTGATAAAAGTAGTAGTTTTTTTTTTTTTTTATCCTACTCGCATTTGTATACTTCAATAGCTAATTGTGTTATTTAGCCTTGTGAGTCGTTAATAAAACGAACCAAGAGGCTCGTCCGTAACGCGATGCAACTCGTCCCCGATCCGGAGGCCGTGATGCTTTAGAAAGTCATACGATTGAGTGATGTGTTCGGTCGAGACAATACGATCGCCAACACGTTACAAATAAATCAATAGATCGACTGCGTTGTAAACGAACGGCGTATTAATCGTCTGCAATTGATACGTCACGTTCGTGCGAAATACAGATACTTTTCTGCAACATAACAACACGATTCGAAAATCAAACGTTGAATTATATCAGTCATTACTCATTACTCAACACGCGTTACCCATCACTCGAACAGTCATACGGTGGTCGTCATCAAATAAAAGACGAAGGCTATGTGTATTGACCATGAAGTTATTTCGATGTTCACTTATCGTTATCGGTAAATTTTTCTTTTCGTTTTGTTGTTTTTGATAAATTATTCTACGTTTGAATGGAAAAAAAAACAGCTCCGCAAAAAATAATTGCACAAAAGAGAGTCTACGTTATTATTATTCAAGTTAAACGAAACGACTACGTATTACACAATAGAGAGAAAAAAAATACATATTTATACATAAAATATAAATTTGCAATGTGCATCCTGAACTATTGCGGAAAACTAACCCTAATGGTCTAGGGTCAAGTTCGCTCGGTGAGTGTGTTTCACTGTACAAGGAAACGTCAGAAATATTATTTTGCCGTACAAAACCGGACAGAGACATTTCGAATATTAAAATGAAGCATATTAAAGTCGTTTCACAACCGCCCGCCATCACGACGAACGAGAGACGGCCGTTGATTATTTTTATACGAGTATGGAAAATATATTATAGTCTTGATATTATCATCTACTTTTTTTTACTTTTTAAGCTATTGCATAGCTTTTATCGCAGGTCTGGTGTAGTGGATGAAAAAAAAATTGTTCGTAACGAAAAAGCGTGACCACTACCTGTGGAATCCCGTAATCCCCCTCTCTGTCTACCGCGCGACGAACCGTATTGTCATACCAAAAAACAAACTCATTTTATGAGAAAAAAAAAACGTATGTTTCATATTTTAGTTATCATAGGCCTATAGTTTCTATGATACAAATTCCTGAATAACTAGAATAATAAAAAAATTTTAAATTATATCAACTTCTTATTTATTTAATATGCAATAGCTTTATCGCGGTAGTCCCCGCCGAATGCCACTTGTCTTTTTATTATTTCGTTCAAAGACGATGTACGGTATCGTAATAACCAGACACTCGGCAGGCTGCAGTGTTTTGTTTTTTTTTTTTTTTACTGTTTTCTGATTTTTCCGGAAGGTTTCGATGTAAAGTTCGCCAACTCGCGTCATTCGTGTCAATTGGTCACCAGGAAAATACTGTACGACTTAATAAATACTGTTCGTCGGACACCGCGGCGTTTCTCGACGGTCGCTCTAATACGCCGGTGATTCGCTAAGGCGTGTCGTGCAAAACTTCGACGTTGTTATGACGTCACCGGGAAAATCGTCGACGCGGTGACGGCGGCCGTCTGTGTGCGGTCGTCTCGGCCGGAATACCCGACGCGTAGGTGTTGGATTCGTTCGATGCCGTGTTCCCATCGCGATGACTGTCTTTCGCGTGCCCGACGATCGCGTAAAAGTCTCCGGGTCCGCCTCTTCAAGGTCGACTGGTCGGGCGAGAGCGGATTTTCCGGCGACGGCGGGCTATTGTTTTTGAGCGCGAAACAGACGTGCGAAACAACTCGCAAAACAGCCGTTGCCGCTGCGTAAACGTAATAATAATTATTATAACTCTCGATTCCGCAACTCGAGTAAATGTTTGAATAATGAAATGATCTGTGCAAAGAGTATCTCAGACATAATTGACAAACAAAATCGTTTTTTTCATTAATCCTTTGTTTTTAATTTTTTTTTTTTCTTAATAAAAATAACGATATTGATAAACTGCATTGAAAGTAAAAAAATATGAAAGTGTAATTTTTTTTCTCTCTACGCGGTGGTGATTTTTTTCTCAGTGCTTATGTCGAAACATTAATAACACTGCAAAAGAAAATACTTTTTTTCGAGACTTTCCTAATTTAATATTATTATTATTCAACCAGCGGTTTAAGATACCAGTATTTTATAAGTTAAGAGTACCGGCGAAGATAAACACGAAATACTTCACGAAAGTGTACTGCCATTATTCCACCGCGTTGAACTTTAAATGTTCGTGCATATCTTTTAAACTATTGGTCTAAAAGGAAATATTCGAATACCGCGGTTTTCAAAAAAAAAATAATAATAATAATAATAATAATAATCGTAATACGTTACGTTGAAAAAACGCGTATACCCCGTTTCGTATGGACACGATTACGGCAAACGAGAGACTAATATAGTTTTGACAATTCAACCATAAGATATGAAATCACGTCTTCTTTTGATTCCAATAACCAGATATTTGATGAGAAAAATAGTTTTTTTTCTATTTATGAATTCCGGAAACTTTTTGATCCTACTACGTATAAAATATTGTCTCGGCGCGACGGCGTGCGACGATGACTGTAGTATAACTTACGAAACATCTGCACCGCCGCGTCGACGCGCGAAACGCGCCGGTAATTGGCCGGTTACACGTCTTCATGTACAGGGTATCCCACGAAAATTTGCATAATGAACGATGCATAAATTAAAATTATTCTTCGTGAATACTTCAAAAAAAAAAAAAAACTTTAATAGAATGTTATATTCGTACAAAAAAATTATAAATATATATACAGATCTACGTGATGTTTTAATTAGTTTTTTTTTTTTTTAATGTAGTTACCGCTATATTTATGATGCAATATTACGAAAGACTATTATACCTTGTCGTGGAAATTTTTATGTCTGAATTTTTATTATTGGATCAAAAGTTTAGGAAACACACGCGTTTGAAGTTTAGAGTAGTGGAACGGAGAAGCACGGCTGCAGGCTTCACGAGCACTCCGTAAAAATGTAATGCTACTTGTTCTAAGCTTTCGCGGCAGCGTCTCTTAACTACGGTTCAATAACAATAATTATTTAGAAAAAAATTCTTCTTTGTACCTAACGTCATGTCATAATATTTAATGGTTCGTGTTAGAGAAAATTGTAAAAAAAAGACTAATATTTACGAAAAAAAAATGGGTAAAAATAATACTACTATTAGAATCTTGAACTTAAAAAAAAAAAAAATTAAAATCAACGTTTCATTGATATTATTGCATTATCGTGACGTTAAAATCGAAATATAATAACACTGATATCGTTATCGTGATATTTACAACGACGTGTGTTTTATTTCTCTGTGTTTATAATGTCGATTCGACGTTTAAATTTGAGATGTCTAAAAGTATTTTATATCGACGTCGCAATCGTCACGCACAATTTTAATGTGACGCAACTTCCATATACAAGGATGACATGCATTTCTTTATACCCTTACTGTATCGTATCGAAACCGAGACGTTAAATAGACGTATTTATCTATATCGTAATAAAAATATACCGTTGCCGTCACCTGAGTGTTATAATTTGTTTACGAAAACGGTGTAAACGAGAGTTCTCCGAGTGACAGTGAGTCAACATAACACCGTCCACGTGTTTAATAAGAAGGCAAATACAGTATCTCAACACCTGTTGCCAGAAAAATCAAGAGAAAGGTACGTAACCTATTATGATATAACGTATGATAGAACGGTCAGTAAGGCTACGGTCAGATTAGACCCGGCATCGGCCGAATTAACGTTCGGCCGAATACGGTCGAATACGGACGAAAAAAATAAAAGAATGAAATTCAAATTGTATCGGTCACATTGCATCCGATAAATTCGGTCGTTCATGGCCGTATACTGCCGATGCCGGATGAAAACAAAATATTTTGTTTTTTCCGGCGGAATCGACCGAATAATTTAAATTTATACCAACTATTTATTTATTATTATACTTATATTTAATACTATACTATTTATAAAAAATACCATACGTTTAAATATTTTTTAAAAGAATCTAAATTATTTATTGTATTTGATGTTATAAAAAAATATTTAGTCCGTAGTACTTACTTAAATGTAACAGTTAACTTTTCCGCAGGTGTAATGCATTTTCTAAAATTCGATTGTTTTTCCAAAAATGGTTGGATTTTATGTAAAATATAATAAAATGTATCAGGGGACATTCGCATGTACTCAACAAATTTAACTGGTTGAACTAAAAGTTTTGGGAAAAGTGTGTGGAATTCTCAAAAATTGTCTCTCTCTACAAAAATATCATTAACCCAAAATTGTTTTTCTTTTTTTTTTTTTGAGTTAATAATAAATATTTTATTAGTGGATTGGTTTCTAACGAGAAAATTTCATCGGCGACGTCCATGCTGCGTGTCGAACTGCGAGACAATAAATGAGTGTTAACATCATCAACCGAAATCCGGATGAAATCTGACCATTTTCATCGGCCGAATTTTTTCTCCGAATAATTCGGCAGAAGCTATCCGAAAAATTTTCGGCCGATGCCGGGTCTAGTCTGACCGTTACTTAAATCGTAATCATTTCGTCCGGTCTACGCCGTTGCGACAGCTGATACGACGATATCACTACCATCATCGTTCATAACGTCGAATAACGTGAAATATGTGATCGAGACTCACTGCACGGAAGAAACAGATTAACGTCCAAGGCGTCACTGCACTCGTATTCGCGAGAGACTCCCGAACGTTCCCAAAAAGACCTTTTTTTTATTTTTTCAATGTTCCCATCCAGTGCGTCCGCAATAAAGTATCAAAATAAAGTATCATGAAAAAATAAAGTATTATTTTAAATATTATCGTTTTTTTTTTGTTTTTTAATCTGGGTAGGCCTATTTACTGGCTACGCCTCTGTGGAAGACTCGAGTGAGCCGAGTCGGGCGAGACGTCGGATGCACAATCGACGAGTCTTTATGTTGATTAAAATAAGTGTACAAAAACGCGCGGGGACAACTAGCAGCTAGGGGCTCACGATCGAGCCCAGTCCGGCGCGGCGGGTGGATTGCGAGGTATATTGCCGAAACGGATAACACGACGAATTTTCGTTTTTCTCGAACCTTTGCGCCGACAACGCATCCGGACAGACGTCCGGTTACACCTTGATCGTTTATAACGTCTAACGACGTGTCAATAATACGTACCGACGTGTGTCCAATATAATATTGTTGTGTTCTACTGATAATAGACATATCGTCTCTATTAGATACGAATGAAAGAGATTAGTCTACGAAAATTGTCAATGTATTGTTACATATTGTTAATATTGAACAGGAATGTCGCGAATCGTGATATTTACAGTTAGTCCGATATTAATCGCGTGTGCGTTCATGTTATTTATTTTATTTCAAAATTTTATAAAAATATAAGTAATGGAAAACAGTACAAATATTGGTGAAATTATTAAAAGCACCAGAGGCAATGATTTATTATTATTTTCAAATTTTACGTACCGAAAAGTGCATGAATCGAAAAATGCTTCAGTACGATGGCGTTGTACTATCAGAACTTGCAATGCAAAAGTGTATACTTCTATAGAAAATATTGTAGAAATAGTTGAAATTGTAAATGAACATAACGGGCATGATCATGTCATGCTATTACAAGTTAACTAAATTTACTTATTTAATACACACGGACACGCGATCCGCGGCACGCGAAACAGACCGTCCGATACTCGGTCAGGGGGCGCCGCCGCGCCGCGGCCGCTCCTCGTGTACGTTCTTCCGTCACGAGTTTTATCACGTCGTCGTCGTCGTCGTGTGTACGGCGACCGGCGGCGTATTATAAAATTATAATTTACATTGACGCGGCGCACGCGACGACGTAGTAGTGAGTGCGTACTACAGACCTCTAAACTGTTGGTTGGTGGTTGTTATTTGTTTGTTGGTGTAACACGCTATACGCACGACGGTACGTCATATTATCGTACCGTGTCGTGACGATGTTGCGCGTGCGTTAATTGTTTCCATCGTGAAAAAAAAATAGTAATAAAAAAAAAATAACGAACATAAACATTTCGATCCGGAGGACGAGGAAAGACAGGAGGAAGAAGGAAACTGCGCGTCGTCGGTCTGTGGACCAAACGGAAGAACGTAAAACCGCGCGGCGCGTAAATATTCATCATCATCAGCTTCTAAAGGCTAAGCCTTGTTGTTGTAGCCAAACATGTCTGTCATATGACATCCTCTTGAGATTTTGGTAAGAAGTAACACCCGTTCGTCTAAAGATTTCTTCAAAGAAGGATTTACGCGGTCTTCCTCTGGATCTTTTTCCCTCTATTTTTCCTTCCATAATGATAGTAATAAACTCATTATTTCTAAGTAGATGTCCAATTAGCTTTATTGTTCTTTTCATTATTGTTCTTTCTTCATTGATCTCGTTCAGCACTTCTTCATTCGTCTCATGTTCTATCCAGCTTGTTCTAGTCATTTTCCTCCACATCCACATTTCTATAGCCTCTAATCTATCTTTTTCATACTTTTTCATCCAAATGTATGTTTTTACGAATTTCTTTCTTGAACTTATACTTAGATGTTTATTAGTAAGAAGTGTCCTTTTTTTCTCAAAAGCGTGTTTTGCTAATGTAATTCGTCTTCTTATTTCCTTCGTAGATTTGTTGTCATCAGTTATCAAGCTACCTAAGTAGCAAAATTCGTTTACATGTTGTAATTGTTCATCGTTAAGCGTTATGTTAGTATTTGTTATAACTTTGCTTATAACCATAACTTTTGTTTTTTTGGAGTTAATTTTTAGTTTGAACTTATCTAGAGACGATTCAAGTATATGCAGCATCAAACTCATTTCTTCCTACGATAACAGCTGCAGTATAAGTCGACCGTCAGACTTGTGGAATTAAATAAAAAAAAAAAAAAAAAACTTTTTTTCGTAAATTAACAAGTAAAACGTACGTGATTTCATCGTGAAATCCGTGAAATCGTTCCGTGACGAAATGTCCAAATAAAGTACCAGCGATAGTATATTTTTCAATCGCATATTTTCCATAACGTCCGGTGAACGTGTACACACAGACATTTTCACTTTCCGTCCGCTCTGGCTTTCCCGAAAAACCGCCCGTAGGAAAAACGTCAAAAACACCGTTGTGTTGAACTTTGAAAGATTTTCAGCGTCCGCTAAATCGTCATTATCATCATTATTATTATTATTGTTATTATTATTATTATTAAGGTTGTTATTACGATACAACGAGAACGTTTACGATAATTATTATTATGGACCGCTCGATTTAAACGACGAAAAAAAAAAAAAAACAAAAACAAATCTCAACGTCGGCAAAACGTACCGGGGAATTCCGCCGAGCTCATATTATATATACGTCACTAGTCCCGGACCGTAATGATGATAATTATTATTACACGAGTGCGTAATACGAGTAGCATAACGACGACAGACGAAAACGACCACGTGCCGTTTTCGCACACGACACGGTGGTTTTACCGCAAAACGCGTACCCGGCAGTCATCTCGTCGTAGACGTCGTAATATAATAATCAACCGTCCGCGACTATCATAATATCACAACACCGCTCATCGATAATAACAGTAATAACGCGTGCGCGTCCGCTCGTGGCTCGGCGCCGATTCACGGTCCTGGGCGTTAAGTCGAACCCGCGGCTGCCGTAAGGGGATTCCCGGAAGCCGGCGGCGCACGAACACGGCGTTTAAAACGCGCGAAACCTTGAACGATGATTTTTCCAAGACGCGCCCGAGTGCCCCATACTCACACACACGCACACAAACCATCGCCGGGTGTTGGTGACGAAACCGAAAAAACGCTCAGGGCCCAGAGGTGGATCCGAGGGGGGCGAAGAGGGCGCGCACCCCCCAAATCCAGAGAGAAACATTTTTTCCAATTTACGTGCTGCTTTTAGTAATCTATTTAATAAGGTACCTATCTACATCTACGCTGTATAATAGTTCGCGTATTCTGTGTCCTCGGTAAACAGATTTGAGTTATTACGTATCACTCGTCACTGTCGACGTCAAAATAAAAACAAATCTAAAAACAGTCTAAATCAACCGCTGATTAGGTGAACTTTTCATGCCTGTGCATTTTTTTAATTAATTATCCTACATATTCATTCGAGTATTTAGAATTAAAGATGTTTTCTTTCTTTTTTATTTTTTTCTCTCTCCTTTTTTTTTTGTAATCAAATCTACTCTAAGAAAAATAATAAACACTCTTTATTGCATTATATTAATCAATGCCTTTTAAACAGTCTATAACACATTAGTCAACTTAAAAGCCATTTTGGCGGTTAAAATAAATTCACCGAGAGTCGATTTCGAAAAAAAAAACAATAATAATCAAGCACTCCAATCTTCCAGGAATTTGTTCGATGGTTGGGCCTAAATTAGTCTGATAACAATATATCATTCAAAAACGTTTTATCGCTTAAAACGAAATTTAATTTTTAGTGGGTAAGCTCTTTCGGTTCTATGCGCCTCACGTACAATAATTATAATATGTTTTATTGCAATATCATATTACAAAATAAATATTACGAAATAATTTCTTGTATTTTCGAAAAGTGTTCAAAATAATATTGAGCAGCTACCAACCATGTGCTCCACCAAGTAATGAAAGGCTCGGGTGGTAGAGAAAGATCAGAGTATAAATCTTTAGAAATTGTGGTACGACTAGGAGGTTTCAAAAAATTGTTTTTTACATAAGCTATGAGTGAATCGACGATAGGGTATTCTGCACTGATTGTCTCTGTTACACGATGAAAACCTTGGACTAAACATGATGTAAGATGTATTACGAGCTTTGAATAAAAAATATTAAATGCTTTCCCTGTCTTCGCCATATAAGGAACTGCATCAATAACGAACAAAAGTACATTTTCGTGTTTTATTCCACTTGGCCAGAGTAAACTCATGATCATCAACACATCATCCTCATTTGAAACTTTCAACATAATCCATCAGAAAATAATAGACGAATGGCAACACTTTTGGGAAAATTTACCCCTCTCCAACAAACTGAGAAATGTAAAATTATTCTTTAAAAAATTAAACTATCCTCCTGACTGTAGAGCAAGTAATCATCACTCGAGCCAAAATAGGCCATTCGCATCAAACACATGCTTACCTAATTAAAAAAGAACCTGTACTAATATGTGATACTTGCAATGAAGCTTTAACAATTGAACACATCGTCATCATCTGCCCCAAATTCACCGAAGCACGCAAGATATTCCAAAATCCTGTTTCACTCTACCAAGCCTTCAAAGACGAGAACACAGCCGCAATCAGCATATTCTTCACTAGCATACAATTAAATCACCCATTGTAAATACCCATTTATGTAAAATTGTACCAAATGTAATGTACGTAAAAGCTCTTTCCTGATAAACCTTATAAAAAAAAAAAAAAAAAAAAACTCATGATCAATAAAATAATGTTTGGTCGTCGAAAATCGATGAAAAAATCAAAAATTACTAAAACATGTACTAAAAATGTACTTATTTATTTTCCAAATATGTAAAAAAATGTAATTATACCAAAATATGTAAAAATATGTAAAATAAAACCTAGCATCATTTTAATAATAATGATTTAAATCATGAACATCTCTTATCGAATATTAAATATCTTGTTTTAATAAAAATATGTATTTACATACAAAATCCGTTCCCTACTAATATGTTTTCGTAGTTGCGCAAACGAGTCGTACGTACGTACAGATTAACGTCGGTTGTTGTTGTGGTGCGCGAATGACGACGAGTCGTCGATTTCCAGGTAAAAAATTTTGAACGTGCGCAAAAACAAGTCGCACCGTATATTACGATAATAACAACGCTACGCGGTCGTAATTATTTTTACGCCGTGATCTTGATGATACGTCGACGTAAATGCGTCGTTCGTCGTAGCAGGACTACAGCGACTGGACCGCCCCTCAGCGGTTCAGGGTCACCGGGCACCGCCGCGGCGGTGGACCGAAATCCGATTCGGGCGGCCGCGGTTGTTGTTGTCGTCGCGAAAAAACGTCGTCTTTTGACTTGAAAATCATGTGATACACTCCGGAGGACGATCGATGACGTTTTCTTACTCGTATAAAGACGACGACGAATGTTGCGGACTCGTACATTTTTAATATCAAACAAAAATAATAATAAAGAAAGAAAAACGTTCACGTCGAGTTTTTTCAAAACTCAAATAGTAATATTTTGATAATATTTCCTCGGCTGAACACGAACGGTGCCAGGATCTAATGGAACTCCGTTGATTAATTTCTCACGTGAATCTTCACGGGAACAACACCGAGGGTCGAAAGTCATTTGTTCCGATATTATCAGTGGAACTGGTCACGAAAATGTCTCTTCCATTAAACACTCGAATGAACGCCGAGCGAATATTTCAATATTTCCTAGTATAGTTCAAGCCGTATCACTTGAGTGTATGTCACCGGCAGTTTATTTTTTATACATATATTTTATTTCATTTTTTTTTTTAATTACTTTCTGAGTAGAACGATTATTCTTTTGTCTTACTTTATTCTTTTTTGTTTATGAAATATAAGCTTTTAAACATAAAACGCCTGATGTCGTTAAGAGGTAAGTATAGAAAATACTTATGTTTTCGTAATCTATTTAAACGCATAAAATTAAAAAAAAAATAACTTAAATTCGTGTAAAAGTGTTTGTGCGTATGGAATCTCTAAACGCGAAAAGTCGAATTTATTATATTTGTGATTATTGTTTGATAAAGGAACAAACTAATATCTTTTTCATGGTATTAATTATTTATATCACGTCAGCTCTTTATTGTAAAGGATCATATTTTTAAGTTTTGTAGCGACTCTGATGCTATCAGATATTTCCATCAACGACGTGATATTAAAAATCATTTTAAATAGCTGACTTCTTCATCATCTTCTTCTTCTTTGGCTTTTTACAGGCCTTTCAGGACCAATTTTCGCAACAACAGTATGTCTTCATTCGTCTCTGTCTTTTGCCGTTTCTTCTGCGTTCTTTACTCCCAACATCTTTAAGTCTTCCTTTATTCCGTCTGTCCATCTGGGTCCGAGTCGTTCTCTGGGTCTCTTTGTATTCGGTTTTCACGCTGTTACTTGTCCAATAAAATCAGTTCTTTTGTCTTCCGTGCACGCCCAGCCCAACGCATTAGTGCACTTTTCAAGGTTCCAACAATGTTAGGTTCGTTATAGAAAATTATTCCGAATTTTTATTACTTCGTATTTCGTATTCCCCTTCAATGCTTCTCTTCGGACCGACCGTTTCAAATAATTCATATCACTGACCGGCAGTAAAATTGTTTGTATATTTTATTTCCGCACGACCGGACCGAATATAATCTAGTGAAAAAATCCGTCGGGCAATTACAGTGTAGTATAGAATCCATTAGTGGTTCGCGGAATCGACGACTACCGGTCCTGTTATTTTAATCCGAACACTATGCGCGTACACTAATGAAAATATAATTATTCATCATTCGACTACGAGACTTGGCTTCCGAGTCACGCCTCTTCGTCCGTCGGTTTTGTTTTCACGAATCCCACACAACAACGGGCCGTATACAGGTAGATGATATTGTTCTGAAGTTATTCTTAAAAATTCGCTGCGTAAATGACTGCCAACTGCTTCAAAATGATTTGTGTGCATTAAGTGATTGGGCTGATAATTTGGGTTTAGAATTTAATATTCACAAATGTCACTCTATGCCCTTCCACAGAACTCATCGTCCTGTTATGTACAATTACTCACTAAAAGAAGTATCCCTTAATGTAGTTAGTACAGTGAATGACCTCGGTATCACATTTGATCGGGAACTTAACTTCCGTGATCATATAAAAAAATCCTGTTGTAAGGCACTTAAGACACTTGGTTTCGTTAAGAGAGTCTCAAATGAATTCAATTTGATAGCCCCGTTAAAATCGTTGTACTGTGCTCTTTTACGGTCTATTCTAAAATATGCGGTGGTTATTTGGGACCCTAATACCGCGATTGCTAAAAACCAAGTAGAGGGAGTCCGACGGAAATTCTTATATTTAACAACTTGACTGCCATGAGACCCAAATGTGGGTCTCGGTATAATTCTCTAAATTGCCACGATATAGTGACTTGTAATTAGTTAAATAATGACCAATGGAATATTTTTAAAAAGATTTTATAAAATACAAAAAGTAATACCTGAGTTTTTAGTTTTGATTTATTTTTCAAAATAAAAAAATACCATACGTTTAAATATTTTTTAAAAGAATCTAAATTATTTATTGTATTTGATGTTATAAAAAATTATTTAGTCTGTAGAACTTACCTAAATGTAACAGTTAACTTTTCCGCAGGTGTAATGCATTTTCTAAAATTCGATTGTTTTTCCAAAAATGGTTGGATTTTATGTAAAATATATGTATTTTATGGTAATAAAATGTATCAGGGGACATTCGCACGTACTCAAAAAATTTAACTGGTTGAACTAAAAGTTTTGGGAAAAGTGTGTGGAATTCTCGAAATTTTTCTCTCTCTACAAAAATATCATAAATCCAAAATTGTTTTTCTTTTTTTTTGAGTTAATAATAAATATTTTATTAGTGGATTGGTTTCTAACAAGAAAATTTCATCGGCGACGTCCATGCTGCGTGTCGAACTGCAAGACAATAAATGAGTGTTATTTAACATTATCAACCGAAATCCGGATGAAGTCTGACCATTTTCGTATGCCGAATTTTTTCTCCGAATAATTCGGCAGAAGCTGTCCAAAAAATATTCGGCCGATGCCGGGTCTAGTCTGACCGTTACTTTAGTTGTAACATAGTAACCAAATTAATAGTTAACACATATACGCATTTAGAACATCTTTGGTTTTTTATTAGTAATATTAACGTTTGGGTCAAATTAATGTTGGAATAAACGTATTCAGATCACAAATGTAATAACCATAGACCAGGTACTAAGGTATAAGGTCTATGCCATAGATATATATAATATATATATCTATGGTCTATGCTTATAAATCAGTGAAAAAAAAATATTTCTCGAGTGCTAATGATATCAATAGAAAGTGGCGACACTGTAAAATCCGATTTTGATGTTAATATAATAAATTATAATATATTTTATTATATATCAAAAAAAAAAAAAAAAAAAATGTTAAATCCAGAAATGGGTGTCATGGCAATCTAAGAAAGTTCGGTGAGACCCACAATTGGGTCTCGTGGCAAAATTGGCAAGTTTACAAAAACCTACATGGCAGTCAAGTTGTTAATTGCTGCCAGGGTACTCCGTATTACTCACCTACCACACGACTATGAGTCAGTATTAACTAAACTTGGGTTAACAACACTTGCTGATAGGCGTATTTCTGCTAATCAAGACTTCTTGAGAAAGCTTATGGATGGATCTATCGATTGTCCTGATTTATTTCGTGAAATTAATTTCAAAATCCCTAACTTCCATTCTCGATCACATTATCCTTTCTTCATCCCCATCTGCACCACTAATTATTCATATAACAGACCTATTTTCAGAATCATGCGCATTGCAAACGAGAACATCCCCACTTTCACATATTGTATAACTTGTGAAATCATAAATTAATCTGTACGCTTGTATCTTTAAAAATCGTACTTTGAGCCACGGCCTGTTTTGTAAAATAAATAAATAAATAAATAAATATTAGCCGGCACACTTCTTTAATATGTTTCTGTGGTCTCGTACTCTTACGAACTCCGCTCGCGCATTACTTTTTTCTAATCGACTCGACGACGTCGAGACATTCGTCGCGATCGCTGTTTGTCGTCACAGCGTTCCGAAGGTGTCCAACACGTCTCGGACGATCTCCGGAAAACTGTCTGAAATAAAAAAGCACACGGACCATGACAAAATCGGTTTTGTGACTGGTTTTTCGTTACGAACGATTTCGACGACGACACGACGTGTGCGCGCTGCCGACGTAACGTTCGAGTTGTCGACGAAACAAAACAAAAAGCGATACGACGTTCGTATAGACACGCATTGTCGTATATCATATTATTATGCAGTGGCGTAGCCAGCGGGTAGTCCTGGTAGGCCCGGGCCTACCCTCTTTTTTGATAAATTTCATGAAAAATTCGTTGTAAGTAGTATCAAACCACCGCGTACCATTATTTTGTTTTGTACTAATTACGTGATTATAAATTGTTGGCTCTTATTTTTTTTTACTTGTCACTATTTTTTGAAAAATGAAACGTTTTTGAATTTTTTGAATTAGAATTTTTTTTTTAACTTTTTGAATTGTACCAAGAGGTAAAAAAATTTAAAGTTGGATTTGGAGAATTAACAAAAACAATTGAACATATTTTGGTAGTTCCAGTATCCAGTACCTCAGCGGAAAAGAGTTTTTCTACAATGAAAAGAGTGAAAACGTATCTTAGATCAACGATGACTAGCCGCAGACTTAATAACTTAACATTTCTGTCATTTGAGAGAGAAATAAGTGGAACATTCATGGATAATCTATCTGATGTAATTGAAGAGTTCACTCAATGAAAAAAAGAAAATTCGAATTTTCTCTATAAAAATATTTTTATTTCCAAAGTTATCTTTTTGTTTATGAAATGTTTCATAGTTATGTTATTAATATTATTTAATATTATTGATGCAAGTTTTAAAAGTTACGTTTTTTATTTTATAATTAAATTAAATTATATTTTAGTAGATATTATTTTATACAATTCAAATTATTAAATACATACATAATAATATGATATTCTGTTTATTTTCATTTAATATGTAACAATATTTTAATATTAAAAATATTTATTGGTACTTGGTAACTTTTTTCATAAAAATATCGGGCCTACTCAGAAAAAAATGTCTAGCTACGCCACTGTTATTATGTCTCGAGAACGAATAATAATTATTCGTCTTAGTGCAGGCCTCTGCGTGTGTACGTTGTGTACGCAGACGAGTTTCGGACCGTTTCGAACGCGTACGGTACGCGCGCGAGCACGCGGCCACGTGAAAACGTCGTGTCGACAATCGCAATTACGCAACGCGTTCTCGGTTCTTTCTCGTGTCATAACAACGACCGTGACAATGTTTTTTTTTTTTTTTTACAGACGGCGAAACGCACGCGCCGCGTCCAGTTTTCGATCTTTTCGAAAACCTTGCACAACGCGACTGCGTTATCGTCGTTACGTCTGTGTAAACATTGTGTTGTTGTCGTTAGTGCCGTAACTACCCTACATGGCGCCCTTGGGGAATTTTATTTTGGCGCTTGTTTTTGTTTTTATTCCATACGTATTAATAATTTTTATACAAATACAATAATATTACATTCTTACGTATTAATCAAAAAACTGCCATATTGTTTTAAATAATGGAGTCTTTACATAGGTTATGAGTAGGGCCCGGATTTAAATGCACTTAAAACCATGCAAATATGCTCCAAAAAAATTGCCAAAAATGCCTTTAAAAATACATTTTTCCACGAAAATGACCTTAAAAATGAAAAAATGACTTTAAAAATGACATATATATTTTTTTATACAATTTGTAATTCATAAATGAGATTGAATTATTTTTTATGATTTTATTAAAAAAAAAAAAACCTGAACATTTGATTGATGTTGACTTGCATATTTATTCGCTGAATCGAAATTTTTTTTCAGCTGTGACTTTAATTTTACAAAGTAAAATAGTCCCATCTGTTGTAAGGACGTCTGTCTTTTCCGAATTCATTTACGGAGTCACGCAAGCGAGAAGAACTAGATGATTTTATTTTGGGCATTATGTAACAGTGTTATAATTCACATTTAATTAGTTAAAATCACAGACAACACGAGCATCCGCGACGTACACGAACTGATTGATTATTAAATACTTTTGTAATTTGACCGAATACAGTCAATAATAAATTTAGATAAGATAAAAACTGAATAGAATAATTTATTTTTAGATAATATTTTGAATTGGCTAATTTTGTATAGTATATTGAACATATACGCATTAAAAACCAACAAAATGACCCAATAATTCTAAAAAATATGCTATAGAAATGAAAAAAATGTCAAAATATGCAAAAAAATGCAATATAAAATTTGTAGTTATGAAACCCTTGTTACATGAAACGAATTATGTACTTGGAACGCATTGTGTAAGATCAACCAAAAAAAAAAAAAAAAATGCATTTTGCATTGAAATCCGGGCCCTAGTAATGAGTTACGCTAAATTATTAATAATTATGTAAGTCTTTATTTACAAAAAAAAAAAAAAAAATAAATAAATAAAAAATAAACCAAAAAAAGCACAACCTTTCTTGTTATACGTAAATAAATTTAATATTATATCATAATATAAAATAGGACAGGTATTACATTAAATAATTATTGTTATTAATATTACAATTTTATCTTTCCAGCCTTTTTTGCACTTGATTTTAATAAAACTTTAAATAATTTATAAGAAACAAAAAGTTACAAGAAAAATTTTTTTTGTTTAACTCAAATGCGCCCCTTAGTGTACTGCGCCCTTGGCAAGCGCCCATGTCGTCAACCTCTAGTTACGGGACTGGTTGTCGTGTGCTCGTGCGTCGGCGGCCGCCGCGGTGATTTTGGTACGCGTGAAATCGCGCGGCCGTAACGACCGGCGCCGCTCGTCGACAAAACTGCCCGGAACAAACGTAGGAAATCGGTGTGCAAAAGCGGTCTATTATAGTGCTGTTGATACGGCGACGTTATCGTAAACGACACGTACGTACGGTTGTCATCAGATTTTATTACTGCGCCGGACCCAACTTCGAGAACCGACCAGCGGTCGCTTGATATTGATTCAAAACGCAAATACAAACGCTACGGCGGCGGTCTTTGTCTTCGTCCAGAAAACTCTCGTCTCGGTGACACGCCGCCAGGCACGTCGATATGGGGGGAGGAAAGGTAGGATTCCTCCCGGGCCCGAACGTTTTAAGGGGGCCCGGAAAAGAGGGACCGTAATTAATTATTTAATTCAAAAAAAATATTTTTTGCTTATCTACAAACTTTAGCTGATGGCATTTTAACCAAATGATAAAATAATATCAAATATGTGTATATATATTTAGTTTTCACTAAAAAGTAATTGGTGTAAAATTATTTGTTATCGCGTCATTCGCGTCAATACTCTATATATTATGCTGTATTTACGGTTTTACCCAGCAAACAAGGCAACAAAGGATTTTAAAGAAATCATCGACTGCTTTGCTTCGGCTAAAGCAAGAAAAGCTAATTTGTAGTAATTAATCATAATTATTTATGTATTTTATAACATAATGTGTAATGTATAAATACATGTAAAAGATGTAAAATTATTTAAAAAGCAATGTAATTAAAAACCCTGGTAATATTGTTTACAAATTTGTGCTCTTACTGTGTTATTTAAAATAGAAAAGGTATAAATATTTGAAATTTATTTGGTCTTGGTAGGGTGATTGTAGCTCCTGTAACCACCACTAATAGGGGCCCTAAAGCATTTTCCTCCCTGGCCTGAACTCTTCTCTCTACGGCCCTGCACGCCGCCATTCGAGTTCGGAGACTTTTTGACACCGTCGCCTGTAAAAGGACCGCGTGACGTCCTATATCGAAACACACGAGTTTTTAGCGACGAAAATGCCACGTGGAAAAGTTCACTGTCCGTCATCAAAACGCAATCTCGCCTTGCGATTTTAAACGAGATACGGTTGTTGTTGCGAGCACTTATTTTGAATTGGAGTTTCGACGGAATGACCTAAAATAATTTACGTACGTAATATATATTATGTTCTTGTAAATATATCGTGTGAGTGGACGAAACGAGTATTTACAACGGAAATATTCCAAAAACGAGAGTGACGGGCCGCCGCAGCTTCGCCGCCGCCGGTCCGTGGGTTCGCTGTCTGCTGCGATGCTGGCGATTGTTCGAACGGCTCCTCACTCGGCACCGTTCCGTCCTCCGCCACGGCCTCGACGGCGTCCTTGAACGTGAACCGGCGGCTGACCCGTGGCGCCTGCCTCGGCCACTGTAGCCCGTCCGGACCGTGCGACTAGACACTTGAGCTCACGGCAAAGTCACGTAAATATAAAGGACGTCGGACGAAAAGGATTGGAAGTGACTATTTATTACGGAGTCGCGCGTTTAGGCAATTTAATAATTAAATTTAATTAATTAATTAAATTAGATAATTGAATAATAACGTTCGCTGTGTGTTTGTATGAGTAGTAAATTACTTATTGATGTGTGCGTGTGTGTAATTCCCAAACGCACACACACACGCACATTTCACATATTCGGCCAATGTTTCAAAAAAAGCATAACATCGTATTTCCAACGTACTGGTCGATCAATTAACGCGATAAGAGTAGTGAAAACAGATTTGAATTCACCGTAAAGTCTACTCGGGATCGACTGACCCAGTTTTTAAATTTTTTTTACTCAAGTGCTAAGATTCTCAAAATTCATTTTAGACTTCACCATACATCACTGACAAGTAACAAATCATGTAAATGTGAAGTCTTATAAAACGGTTTTGTCCGTCCGTCCGTCTGTCCGTCTGTCCGTCTGATTCACAGATAGCGACCGCTACGGTGGTCCTATACAGACAAATGATGGCTTAAAATGATCCCTGGGACAAGGCGCTCAAACTGTATGCAGCGTTTTCCGATGCGACATCATGGGACCTCAGGAGATCACCTGATGTGGCCGCGTATGGGAAATCCTGGGTAAAAATTTCGAAAAAATTAAAACCGTAAAACAACATCACTAACTACATCATTTTTGATAGCTTGTGATTTAGCTATACTTAACCGAGCGGGAGGTTAAATTGATGCTATATTCTCCAACATTTCAGGAAAATCTGAATACTATTGTTCTCAGACTAGTATTCACGACCCAATCTGCTTTGTTATCAATAACGATTCTTAAAATGTTTTTATTATGTTTTATTATTTTTGTAATAGTTTTGTATGTATTTTACAATCAATAAATTTTTATATTTTCCAATCATTTTAAATTGTTAAATTGAAATGTGACACGTTCGCGGTGAAGTCCCATCTTATTCTACGGTTCTTAACCGTACTGATCCCACTTGTTTGTTCATCTACCGAAAAACATAGAATAGATAAAATGTTTATTCTTGCGTCGTTATACGGTATACGGTATTGTTACGGTGTATCATTGTGCTTAAGTGCACAATCTGACATTCGACCGGTCGAACAGTTGAGTGGTGCCGATTCTGATCGCCAAGAGGTAACAACGACAAATAAAGGGGAAAAAGTAAATAAGTATATATTAGTAAATAAAGCTGCAAACATGACGTCGGATAGATGTATAAAGATGTGTTTTATTTTATTAATATTATTAAATTATTTATCATTAGTTAACGTTTGTAAAACTATTGTTAAAGAACTATGAAATATCCCCTATAATCCTAGATGGCGGACACTTGTCGACCTTGGAGAGATAGAGAATTTTTTCGGTTAATCGGGGCTTAAGACGAAACTTTCTATCAAGTTTCAAAACTTGAGTGTTTTTCAAAAGGCAAACATTGGCCGGACTAGAAGTCTTCACGACCGATTCAAATCCGTTTTCAGAATTATTATCGCATTGCTAGATCGATCGGTACGATGGAATTAAAATATATCCTATGATATCGTTATGATTTGCGTGTGATAGAAAGAGATAGAAAATCACCTCATCCTTAAGTTTATTAAAATTAAAAATTTTTCAGTATCGTTAGTGAAGTGTACGATTAAAGTCATATTAAATTTTCAGAAAACTCGATTAGAAATATACTCAAAAGAAACGTGGTATCTTCAAAGTTCTATTTTTTTTCATATGGAGTGACACGTCAATAATATACGGTGAAATTTCAAGTTTCTATTAACATTATCTTTGGAGCCATACCGATATTACTCAATTCGATTACGACGAATTTCGCCGTTTTTTCCTCAGTTTTCTGCAGTTGTTCCTATCGCCAGGGAAAAACTGTCGAGAAGAGGGAAATATGAGCACTCAAAGTACCATATACGTGAAATTTTCTGTCTACAAATTCGCTAGACTTAACTTTTGGACAAAACGCACCAAAAAGTGTGTTTGAAAAAAAAAATAATAATAAAATAAACATCATCGTAAAATCGTAAGATCCTTCGCTTCACTCGGAATCTAAAACGCTATCAAAAAGACGTTTTTAACGAAAATCATTTATTTTTCGTCGTACACGGCCCGTTAAGTCGGGATAATATATCACGCCGGTCTTCCTGCAGACGTTCGTTTCACACGTGAACTTTAACGATTCGTAACGCCGCGCGCAGCGGTGACGAATAATTTATATTCATAACTTGTCGAACATGTGCGACGGCAAACAAGTTTTCCGAGTATCAAATTAATAACGTTCCGCCACGTTGACGATAATATCTATATTGATGACGTATTAACGGGCGAAAAAAAAAACAAACGAATAAAACTTAAAACGGAGAACTGTGATGAAACTACGCCGCCGTGCGATCGAACAACAATGTACGATACGCGTATACGTACCGATCGTCAGACTGCGGCAGACGGCGACCGCTTGTCATTGTCACACGCGAAAACCTAAACGAAGCCGCGTGAGATATATGATCACACGCAGGGGCCTAATTAAGGGGTGTACCTATTGGGGCCGTGCCTCCCCCCTTCATTTACCGTATTCAAAACCTCCATAGGCCCTCTTACTTTTCGCGCACGGGCGCAATATACACCCCGAAATAATTGTAAGACCTGAAAAAGTAGTCGATACAAATGCCAATACAAACACCCCAGACGCCTTCAGTTATTGTAACTATAAAAACTGTAATTGAAAATATTATGTTTTATGATACATTTTTCCAATAAAATTGTATTTTTATTATTTGGTTATGAACGACGAGCTAACCCGACACGGCCCATGTGTTAGTTTCTTTTTTGGCATTTTCATAAGCCGTGTTAGTGTTTAATTTAATTGTATTGACAGTACTAATATTACGTGAAATTCACAACTTAATTGTGTGTAGGGGTGTGTGTGTGTGTGTTAATTGTAATAGCACTTTTAGATTCATTGATAACATATATTTATAGGCTGTGAATATTGTTATTATTTTTTTATTATTATTATAGCACCTTCTCATAGACCACATTGGTTGTTCTTCCGTTTGGGGCAAGAATGACCCATTTTTGCACCCATCGATAGAGATTTTTTTTCTGAGTTTTTCTATACCAAAAAACGATTTTTGAAAAATGTGGACATATCTGGTTTTTGCACCGAGGCCTTCAATTGAGACGGCGGCGGCGGCGCGATAACGGAAAACCAATGGTTCTCCGTATTTAAATATTATTACCAAAAATAAAAAATAAAAATAAAAAAATGAATATATTAAATATAAAACATTTTTGTACAGAGCCGGGTTCTAACTGGTGACTATGCTAGTAGTAGTTAACTGTGTGACCTTTGCACCACACTGCCAGCCTAACAGTCGGGAAAATATACATAATACGTAGCTATATAAAATGAATACAAAATTTTAAAAAAAAACCTTTTACCCCCTTAGAGTTCGAATTTTGAAAAGTCCTTTCTTAGTGCGCCCTTACATTGCTTAAGGAACCTCTGTACAAAATTTCAAGTCTCTAGACAAAGCGGTTTGGTCTGGGTGTTGATGAGTGAATAGGGGCGGTCTCCTATATGTATATAGATGACGACTTTTTGAGAAGAAAAATATGAGCAGAGTTCTAACCGTGTATAATGATACGAACAATTCGTTCGTGCCCTCCCCCTCCCCATAAGACATTTCTAAATACGTCCCTGATCACACGAATATACGAAACGCGGAGCCGATACATTATTACAATGATATTAATTTCCGTTGCGGCAGATTCGTATGCATTCAGACCGACAGGGACGCCCGCAAGGGGGGGGCAGTGGGGGCCATTGCCCCCACTGAGATTTTTTGTGTCAGTTACAAAATTAGAAGTTTTTTTACATAAAGCTGGTCTTAGGTATTTAGCGACTATACGACAATCCTTGTATCTAACAAGTTATATATTATAACCAGCCTGTCGTCGACAGAAATAGAAACCTTTTGATAGACATTATTATTATTATTAAATTTATCGTATTCTGAGTAATATGTTCAGCTATCATGGGTTTTTTATAATCAACAAATTGATAATTCAATTAATTCATTTGCTCCTAATAAAAGGAGATTGTCATTACTTTTTGAATAAAATACAATATTATGGTGTATAAATATGATGTAATATGTAAATTAAAATCAAATAAAGTTGTTTTTTGTTTAAATTTTATCATGTTTTTTCTTAGAAATATTAAAAATAATAGTGTAATTTTATATTTACTTAAATTAGTTTTGATTTTAAAAAAAATATTCTATTACTAAGTATGAGTAGATGAAAGTGTAGCGGTAAATCTTCCCATAAGTATTTAGGTACTTGCAATTTTTTGCTCTCCCTGAGCTACATTGCTGCGGGCGTCCCTGCAGACCGATTTTGTTAAACGACCGCGATCATAATAATAGAGATGTCTCGATCACGGATACGCGCAGTTTGCGTACGCGGGAACAATAAATATAATAACAATCAGACGAGATCGTCATTTATAATATCGTCTAGCGCGAAAAGACGCCCTATATACGTATATATTATATAAATATGTAATATATATAGACAGACAGAAACCGTTTACAGTGACGTTCGGTCAGACCCGCGAGCGATCGGATCGTAACAAACGGCCGGCGGCCGTAGTGCAAATATTATGTGAATTAATTAAACGGCTTCGCGAAGCTCCGGAGTTTTGCAACGGGACCGTTAAATAATTGTTAGTCATTAAGAGCTCGGCGTGTCATCTGCAGCGCGCGCGACACCGGGATACGCGGTGTCTCCGGGGCGGCGGCGGCTGCGCAGTAAAACTTTCCGTAAAACGTCATATTATAGCGTGTTTGTTAAATAATATTATTCTCTTGGCCGAATTTTTCGAGATGATTTATACGGACGCGGTTGGATAAACTCGGTTTTTAATAATCCCGAGTCTCGAACACGAGAGACGGCTTTATCAAAGTGAACGTTTCAAGAAAAACTCGGTATACACACACACACAGACACACACACACACACACACACACACACACACACACACACACACACACACACACACACACACACACACACACACACACGCACGCACGCACACACGCACGTCGCTCTTGTAATTACTATTCTCGGAACCGACGCAATCGACGTACCTAAGTACACAAGTCGTGAAAAAGCGCGACGGCGGCAGTGTTGGTACAAACTTTGAACGCTAGCGACGGATTAAAACGGACGAATTTTCCGAGCGCGGGGACGTGTGTTGTCTTTATCACTGAATACTATAGCCTTGTTTGCCCACGGGTCTTCGCGCGCGCAGGAGCTAATTGAAAATCGTCCGTTCGATCGATTCGCGTGTCTTTAAAAATAAAAATAAATCTATGAACGTCGGACATCGATTTCGTATAGAACTGATATAAAACGTCGCGCTCGAAAGCCTTTAGAAAAAACTAAAAAAAACCGTCATTGCACCACGTCGAACAACGCGCGTCGTCGCGTCGCCTCGATATCGGAAAAAGGCGAAAACACTTATTACACTGAGTGAAAACCGTTTGAGCGCGCTTTTCAATAATACGTTTGGGCACCAGAATTATTATTTTAAAAAAAAAACCATGAAATATTCGGCCAATGAATACAAATTTATCTCGATCGTATTTTTTAAACACGCATACATTTCCCAACTTTATTGTGTAAAATGCATAACTGTCGAATATAAAATAAAATATTAATCCCGTGTATGTTCATTATGTAAAATAAAATCGTTCCACGACTAAACATTTTATGATTTGACGTTAGGTCTTTCAAGTCGACATTTTCGAAAATTTTCCGTGTACTGATTTCGGATTCAACGGACTCGAACTACGGACTTGAGATCTAAAAATATTTAAGGCGCAATATCCATACGCATGCGATAATAATAAATTATTATTTTTAGTAAAACAATTCTAAGCTAATCTCCTTTGTAAGATATACCGAATACATATTTTTTCCTTTTCAGTATAATGTCTAGCCTAATAATTTTTTGGTGGATTTTTTCGCAATCAACATCTTATAAACAATAATCAGTTCTTTATCCGGTGAGGATTTTATTTTTTCAAAAGATTCAAAAAATATTTTTCTATCTATGCCCCATGTTTCGTATTGATTAGAACGATCAATTATTTTTTGCATACATTTAAAATTAAAAATCTATATAAAAAAATGAAAAAATGAAAAAACGAATTCGAATTTAGTTGAGCGTTTATGAAAAAGAGATCCTGAATTCCTGACCACGATTTTTCACACATGTTTTCAGTGTCGTTAGATGTTAGCATGTTAGTAAGATTATATCACACTTTAAAGACTAATCATCAACAATCTAAAATTGTAATAATAATAAAAAAACATTTTTTTTTTTTTTTTAAAGTACTTTCAAAGTTCTATATTTTTTTTTTTTTATTTTTACAAGATATTTACAATCTCTTCTTAACTAGGACAATAAGCAAATTTGCATAGGACACTTCTATATTTAGCCCGAAAGTGATCGACTTTTTTTTTTGAAACTTTCGTCAAGCACGTAGAATCGTTTTCTCGCCTAGTGACAGAAACGTAAGGTTCCTGGCTGATTTGATTTTGGACCTAAGTCTGATTGGCTAAAATCGGTTAAACGAAAATCCCGTTCGTGACAGGTAATACCGTTTTCGCTCGATTTTCCGACGCTCGTAAGAGCCATCGACAATAAAGGAAAAAACACTCGTCAAAATAACGGTCCACGTCAGATTTCCGATTTACCGAATGGTCGAACGTTACCTTTAAGACAACGCTTGACTGCCCGAAAAGACGTGTTTTGGAAAAAGAGGGAAAAAAAGAAGAAATCATACATAACGATGTGAAACCTGCAATAGATCCTTCGCTCGTGTTTTCGCCGTCGGCGGCGGCGTTGGCGGACGTGATGTCAATAGCGACGGTACCGGTGAAGATGAATTTGGTAGTGTCGGTGGTTTTGATGGTGGTGTCGGTGGTTTTGATGGTGATGTCGGTGGTTTTGATGGTGATGTCGGTGGTGTATTTCACGTCAAAGTCGACGGTCGGCTTTTCGGTTTTTCACTCGCAGGCGATTCGCGATCATTATTCTCGATACCGTACCGAACATCGACCTCGTGTTGATATTGCGAACAATCTTCTTTTTCGAGCATCTGTAACACGAAATTCGTCTCAATCGAACACGTCGTTTAAATGCTGAAAATCGATTTGGCGTAGCACTGATCTCCACAACTCGACTCTCACATCACATTAACGTTTCTCTTCAGTCAAAAACAATCACACTCAACGACGGTCATAGCCGTCCTAAGGGAGGGGCAAATGGGTCAAGTGCCCCAGGGCGTTCAAAGTATTGTGAATTTAGGAGCCGTCAATGCGTCATAAAAGTTAATGAAATAAAATTTAAAATTAAAAAAAAATTGGTGTTTCATATTACAATTCATTTTTTATATCTACTGTAATATCAAAGACATTGTTAATATAAAATTATATAAACAATGAGTAAGCCTAGTCGTGTTACATACCTTCAATAATGTATTATAAATATCAATATAACCAAAAGGATAGAGGTAGGTACTGTATAGCCTATATAAGTATGATTTATACGTGAACTAAAACTGGAACTACGTATTGTTTCGAGAAAATAGCAATTTTTTCTATAATGTAGCCATGATAATGAAATCTGTGTCAACTTCAAAAAAGTCATCAAAACAAAACAAATATATGTATATAAATAAGATTACAATAATTATTAATAAGCAGGGGAACCTTCAATTAATATGTATTTAACATAGTTATGGAATAAAGTTTTATATATTTTAGAGGAGGGGGGCGTTAAATATTGTTGCCTCAGGGCGACAATGATGGTTAGGACGGCATATTCATGATTTTCGCCAAAAGCTTGTTTCTTATCATTTCAGCATGCGTGTATTGTTTTTTCGTCACGGCGGAACGTCGTGTTCTCGCCGTCGGTGCTTGTGGTGTTGGTGGTGTTGATAGTCGAGGTGCCGGTGGTGTTGATAGTCGAGGTATTGGTGGCGGTGAGCGGACGTTCGGTTTTTCACATTTTGGTAATTCGTGATCATTAGTTTTCGAACGGTGTTGATATTGCGATACACTATCAATACCGTACACGAATTCGAGCGTTCTCGTCAAACACTCTGTAAAAAAACAAAGTAATAATAATAATAATAAACACGTCGAATAATCGTAGAGTCGGAAATTCTATCGACCCCATCGGCTGGTCCGACCTCTATCTGCCCACCTTCGAAACATTTCCGGAGACGGACCTTTCCGAGTAAAATATTTTGAAATTACCTTCAATCGATCGTTTTCTCCTTTCGACATCGGCTGTTTTGATCAGATTCGACAGCACGTTTAGCGAGAGTCTTGCACCAAATGACTTGAGCGGTACAGATATCGTTTTCACAGAGATCGCTATTGCGGCGACACAACAGCAATAATATTTTGCTAAGATGGCAAAACAGAATATTATACTCATAAATTATATTCGTATGATTATCATTTTAAATATTAACTAATAAACTTTCTGTAACAGTAGGTAACATGATAATTCAATAATATAAGACAATGTGCCCAGTCCCTGTATTTTCCTAAAAACACGACGATGGTAAAAACGAACTTGAAAATGGTTTCAATGCTATTTTCACGTATAGTATGCCATAGACACGTACAGCAGTCGTTAAACTATGAGTTTTTTTTATCCCAAAGTTATCTCAATCATTGTGGAATTTTCACAAACAATTTTCAATTTACGTTTGAAATTGACCGCATTTTAAATTGTTAAAAAAAAAAAAATCAAAAAATATGAACTAATGCTACACGGAATACTTGCTTTTCATTAATTTTTCAGATGTTTGGTAGACATTTTAATATAAATCTATGTTTTTATGGTTTTTGAAAAAATAATTCAAGAACAGAAAAGACGATTAATTGTAAAAAAAATTAATGTTTTCAAAAATCAAGCACGTTTAATTGTTTTTACTAAACTTTTAATGGGTAGCTAGTCTCCCTTGCACTTAAATAAACTTCAGAGAATTTCAAAAAGTTACCCTTCTAATAGTAAGTGTTGACTATATGAAATTTGTAATATTTTTCCAGTTTTTTCGTCAAAATTATCAATGTCAAATAACCCATTAAAATCCATACCATGTTATAAAAAAAAAAAAAAAACAAGAGCCAATTCACAATCTCAAAAAGCACGAACTCAAATGCTCAGGTTTTTTTTTTAAACTGATTAAACAATGTCTATAACGAATAATTCGAGATAAGCGACGCTTATAATGAGCTGTTTACTTCAAAACATACTTTATTTTAAAAAAACCTAACGGCCACCGTCACAAAAGAACAGTAGGTACGGCTCGACAGGGTTTCTGGGCGAAACCTGAGCAAGATTAAGCCAAGTTTATATATTAATGTACGAAATTCCCTTAAGCCCTTAAATATTACCGGCTAGAGCCTTGAACATGATCAAAAGTACACGAATCCAGAATTCAGTGTTGGCGACTAAATGGTAGTGTACGTCGATGATCTCTTCTAAAGACGCCATTTTCAATAATGTTGAAGAGAAAAACAAATAGGACCGTAGAGAAAAGTTACGGTTCGGAAAAACGTTCGTAAAACGTAAAAGAAAAATTCACTTTTTCGTATGACTTATAAATAGAATCGGAGAAATCGTATAAGACAACTCGTTTGCTATAAAAACGGTAAAATGCGTTGCGGTTTAATGATCAACGAATAAGTGTGTCTTAGCAACAATGTTTTGTATTTCCGAAACAGATGTTTCAGATGTGATTATGTATCGGAGTCAATTGCGTTAGATTTGAAAAAAAAAAGGGATTTTTATAAATCGCGTTCAAGTCGGTCGGTGTCGCCGGGGCGTATAAAAGCAGTTGTTGTGGCTCATGCCGTCGTCAAAACTACATAAAAGTGCAACACGATTTGAAAAGTTCAAGTATAAAAATTTACGTTTTCAATAAATGTAAAATATGAAATGTTTTCGAACAGATTAAATCGATTTAACTGTTCGATAAAATTTCATTTTTGACCTTTTTCCGCGACGTTGGTGTTGATTTTTTTCTTCTCGAATAATTAATTATACGCATATTTATTTATATTAGCATATTAATGAAAAATATGACAGGAGCGATAACAATTATTATTATTATTATTATTATTATTATTATTATATTATGACACGTGGCAGTCAGTCGTCGTGTACGTCCACAGCAGATATTAATAATTGTTTCGTCGTTGTTGTATTGTTACGATATAATATTATTATTTAAAGACAATTTTCAATTTTCATTCACATCACATTTGAATGCCAACTGAATTTGAATAACCAAAATTATTTTATATAACTTATTTGGAATACCCGTGCTTGTGATTCGTGTGCTGTGGGCGCTCGATGAATTCTATCTCCGATTTTTCGTTATTGAAATCCACACGTATTTTGTACGTGAGAAAAACTTTCCCAGATCACTTATGTAGTATATTATACGATTATTGTTATTTTTTTTTTTTAATACACAAAAAAACATAATCAAACACGAAACAAATTGATATTTAACATTTCGTTAATTACTACCTGTAAGCGAAACACTTGGTTTATTGATATCTAGGAGAGATGTGATAATTCAACGTTACGACAGATATCACGCGGATTCCTAACCGGTGGATCTCCGAACACTTTGCTCCGCTTGATTCGTTGGTTCCTCCGTTCGGCATCGAATCGACATTGTCAGAGTCGTCCGCGCGGCGATAAGTGGTCTGTCGTAATCGCATTTCGTCTGCGATCGATCGATTTTTTTTTTTTTTGAATTCCGAGTTCGGCTAAGGATCTACTGGTTTTACAACGATATAATAGTTTTAGATCGTGTCTAGTCGGCACTTTAAAGTCGTAAATTTTCTCTACTCGCGACTTTTTTTCACGATTCCCCACATTAATCGATCCGCGGGTAGGCTCCGAACTCTTTCCGATTAAATAATCACGGAGCGAATAATAATCGTTCTCGCGTCCGTCTTCGTACTACACGCGTAATAAAAAGCCGGTGTTCGTGATCCGTAAAAGGTCGATAGCACCCTCTTTCACTCCATTAAAGCATTTCGCTCTGGAGCACTGCTTAACGATTTCGGTTCGGTCGACGTGAAACGTTCAATACGAATGCTCACGCACCGACGAGATTAATAAATATCATTTTCGCCAAAACCACTTGTCGAATAAATATGATCATAGGGCACACATAATGTAATCGTGACGTTTTTAAACGACCGTAGAAAATCAATCTTCGCAAAAGTATTTTCACGTATTATTTTTTCACATATAGCATTCGACTTAACGCTCGCTAAAAAAACAGCACCAAATGTCCCCAAAAGCAATATCACAAACATCTCTGCTCAAGACGCTAAACGCACAATCACACTTATATCAGCACAATCCTGGAAAGCCCTTTGGTCAGTATAAAAAACTAGATTTAATGAAATAAAGCAATCAACTCAACATTGGCCGAATAATCACAAAAACCGAAAAATAGAAACCAGTATCAATAGACTCCGAATAGGGCACACCAGACTCACTCGTGGGTTCCTGATGGCACGAGAGGAACCCCCCCCCATATGTCCGTCCTGTGGCGTCAACCTAACAATTAAACACATCATGACCGAGTGTAACACATACCACGATCCAAGGAACCACAACCAACTTCTGGAAGATTTATTTAAACGCCTTGGTCCCAACCGACCAGTCTCCAACATAATCGCCTTCCTCCAACAAACCGGACTGTTCAAACTAATTTAAGTTTCCTTTTCATTGTATTATATTATATTAAATCTATAATTGTATCATAATTTACATCTTAATGAATAACCTGTTGTAACATATCTATATATAATATAAAAATGAATCGCAAAATGTGTTGGTAAGCGCATAACTCAACAACGCCTGGACCAATTTGGTCAATTCATTTATTTTTTAATTTAGTTGAAGTCCAAGCATGGTTTTTATGGTGAGAAAAATCCGAGCAATTGCCGGAAAAACCCTAAAAACAGCCCTTTTCTTTTTAAAAACAGCCCTTACTTTTATATGGATTCTATATTATCGATCGTCTCTATGGCAATTTAATCACTGGTCAAGAACATCATCTATGGTGGTCGAATATTTGTGAGCTCTCTACTATTGAACGATTGAAATCTGTTATTCATCTCGATTTGACAATTATTGCTCAACGGTAAAACCGTTTCAATAGTAAAAACGATAAAATATTTCAGAGTTCGCACAAAAAAAATTACGTTTTCCTACCTCGAGTTTCGCGTAGTATCTTTATCCACGTGTACGCAGTAACTTAGATCGTTATATTTAATCTCCTTTGTTGCATTATTCTATAACGTTATAATACTCAAATACTTCAAAGTTTATGCGGGCGTGTATGATTTTTGTAAATTTTGACAGCGTTTCGGCGGAAAACACGTGCGATTATTTCGCGGACCAATTTAAAAATGTCATTCAGCATAGGGGTGAGTGAAAATTTGTCTTCCCTTATAATTTTATTTGTGCGTCAAATCAAAAACCTCGTTATCGAAATTGTTTTTATCACTATTATAATTATTACTTTATGTGATCAGTTAACTTCACAATCATATGATCATAAATCAATAATTATGTTATCTGCCACAAGACGGGGCTGGAACAGACCTTTTTTGACATAAGCATTACGCCGTTAATTTTCAGTATAAACCACATTTATTTATATGAAAAGACACGAGAGCAGAACCTCGATTATCCGAACCTCCGTTATGCGAACCCTTTATTATCCGAACTACAATTAGAGTATCCGAACGTTAAAACTAGTTGAAGCCCCCGTATCCGCGGCCGGTTTATCGAATTTATCATAACTTTTGCTTTTGGTTTATTGCTATTACATACATAATATGCACATTCATATATATTATATGAATGAACGTGAGTGAATCGTTAGTAGATAATCAAAACGTAACGGGCTTATCAATTAATTCGTCTTAAACGTTTGCGAGACTTGGCAGTTGGCTGCAAAAAAGCGCGTTGCAGCTCATCGTCAAATGAAAATCGATGATTTTGTCAAAAAAATATAATAAACATAACATGTTCCTATGCATGTAATGTATTTTTAATAATGAAATGTATGTAGTACTGATAAAACATTATTAGTAATAATAATAATAATAATAATAATAAATATAAAGTATTTAACTGTTTAAAAAAAATTGTTTTTTTATTTTTTTATTTCCAATATTCGAACTTTTGCGTATCCGAACTAAGTGCGGTCCCAATTAGTTCGGATAATCGAGGTTCTACTGTATTACTCGTCGTTTGAAAATATGACGTGTGAAAGACTACGTCGCAGAGTCGACGACCACTTTCACGGACACCGATAGTTTGGAGTCCCTACACTCGAAGAGATTGTTCGCCACTTACGTTAACTGCGACGGCGATTCCGTTCTCCACGAGGGATATAAGGACCAATAACGGCACGCCTACCCGTCACATCCCAAACCTGTAAGTGCGGCCGACGACTTGAACGGCATTTTATTGTTTAGAGCCCATAGACCAGTGTTTCTCAACCTTTGTATTATAGCGACACACCATTAAACTATTTCATGCTTAGTGACACACAATAATACAAATAAGAATAATGGGTAATATTAAATATTTATAAATAATAAATAATGTAAACTTAAAAATAACAAAGAAAATATAAAAATAAAACAGCATTTTAATGAGAAATTCGTGACTGATATTTCTTACATAATGTATCGATACGTGGCTAAATCTTCGACAAGGCGAATCTTAACTCCTCTTCGACATTAAATAATCTTTCTCTTTTTTTTTTGTTTTGAACTTCGTTCAATGCAGAAAAAGCTACCTCACACGAATATTATGTTGAACATGATAATAACACGAAAAGAGCCAATTGTGTTTAACTCGGACATTCTTTTTTTGTATAAATCTAAAATGCGCCTTTCTCGAGTTCATTAAACTTCGTTTGAAGAGTTCGATCGTTTTTTTAATTCTGCAAGTCCTTCTCCCTCTTTTATTTAAATATGTGCGGTTTTTAAACTAGGATTAAATGGATTTCTCACTGAATCAAACAATTTCGTTTATCAATTTGAATAATTACGATAACTATACAATTTATTTAATGTCGATAGCTGATAATCTATTTTTATTCATCACAGAAATCATTCCAAGTGCCTATTAATTTTTGTAAATAGTGTCAACAATGTTTGTTTATTTATCTAATTTATTTAATATTAGTACTTTTCGCGACACATTTGGACTTACCCGGCGACACACCAGTGTGTCGCGAAACACTGGTTGAGAAACACAGCCATAGACACTCCCCGTACTCCTCTGCCGTTCCGAAACACACGTCATACGTTTCACCACGTAAAAAATTGGTCTTTGCACCCGCTCCACGTTCGTCTGTGTACACACAGTGTATGCTATTAAATTAGTGTGACCGTATTACAAAAATAAAAACCGGGACTGTTGTTACTCCCCTCCCCTCTAAAAAAACCCAACTTTTAGATTTCTGTGATTTGATGTACTTTCCGCGAGGGTTGCGAATTTAGTATATTTAAACTTGCTCCATTACAAAAGCGGCAACGACTTTTTCAATCAATTTACGTTTCGTTCGAGCGCAAGAAAATTGTTTACCGTGAATTTTCTTCATAAGAGAGGACGTACAATTTATAGATCGAAACGAATGAATAATATGCTTGATAGTATGAAACGAAAACATAGTACCTTCTTCAGCCGTAATACGTTTGCTCACATCCGATGTCTCAGATTTTCCTTTATTGATCAATAATGATGTTAATTTATTAGAACTGTTAGACACGGCTAACACATGTTTCCGTTTTTGTAGATGCTGCTTGGTATCTGATATCCCACCATATTCGATGGACAAAATAGATTTACACTCTGTACACAGAACTCTCCCTATTTCATCGGTTTCTCTGAAAAAAAGGAATCGAGTTTTTAATTTAGGAATATTTAGAATATTTTTGTTTCGTACATTAATATTTTTTTCATAAAATTAATATAATTATATGGAAATAACGGTATGATTAAAACGGGACCATCTTATAAAAACGGGATAAAATGCGTCCCGTTTGAATTTTGTCGGGACAACGGAACATGATGATCATATAAAAGGGACAATCCCCAATCTCGTTTTTAACGGGACGTCTGGTCACCACTCACCCTATATTAAATGGCTGCTATTGCTGCCGCTGTTGGTTTCTCGAGTCGCGCGTTTGCGTGCGCGTCGGTTATAGACGGATGAAAGAGAACGCGTAATAAACGAGTCGCCTCGTTTCGGGAGGAAAAAAAGAAAAAAAAAATCCGTTCCGAGAACTTTTGACAAAAAAAAAAAAAAAAAAAAAGCATCGCCGTCCGTAATGCACGCGCGTAATACGTTATACGCGTTGTACGGTCTGTAAAACACGGTATTTATGTGGGTGTACGACGCGTAATACGTACGTCCTAAAACGTAATCGCGAACGGGCACGCGAAACGAGTTCAAAAAAAAAAAATGATCGAGCGGAAAACCGCAAACAGAGAGTCCGCCGCCGTCGCTGTTTTTCGCAAAGTTTTCGCACCGAATTCAGTGCGTGGCGTTGTTCACGTACAGGTGTCGCGGGCTCTCTGCAGACTCGTTTTCGCCGACACGATCGTGGAAACCGGCTACGACGACGCCTTTTTCTTCACCTGTCGTGCGATCGGTTCCATAAAAACACTTTTCTCGTGACACATTACAATCACGAAGTCGCCAACAGGTGTCAATAACTTTATTATTGTCGTTCTGAACTTATCGCTACACTAATGAAAATACCACGTATCTGACATTTTAACGAAATGAGTTTTTGGTATCAAAAAATTGGTTATCTCCTGTCGCACAAATTTTGTTTTATGTACCTACAATAACTTGAAATAAATTATTTTCCCTCCAAATTGGATTCAAGTGAATACATTTCGACCATGTTAAAGCACTGCTCAATAACACGTATCTCACAAAAACGTTGGAAAATACAACGTAACTACACTAAATTTCAAGCAGCAACCTAATTGAAAGAGTTTTATTAAAAATAATGTACAAAAATCATAACTTAAATACAAAATTAAAAAAAAAAAATAAGGTGTATAATATTTGTTAATATTTATTCAGTTTCTTCAGTCTCCTGTAAAATTGATAAAATTCAGATACGTGATATTGTCAATAGTGTAGCGTTATACAACGTACGCGTAATTAATCAAGTGCCCGTAAACGTATAAACGTATATTATACGTATAAATCACGTACTGTGTATTACGATGTTCCGAGTTCAGTTTTATTTTTTGGCGAGAACGTTTATTATTTATTTTTATTTTATTTTTTTTTTTTTTTTTGGATTTGGACACTTTTTTCATTCGGATTATCCGAGAAAACAATGATTATACCTAATTGGTATTCATTGTATTCAAGACCGTTGAAATGGATCACTCTAAATATACCATTATGATACGCCTTAACTTTGGAGAGGGATAAAAAAACCACGTTGATGCTGAAATTTAAAAATAAAAAATGTCGTCAGTGCATCGAGTCAACCGATGTCAGTCCCTAAATACGAAACCCTTATTTATTCAGCCGTTATTAGACCGGTTTCTTTATACGGCATCCGAATTTTACAGGGTCCGTAAAACCATTCAACGCACGTCCTCTTCAATTCAAGCTTTATCCCATTCTATTAGTCTAAGACTGATCACAACTGAAGCCCTTTCGCTCGCCACAAGTGGATCTCTTCCACAAAGAACCTGAACCGTCCACAGTGACTGAACTCGCAAAGGACCAACGACGCTGCGCTGAATTATTATAAGCCGTTCAAACCGCGTTGTCAGTAATATATCCTTCTTCCTCCCTGGTATACGTTATAACCCGGGCTCGAAACTTTATGCAATTGTATGTTTTTCAGGAAGCTGCATATTCAAAATCTGATTCGATACAAATTCGTTTCATGGTCCATACAATTGAAATACAAAAGTTTATGTTGCATATTTTTGCATAATTTAACTAAATTTATGTGATTTCGCATATTATTATATAAGAATTTAAGCCTATTAATGCGTATTTTATGTTTATAATTTATTAACAATAAATTTAACTATGTTGTACCTAGTATTAATTTCAGTTTTTTTTTCACTGGCCCATTATTTAATTTTAAAATGTTCGAGAATAAAAATATATATTTATTTATACCAAGAGCTGTCACAGCACGCGTGTCATGCCCCGGTATCGTTAATAAAGTTGGATCTCGTAATCTTAATGACCGGCCGTTTGTTGGATGGTCGATTACTGCTGGTATTTTAACATTTTAGTTCGACAAATACACGAGAGATTTGTACATTTTTAAAAATTAATTGAATAAATATTAAAATAATTTTTTTTTCATAATCATACTTTTAGATATACATATTTATAATAAAAATAATCAAGGAAAAATTACAAAAAACATTATTTTTTACCTGATTGAAAAATAATTTTTTTTTTCATAACTTTACTTTTATATGAATATTTACAATAAAAATAGTTGCGTATTATACTGCATATTTGAGTTTTTTTTTAGTGCATGCACAAATTTTATAGTTTTTTAGTGCATAAAGTTCCGAGCCCTGGACTTATAACGTTCGACGTCGTCTCAAACGAAAACCGTCAGAGATTTGAGGTGAAAAAAAAGTGACTATAAAAAAAAAATAATAAAAATAAAAATAAACGTCCGAACGAACGAAATGCGTGCCGAGGTGTCGTTAGTGAATAATCACCGACTCCTCACTTGTGTTTATTATATTTATTTTTTATTCTATTAACCGTTTTGCTCGTTGTTTAGAACAACTGATTGTAAATTAATTTTATAATAAAAAAAAAAATAATAATAATAAGTATCTAGACGTGTCTACGACGTCGCACGACGGATCAACACTAGCCGTGAAATAATAATCGGTTTACCGTGTATATTCCAGAATTAAAATAATAATACCTGTATAATAATGCAATATTTATGAAGTAGTCGTTAATGAAGACCGAGTGTAAAATATACAACGCTTACACTTTGTTTTACGATTCGATGTAATAAATATACTACATTATGTTAATATTCCGACAATTTCTATAGAAAATAATATAATATTTTGCACGTTTACTCGTTGACGATGATGTTACATCGACGTAAAAATATGCTTACAATATATGTGTGTGTGTGTGTGTGTGTGTGTGTGTGTGTGTGTGTGTGTGTGTGTGTGTGTGTGTGTGTGTCAACCTAACGAGTGAGACCTACGGAACCTAAACTCAAACACGGTGATCGACCGCGACGACAATGTCACGTGGGTATTGTACACGATCGAAAATACGTCGCACGGTCGAACACTCGCGTCCACACGTTCGCACGATATTCGTCAACGCGCAGACACGATAAGTAGTATAAATAACAAACATAATATACGCAGTAGTGTTCCCATTGGGAATACTACATATTATAAGCCGTACACTCTCAGGCTTTTAATAAAAATGCTTGGCTATACTACGCGTATACTCTCAAACAAATTATTAAAGAAAAAAAATACTTTTTTTTTTTTTGTTTATCATTTTGGTTTATTTTTTACCTAATAGTTCTAGACTGTTGTAGTATAATATTATAATTATTGAGACTATTTGATATTATGGTTAGCTCGTATGACAAATAAAATTATAGTGGTTATTTACCGATCTGTCGGCGTCAGTGACGTCATTTCAGTTTTTGTTAGAGTGGAGAAAACTTTTTGATAGGCTAAAAAAAAATATTGACCACTTCGCTTGCTAATTAATTCGTGTTGGGATTTTTGTCATATACAATGACCATCTAATACTATTAGGGACAAATAGCCTTAATTTTTCGCGAAAAACTTCATTCGTTCATCATAGTATACCCTCATAAAAAATTATGGAAACATCACTGAATATACGATGGCGTGTAAAGCACAACATTTGCTCGAGAAAAAACCAAAATAAAAAATTCTCTTACGCGTACCAAAAAAAAAAAAAAACGATTCAAAGTCGATTTTCATGATGCGCTAAAAACGTTGAAAACCCCTCGAAATCAAAGATCTATATAGTTACGGACATTTATACGCAATGAAGTATTCAAGTATTATGACTTGCGTATTTTGTGCGACACGGTAGATTTTTGTTTATTCATAAAACAGCCGATTTTCAACAAAACTCTGTTTTAATTTTATTTTTCGTCAAATATTTCTTCGGCGGTATTTACAATTATTTATCGATTTCGTGAATATCTAGTTTTAAGTATGGTATTCATAATATATTATGTAACTGATGTCACTAAAAGTGTCAGTAGCTTTCCTTAATTCAAAAAAAAAAAATAATAATTTTGAGTATAATTCGAAAAACAACCCGTTTAAAGAACCTCGTAGCCGAAATTCCTTATCTGAAATTCTGTTCGAAGTACCTGGACGAATTATTTCACTGTTCACAAACAAAACACGTCGTTGTAAAACCATTTGACTCTTCGTTTACGATCCACAGGAAGACACGGTGAAGGACCTATCGTCTCGTCTCGTCACCATACTATTGCACCACCGGTATTAATGTACGTGTGTTTTTTAATTTTGCGTTCCATAAAAAATTTCGAAATGACGCTCTTGCATAATAAATACAGCGCGTTCGCACTGACGACTGTCGTTCGAAGAGGTGTATTTTATTTTTTCACGTTTTCACGGGATCATAACAATAAACGTTATCGGAGATTACATTGGATAATATCATACGTTGACCGAACTCTGTGACGCAAACCGTACGTTTCGTTTCAAAAAAGAAAAAAAACGTGTGACATTCGTTACGTCATATACATAAATTAGACGAACGACGCTAACTTTTATAACTGACCGCCGTAAAACGTTCACGCTCGGCTCTTCGTAACGCGCGTACAAGAGTACGTACAAGAGTCTTTGAAACGACACGAGTCCGATACGCGCGCACGTCGACTTACGCCTTATTTGAAAATCGTCTTTAAACGGTTTCGCAGAGTGCACGTAATATAATGTGTTTGATATAAAGTTTGATAATAAACGGCGTTATTAACCGAAACTAGTTTTTCCGTCGACCAAAACCTCTCGACAACACTCCACCTCGAGCTACGGGTAAAACTTGCCGACGTGGACCCAAAACTTTTCACCTGACGGGCGTGACAAAGACCGTCCCCGGCCCCGTGAACACGAGTGCTTTCGCGCTCGAATCGACCCTGACGGAGGGATAAAGGTCCAAAATCGCGCTCTGTCCCTTTTCGCACGGCTCCGACGACAGTTCGTCATATTTTACACGCGTCTCTCCGGAGGTCCGCGGAATTCCGTGGCGTTCCTACGGCCATTACATTTTTTTTTTTTTTTAACAATATGATGATACAACGCATGAACGCCATGCAAGAAGAAGGAGTCCATTGAAACCACTTCAAATAAAAAAAAAAAAAAAAAGTAAAAATGCAGTTATGAATGTAAAATTGTGCTAACATGAGTTAGAGAAGGTCTCTAGCCCAGTTTCATTTGAGTGGACGTAAGGGATTAATACGGTTAGAGCAGCGTTTCTCAACCTGGGGGGCACGCCCCATGGGGGGCGTGTAAACATTACTGGGGAGGCGTAAGCAGTCATTACAAAATACAGTTTTTATTTATTAAATTAGTTTTATTTTTGAATGTAGGGAAAATATGAAAAATTAATAACGATTAACGACCGGTTATTGAGTATTGATAAAGATTACAATTATTTAAGATCACAACTTAATCGTTTTATGTCGCCACGCCGCCTCACTATCCGTAAAAAAATTGTTACGATAAGAACGCCTGGTGAAAAGGTTATTATATTTTAGTACTATTTTACTATTTTACTATGATTTATAATTTAGAATTATTATCATCAATAAAATTGAATTCATCTCGGATATTTTATAATTTCTTTGTGAAGTACCCAAAAAAGTGATATATTTTTCGTTACGGCACTTTGAGTGAGGTCATAAATGCACTTTTTCCCCAAGGGCATTATTCGGTATTTTCATAAGCATTCTAATCCGAGCCCAAGTGATTACAATCAAAAGCCGAAACGGACACGCGAACACGACGTGCGTATATGTATAAAATTATACGAGCTATTCGTGTACACAATGAAGTATAACACAATCGACACTGTTGCATTGAGTATATCCCGGATAACCTCTTAAACGTGCTCGCCTCATTTCCAACCCTGTACATGCATGAATTTGAAAATTTGCGTGTACGATCTAAAAACATTTCGGTCTACATTAAAAGTATATTATTACGTTTTTACAGAGGGAAAAAATTGTTTTATTATTTTTGATCTATGGGATTTTTCAAGTTGTTTAGTATTCTAAAATGATAGCCACTATTCATAACATAATATTATTATAAAAAAAAAAACATTACCGTTCTTGGGAAATTCGATGTCAACGTTCGTAACATTCAATCAACTAGATTTAAACGTATAAAGTTTAAAGCAGTTTAGAAGCACCTCTTCATATTAGTTACATAATTACTAGTCCGTTAAGTAAAATTTATATCTTTAAATAAAACAATATTATATAGATTATTTGTCCGATGTAAAAAATTCTGAATACTGAAATTTCTGTAGGAAAAACGTATTTTCTTTCGTCGTACGAGTCAAAAATAGTAGTTATCGTTTAAGAACATTATGAATTCACATGGACAGAAAATTACAAAAACGTTTGTACGAATAATCGAAACCTACTTCCATTAATGTTTGAAATCGTACAAAAAAAAAAAAAAATGTAGAACTCATCCCCATACACTGCCCGAGCATAAATCGCATTGTATAAAATCTCCGCGAGTAGTCTATATACGTTATCGTGTAACATATACAGTGATCTTCAACCTTTTTGACTAGTGACCCACTTTTTGACGTTACATTTTCCGTGACCTTTATCAATGTTAGTCATGAAGAGCAATGATAAAAACAATAGTATAAAAAAAAAAATAATTCTGAAATCGCCTCACGTCTAAATATTCCATTGTATAAGTATTGTTAAAATCAAATAAATAACAATTTACATTTTTACGTTTATTAATTTTCAATTTACAATTTATATTATGTTATGTAATGAATGAAAAAAAAAAAAACTAGAGCGATATTTGACTCTCGACTGTAAGCACACAATAAACTCTGTCTCGGCTCGATTTTAGACAAAGCATTGCGCAAATCATAATCGGTTGGATTTATTGAAGTCTATTTCTTTTTGATGTTTTGAAATTCGACATTAGTAGAAAATCTCTTTTCACGTAGATAAATCGCTGGGAATATGATTGAATCGAAACGGCTTTATCCGCTGGTCTGCGTAATTTCCCGTGCAATATGAGTGTGTGCAAAATATGTATTCAGAAATTTCACAAATCATTCGTTCAACTTTGTTGTCGCAATAAATAAGCTAAATCAATTGATTTTCTAAGTCAGTACACAATTTTATCGGTATCATATCGATCATACGGTTGTTCGATCCGTTCATAATTCACTAAAACATCTTCAGAAATATGCTCGTCAAATTATTTCTGAAAATATATTAAACGTTCACTTACAAACTCAACAATATCTTCATGATTTTAAAAAAAAAAATAAATAAATAAATAAATAAACTAAGCGCTAAAAACTTGCTAACGTTTACGAAATCATCAAATTTTCTAGAATAATTTTATAAATATTTGTTTTTTTTTTCTGACCCGGTTTTAAAACTTACGTGACACATAATTGGGTCACGACCCAACATTCGAAGACCACTGTTATAACGTATACGGTGCGTCAGGGGTGAAATTGAGGGAGTGGTTTTAGGTTGTGAACCCCATTTCCAAATGATCGATAACGACTAAATAACAAAATTAAAATGATTATAATCAAAGCACGTCTATCGTTAGTAAACAGCAGTTAATGTTTTACTGTATTTATATGTTTCATATAGTATCGATAACATTTTCTAACATGCATATAATATATTGTGTAGAGAGCATTACTAACCGACGATTCTGATTTGATGGGAGCAATATATTTACCTGTGGATTTGAATAAAAGAGTAAAATATTGATGAAACTTTTTCTGACACTTTTATGACGTTGAAGATAAATCTCATTTTTTCGTGGTGACACTCGTATTTCAAGAGTTTTTTGACGAAATCAAACAATTGCAAAACTCGTGCATACTGTCAACAAGTGTTTTATAAATATTATTATCGTATAAAGCTCCCCACGGTAACATTATAATGTGTATTTATGATCTCGGAACACAAATTGTTCACACGTTACCGGCGCGGCGGCGTACCTACCTATTTTTTATAGGTTCCGTTTTTATTTTCCAAGTCGAGCACCCGAATACCACGACGTAATATTTCCGTGGAAATTTAATACGAGTCACTTATTTACGGTAAAGATAACTTACATTACTTATAAAGTTTGTCGAGAAATCCTGCGGCGCGCGGAGCGAACAAATTTGAGACGCCGCGAAAAATGTACAACGATTCGCAAAGTAGAGAAAGAAACATCGTCTGCGCACGTCACGAGATTCGCTGAAAAATAAATAAATATATACACATATAAATGCCACACATTTTCCAAATATCGTTTGAAAGTCCAGGAGACCTCGGAAGATTCCGTGATATATAGGTCCGACAACAACGTCGTTTGCGCATCGATCTTGCGGAGAGCTAAAGCCAAAAAACCGAGAGATACTGTGAGTATGTGTGTGTGTGTGTGTGTGTGTGTGTGTGTGTGTGTGTGTGTGTGTGTGTGTGTGTGTGTGTGTGTGTGTGTGTGTGTGTGTGTGTGTGTGTGTGTGTGTGTGTGTGTGTGTGTGTGTGTGTGTGTGTGTGTGTGTGTGTGTGTAGTGTATAGGTATATCAACGGTCGTACAGCGACTGCGCCGTACGAGCATAATGTACACGACGACTTCAAAGACGCGGGACGTAATCATCTCTTATGAATTAACCAACTGTTTTCGACTCTTTTCTTCGGTAATACGTCCTGCGCGGCCTTTGTCCGGATCGCCGTGATACCGGCCGGCATGAATTATTTATCGTGAGGACGCGATCTCTGCGAATAGACCGGAAAAACAAAACTTAATCAAGTTTAAAGCGCCACAACGGCGGCAGTAGTGTCTTCACGCGGACATAATATCGACAAGGCCGCGTGAATACGTACTGTCACGACCTCATACCGTCGTCGTGGTACGTGTAAATAAAACTCACTACACGCGTACTAGCCTATAGTTATGTATGTTTTCACATTAAACTCGTGAGTCTTTCTGATTTGTGGAAATTAATTATTATTAATTATTAAAAACTAGACACTTATTGAAATCTTGTGATCGGGGACCTAAAGTCGACGAGACAATGACTCGTATATTATTTAATGTTCTGAATGGAATACGATTTCTCTAAGATATTTCGTATACTTAAAACGTATGATACTTTACATTAACAATAAAATCCATGTTTAAAAAAATCTATTCGCCAGTTGCAAGATATTGAATTTCAATATTTGTAAATAAAAATCATTTCTGGAAAAAGTTTCGACAAATAATTAGTCCGGGGTAATTAACAAAGTCCATAATGCATTTGCGATTTTTCCTTTTATGAATCACGCAGAGTAATATGAAAATGTTTATTGCGAGTGTTTCTTGAGAATTGAGATCATGAACTATCATATGAACAATTATTATAGTCACGAAAAAATATGACAAAAGTACTAGCAATTAATTTTTTTTTTTTTTTAGTTCGTTTAGAAATGTGCATTTTGAGCTGTGACTGAGACAATAGACATTACACATTCATACATGCAGCCGTGGATCCAAAGGGCCATCAATTTTCAAACGATTACTTAAAAAAGAAGAAAGGCGGATAAAAAAGTAAAAATTTGGGAGCATTTGACCTATTTTGTCTATTCATCCCCCCAACTGGAAGTCTTACACCCACGTCTACGTGCATGTCGACTTATTCGACTTATTTTGCCTGGAGAGGATCCGCTTTAAAAAAAAAAAAAACTTAAAAGCACGGTTTGAAACCACCTAAAATGTAGGTCTACGCACGTTTACAGGAGCGCGCGTCATTTGAGTACTCGCGGGCGACCCAATCTGTAATTTCTCGTCATCGTAAAATTGATTCGACAAGAACGAAACAAAAAAATAAACGAATAAATAAATACGTGTATCGTTTGAATTCTCGTTTCAACGGTAATATCACTATTCGTTTTGCAAATGAAAAAAAAAAAATGTTTTTTTTTTAAATTCGACGACCGTCGTCACTCGTCTTCCACGATGATTTCCTGTGCAGTTGTGCGCGGGACAGAAAAACGGCGAAAAACCCGGCAGTCGTGTTTCGGAATCGCGTAGTTTGTCGACGGCACTAATGACATAGGTCATAATATTATCTACTATACGACGTCGGTCACGCCGTTCGCCTCGCGGTGAGTAGGCGCGGTTGAAACGCCTTAGTACACTGTTATTATAGATATCAGACGTTATTATTTAGGTACGCCGGAGGACGCGCAGACCGATAATAATTATTATGGCAGCGATCAATCTGCATTACGGCGGCCGCCGGTGTACGTGTTATTTATTTTTCGCCGCGACGAGATTAATGCGCCGAGTGTCGGAAGACAACACATTATCGCGGTCGAGTGCACGGTCATGATGCACGTCGCACACGTCAGGCACACGCGCGTTTTATGACGACGTACGTCGTTAACAACCCGACGACGGCCGGCAGTGACGTCGTCGTTTTACAGCCCGAACTCGCGTGCTTTAGGTAGTGAGCGAAGATAATAAAACAATTAACCACGTAGGTACATCGATACGAACCCCGGAATTAGATACGACAGTAAAATTGGACAATTCAAAAAACAGAAGACTAAAAGAGTGGACGACACCGGGTCTAGTGCAGAGGCGGTTTGAGTATACTGTTTTTAGTGCACTGCACCACCAATATTAGGGTGGTGGGTGGGTGGGTGGGTGGGTGGTCTTGGTTGAACATTCAGCATGTGCTGCAATAAAAGTCTGCAATAATTATAAATATTTTAAAAGAAAGTAATCAAATCTTCAATATGAATAAAACTATAAAAGAGTAAGTACCTACTTTTTATTTTTATTTAACACGATGTATATATTTTATTGTTTTATTAACAAAAAAGTAAGTAAAAATCATTGCACAATCATTGTTATTATAAAAAGTGTAAACAACTTAACTGAAGAAAATTAGGTACCTATATGAAAAAACTTATAAAAAATATTTATTTATAATTTCTAGGATGAAGGAGGTGGGTGAGTGTTTATATATTGTCTTGCACCACTAAGAGTATAATACATTCAAACCGCCTCTGGTCTAGTGTGTTCTTCTGTACGTCGTAAACGGCAATTATCACCGACAGTCGGTAAACATCCGAATAATATAAAGCTTGCTTTTTATTGTAAAAAATACAAAAACAAATTCGCAACTGCAATTTCGATAGTTGCAAAAACGAATTGTTTTGAAAATAATTCGAATAAAGTATCCTTCGGTCCTAAACACACGTGGAATGTGATAAGACAAATCACGGACACGAATAACACACAAAATGACGATATCCAGAAAATTAAAATAAACGATGGAATAATAAACACATGCGATAACCATCTTTTGGTTTCGAACGCATTCAACGACTTTTTCACAAATTCAGGTAGAAATTTGTCCAATAAGAATAAAAAATCGATTCTGACGTACAAAGAAGACGCTTTTTCAGTTTCTTTTAATGATTATTTCACTGAAACTATTGGCGAATCTGATGCTCTAAATGTCCTCAATAACTTAAAATATGAAAAGGCTGTAGGTTTTGATGGAATTTCGGTTAAAATAATATTAATTTATAATATTATAAAAAGAATATCATTGATAAATAAAAAAAATGTTAAAATAGATATTAATAATAGGCTGCTGTTGTACTTAAAATAGTAAGATATATATTTTACTAGCAGTTCATATGTATACATTATTTATTTTTGTTTTATTTATTGTTTAATTTTGTAATTAAGTACTGTGTCACTCTCTACCTTCAACACAAGCTTGCTTTTAGAAGGCAAACAATCTATTTTATTTTGTAATTATGTAATTATGTAATAAAAATAAAATTATTTAAATAATAAATTAAAAGAAATATTGAGAGGCAAGTGCTCGAATAGGAGAGAAAGAGAGAGAGACAAAGAAGCACTCTTAACACTTAAAAAGGCGCCTCTCGCACTGATTTCCCATTACCTAACCATGCACGTGGGTTAGTCGTATGCTATCCGGCTGTCGACGCGCGACTAACGATATTACGATATGATTTATCCCATCAGCGGTTTACGACTGTTGACAGATTATTACAATGAATATTTTTCAAACAATAATCATTCGTTTTTCGTACAGAACAATCATTGGTGTATAATAGGATCGATTTTAATCGACAAATATACACGGTCGTCATGAATTCAATATCAATTGGACGTGAATAATATTCAATGATGTGATTGCAAGTCAATAATATGATATTATGCGTAGATAATTTGTTGATGACGAATTGTTATGCATCACGTGTCCATAATAATATCGTAATAGTAATATTGTTCAGTGACAATCATCAATTAAGTCTAAAATGTACCGTAGACTGTACAGAGTAAACGTAACAGACCTTATGAGTATCAGGTCTATGCATATCGCATGTTTAAAATACGGTCTATGGTGATGAGTGATGACTAAAGACCGGATTTTTGTGCAGCTAAAATCTAAAAAATGTGCAATTAAAATTTTAAAATGTGCAAAAACGTGCAAAAACACAATTTTCACTTTAGGTACTTCAAATTTTAATTTTAATACCATTTTTTAATATTACTATATATTACTATTTATTTATTTACAATATTTGATTAGAATTTATAATCATGTACATTTCCAAGGTTTTTTCTTCAAAATTATGTCTTCTGTCACTTGATAAGTGTTTCAACTGCGAAAACACACGTTCTACGTCGACACTTGTTATCGGGCATTATATTTTGTAGCAGCTTATTATTAATTAATAACAGGATCTTCTTTTAAATCTACGTCATTTCCATTTATTGAATCGTTGTACAATTTTAAAATATTGTATCCAGGATTTTTATCAAATACTGATTTGAATTTTTCATACAGTATTTGTCCCTTTTCCTTTTCAATCTTCTTGAGTCCATCTCTTACTGTTTCAACTACATTTATTTGATAACTTAAAGAAGAATTTTGTTTTTCCAGTTTTGTAATTGAATTTGGCAACTCGGACAAATGTGATCCAATAAATGTTAAATCAGATATAATTGATGTACTACTCAAAATGGATTTTACTTTTTTGACAGATTAGGCGTCATCTTCTATATAATAAACAAAAATATTTGTATAAAATTACATTTTTATAAAAAAAAAACCCGAAACGTGCAACTTTGTGCACATAAAATTTTCTTTAAATTAATTTGCATCTCTTGATTTGAACTTGTAGCTTGTTTCTATTCAATTTAGAACACGCCATAAAAAGATGCGATTGCCCGGGAATCCGGTCTTTAGTGATAACTGATGGAATATAATATTCTTCTTTGGTGGTTGCTCAGCTATAAATTATCTATCGAATATTCATAAACTATGGCGATCAAATGACGTAGAATTTTTGATCGTTTATCATAAAAGTAACTAGTAAAATCGAATTCGAATATCTCATTTGATATGCCTCGACGAAATAGAAAACTACACATCAAATAGGTACCTACTTAATTAATAAAATATGTAAAAAAAAAAACATTTTGACAAACAGAACGTCCACTCGCTCCTGCAATGAATATAATTCGAATGGGTCCTTTGAAAACGTAAAAATATAAGTAACGATTTCACCCGCCTGCGTCTCCTCCCCTCTCGCCAATCGGATTCGAGTATTGACAGTGTATTACATAATACAGTAAAACCTCGTTAAGACGCTCTGGCATAACACGCCATCCCGCTTAACACGCGGATTTTTCCCGGTCCCAGGTACTTGTACGCTTTTAATATTGAAAAAAAACACGCTTAATACGCCACCGCGTAATACGTATTCCCGCATAATACGCTCTAATTTCTGGCTTCTCAAACATTTTAAAATTGAAAAAACCCGACTAATACATTGATTACCACTTTTTTCGAATCCAAAAAAATAATAATTAAAAAATATGTTCCTTTTGATAATTTTTTTGTATGTATATTTGATGTTTTTTTATTGATTTTAAATACGCGCAACTTATGTTACTGTGTAATACATAATAATAGTCACATTATGAAAATTTTACTTATTTATTCTATCTATTATCACGTTTAAAACGCTTTTAATAGGCGAGATATCGCGTATAACGCTATCCCGCATAATGCGCGGTTTTACGATTTCCCCTTCGAGGGCGTATTAACGAGGTTTTACTGTATACTGTATATAGCTCTCGCAGCACTGGACATTACCGCGTGAACATAGCCGTACGAATGAGACGGTCGCGCAAACAAAGGTCGTGGAAAAGAAATAAATTTCATTAGAGATGCAAACGTATTTAAAACCCAAATTATATCGAGTTCGTAGGTCATTAGGGCAATAGGTATAATTAATTTCAATGAATTCGGTCAGTCGGGCGACCGTCTGATTATGCGCGTTCAGCAGTCGATTATCGAAACATTTTAGACGAGCGAGCGTGGCGCGGGAGGGTGGTAGACCGAAAACAAAGGAAATACGCGTTTGTTTTTTTTTTTTTTTTGTATTTCTTTTATTTTATTCTCGTTATATATGCGTAAATACGTATTATACCCATTCGGTACAAACCGTGCAGGTATGTCTATGACGGCAATGCCCAATCTGGGGGTAATTATCCCTCAAGGGGTAAAATAGGATTTTTTGAGGGGTAAAAACTAGACTAATTTTTTTATTTTTTTTTTTTTTGTTCTTTATACCTATTTTTATTAAATCTGCATCGATCACGTGTCAACTGTTGCAATGACATAACCGTTGTATATAGTTTTGGGAATTACCTCGTGTCCTAATCTTAACGACGACACCGTTAATTTTATTACGTTGTAACCAAACATTTTCTTCGGGGAGCGGTAATTTTAAATATCTAACCTGATATTTTTCGACTAATAGTATCTAAAAGGTTGGCAACCGCTGATCTATCATTATTACAGCCGCCTCCGTGAATCGCGTGGTGCACACGCCTAGAATTAGAGCCACGGTTCGCACGCACGCGTATAATAATAATAATAATTATTATTATTATTATTATTATTATTATTAGTGTCGTGTTCGGTTATACGCGTGACGTGATACTCGAACGCGTCTAATACGCTGCGTTATATAAGCGCGTAAAGTACGTATTGCGTTAGTGAATTTTTCCACAGAGACGCGATGACGTTGCCATGTGTAAATATTGTGTTCCGACGCGTTATGCCGTATTTACATTGACAGGACGTGCAGAGCTCGCGAGACACGGAACGGGACCGATTAGAAATCTCGCGACGATATCGGTGATAAGTGCTTCGGGGGATAACGGGGGGGGAGAAGAATTTAAGGAAATATTCTTTACAATATACGCATAATGTGCGAACTCGTGTGTGTGAGCGTGTGTGTGTGTATGTGTGTGTGTGTGTGTGTGTGTGTGTGTGTGTGTGTGTGTGTGTGTGTGTGTGTGTGTGTGTGTGTGTGTGTGTGTGTGTATGAATTCGGAACGTATGTACATTATTATGCATATGACGTAAAAATATGAAGTTACTAATGGCACGGAGAAACTACACTCGTCGTCGTGGCGGAGTGTGTCTCCGAATATTCATCTCCGTCTGAACACGTCATGATAAAATATAGCGGCGAACGCACTCCTCTCCCGCGGTCGTCCCTTTTCGCTCGCGGTATCCGATATTATCCTTTAGTATACGTTGTAACCGTACGTACATCGATTTCCGCGGTGATGATCCTCCGGCCGGTTACTTCGGATCGGACTATACTAAAACGAAATTATATACGATATAATCAGGGCTTAAAACCGGTAACCGGTTTGTAACGAAACCGGTAAAAACCCGTAAATTTGAGAACCGAACTGCACCGATAACCGCTTTTAGTTTTCAACATCAAAGCGATTACCTCGTATTTTCAATCCCGGTTTTATAGCAAAAAAAACCCAATTCCCGACCAAAATAATCAACGGTTTTTTTTGGGGTAGTTAATACTTGAATTATGTCATGATTAAGTCATTATAGTTGAATTTAATTTTCCGGCTATTTTTAAATTTTGTGCAATGTCGTTTTTCGATTTCTTAAGATCACCACTATCTTGATCATATTATGTTTTAAACTTAAAAGCAGTTTGAAAAAATATATATTGAAATCGAGACAAAATCAAAGCATAGGTATTAAGTTTTCATACCGTGACTCGTACAGCGAGTGTCGTAGTCCCGTGGGCACGTACAGCGAGTACGTTCTCATCCCGATCCCGTGCCCGGCACCGATGAGACCCGTGCGCAAAAGGGGGAACTTTCAATTTCAAACCACAAATGTTTTTCAAATTTTGAGTGAATCAAAATCATTAGCTGCAGCCTGTAAATTGATTACATGAAAAAAAAAAAAAAATTAATCGAAATGGTCCAATTTTGACATCCTGTAATTTCCGTGTGCTATAGGATTCTACAATTTGACGTAGTGACAAAAACGCTCGTGACGTATTCGGAAATAACAATAAAGATTTGACAAAGTTTCGAAAAACTTTAACAGCTTTTAGACTAGATAGAAAGAACTTTGAAAAATTGGAAACATCCGGTTTTTTTTTAAAAGTTTTTATCTCAAACATATTAAAAATTCTTTCAGGATTTTTTTTATTTTTGTTTTTTTTTGTTCGCGAGCAAATTGAATATTTCACCGAAAATCATCATTTTCCCCTTAAAACAGCATTTCCCCTCTCTATTAATAGCTTTTAAAATTTTAAATTGTCATCCCGGTATTTTTTTGTTAAACGTATATACCAGGAGTCGTGCAGTTGATTTCTATGACGGTCCAGATAGTTCGAAAACAAATTTTCGAGGGCCAAAAAAAACTTAAATATTAGTCAGATAATAATGAATGTATTTATTTTCGTATTAAATCACAGTTTTTAAGATAATTGATGTATTCGCTATCGTAATCTCCAATTACGCCATGACAAACGGATCAAATTATATATAAATTCTATACGGAATTCTAAAATGCTCGGAAAACCGACGTCTAAGAAAAATATTTTCGGCGGTCCAGATATTCCCTCTCTGTGGGCCGAATTCGGCCCGCGGGCCATCTATTGCCGACCCGTGGTATACACCATCACAGACCTTTTAATCGGTGGTGCGTGTTAAATGCTGCGATCTTTTCTACGCGAAACCATTCCCCTCGAAAAGATCCTGCGCACAGGTACGGCGTCCGAAGTAATATCGTGTGACGACGGTATGTTGTTGTTTTCACTTTACCGGCGTTTAAATTACGAAATCATGTTTGGAAAAAAAAACGAAGCGTTTCATCGCGGCAGGTATGATAGTATATAATTATTACCAGCCGCGTTCGTATTTACCTGAATGCGCGGACCCGTTACAATCTTACAAGACGTATTTCCCTCACAAAAACGGACTACACGAAACGTGTTTAAAGCGATTTTCAATAAAAAAAAAAATTAAAAAAATTAAAAAACCAGTATCTACTCATACGTCATACCCACCGCTCTCGTGTAATAATAATAATTGTTGTTCATACCTACGCGCATTATAATATCTTATTAATATCCATCACCGACGGGCACGGGCGGCGCGGCGAAGGAAAAACAGATTTTTCCGATTCGTCCGGCTAGTGCAGCGGTTCCCAAACTGTGAGACGCGCCTCCCTTGGGAGCCGCAAGCATTTAGCGGGGGAGGCGCGAAGGATCCATAAGGATAAAATGTAAAAGAACTAGGTAAGTTTAGCCCAAAAATTGTCAAATGTGATTGAATTTTTTTATAGTAAGTAGTGATACGACTATCATATATGATGGAAATTTCAAGTTCCTAGCAACATTACTTTTAGAGTAACGACGAAATTACTAAAGTCGATCTAATGAGTGTAGTTTACGTCGAATTCAGCAGTTTTTTTTCCATTTAAGACTGTTTTTCCGCTCGCCTGGAAAAACTATTGAGGCAAGAGCTTGGTGAACCCACAAAGTACCATCAACACCGAATTTCCGATCTATTGCGTTGCTGGATTTATTTATTCGCGGGAGGCGCGATTGATTATTTTTATTTTTAGGGATGCGTGAATCACAATAGTTTGGGAACCACTGGGCTAGTGTATGAATTTATCGTGTGTGTACGTGTGCGGTTGATAATATTTTAATCGCGGATCGAAAATTATAAATCGGAAACACACACACACACAAAACCAGACCTATAAAATCAATGACGTCACAACACCTCTACTCGTGACGTACGTGGTGTGTACTTGAAGTTATCGTATTTAGGGCGCGTGACCAATCGAGCGTAGCTGTTGTTTTCCTATTGTCGAATAAACACGTAATCACCATAATATATTATCATCGCCGTAGTTCTGACCTACTGTACGGTATCCAATAATACAAATTTAAGCATAGAAATGTTCAACAAAAAAAATGTATAATTTTTTTAACGTGTCGTAAATACTGATAACTATAATGGAAAATTTTAAAAATGTGGAAAATCACGCAGACGAAAAATAGTAAAACAATTATTACTTTTTTTTTTTTGGCTCTACGGGTGTTTGAATTGTGCGTGAAAAATAATTTCACTTTATGCATTATGCAAATAATGTTAAATGGGAATTGTCGTTCGGCAAGTGGTCGGTAGAAGAGAACACGCACACCCCTCTTTACCGAATATTGTTTTTGGATTCCTAACGAAACATTCGATCAAATTAAACTGAGGCACTGATCTAAAAGTTTCTAGCGTCTAACTGGACGTTTTCCCCATAAATCTAACGATATTTTTTTTACCACATTTATACGTATATTATATTAAGCGCACTTTTGGCGGATGGATACTTCGTGTTGTAGTATGGTTCCCGTGGTTTTTCCGTGTCCGTCCAGAAAATCACCGACGACTTACGGATGAGAAAAATCGATGCGTTTCGCGGTATTTTCGTTGAAACACCGGGAATTTCACTGAAAGTTCGAAATGTTTACACGCCGTTTTTTTCGGTAATGAACTTTAAGGTGACAAAAGTGGTGGAACGTACACCGAATATAATTAATTATCGTATCACGTTCCCGATGTTCAGGTTTGCTTTGTCTTCAACACTTGAGCTTTTAAAACGTTTCAAATTATAACGCGAACATCACGGTATTATATATATAATTTTTTGTTTAATAATTTTTTTTTCTTTTCACGGGCGTCCTCAACACTGTCGACCTACTATACTATTGAATTGTATCCGTGCGTGTCCGTTGCTCTAGCGTTTATTGTTCCACATCATCGTCGGGCGATTTTTTTTTCATTCGGTATATTTGTTTTTTTTTTTTACGAACCTTTGTAAAATATATATATTTTTTTTTAATTATAAATATACCACAACAACATAGATTATCGGCTTTTGTTATACTCAATGAGGCAATATAAATACGTGTTTAGATAAAGAATATTACATTTCATACGTATAAAGAGGAAACGGTGGGTGAGTTACACAATTCAAGTTTAAATTAGGTTGTATAATTTAGTTAATTTGAAGAAAGTGAATATTTTTTGGATGTCGTCCGGATCAGGGCATAGTTCGAGATGTAATATTGTATTATAACAGGTTGGTCATTAACTTGACCTGATACCAGGTGAAGTACTATTGGTTATTACATTTTAATATTTACCGTATATTAAATTACTTTATTCAAAGTATAAGAAAAAAATACTCTGGAAAAGTTTGTATTTATTTCAACTTTAAGAAAAATAAATATTTGTTGCATTAGTTAGGTATATATCAATTATATCATTTTATATTTATACAAGGTGCTATTAAAATTTAATTAAAAATACGTAAACTAGAGACTCCAAAGTTTTTTTTAAAGAAAAAACAAAAGTTTTTGTTTTAAATTTAAATTTTTATTATTTTATATTTAATTTAAACATTTTATCTCATTTTTATCTAGATAAAAATAATTTTTATCTATCATATATCTAGATAAATTGAATTTTTGTACTATCTATCTTTATCTAGATAATTTTAATTTCATATATCTTCTCTTTGTCTAAATTTTTTTTTTATCTGAGCGCAACACTGGTGCTAAGAGTATCGCCGAGTATGACGGATTTGTTTTATTGTGTCTTGTTTTATTATAATATCTAGTGTATACGAGCTTCAGCCGTGTAGATCGAATAATAGTCAGGGAGCTTGAGCATTCGTTTAGTTTTCATTGAATGTGACTGCAGCGCCTACACTGGCTTCAGTTTTGGATCCGTCAATGAAAAAACAAAATATATGGTCTAGATCAGTGTTTCCCAACTTATTTTACTCGCGGAACCTTTACTCTACTTTTAGGAGCTCGAAATTTTTGTGGAATCCCCATATTTTTTTCTATAACAGTAATGCTGACATATGTTTTGCACATTTAAATGAGTCGGTTGTCGGATACTTCCGGCACAACGTTTTCGCGGAACCTTTGACGCCGGCTCACGGAACCCTAAGGTTCCGCTGAACACCAGTTGGGAAACACTGGTCTAGATAACCTTCAAGTGTTGATTGTAGTTCACTTTTATATATGATTGGCGTTATGTACAATAATTCCGATTCGGGATTCCGGTAGTCAGTAAAACTGGCGCACGAAATCGCCAGCGTCTTTTTCGGTTTCAAAAAGGCGACGGGATTTATTCGAAATATTATATTATACTATGGGCATAGATTAGTATATAGTTTAGACTATAGGCACGTCTACTCGTCGTCTCGCGTGAGCGTGTAACACAACATAATCGAAGCACGTCACTGCAGCGCCGGACGAGATTATGAAAACCGGACAAACGAGACGCGCGAGTAGTACGTCCAAAACGTAATTTCGCGTCTGAGCGTGAAAAATAGGAATTATTGTGAAAACGGAACGAGTCCAAGGAGGTCGACGAGGATCGCGATAGAACAACAACAACAACAATTGGCGTCATGCGAAAAATCGCTCGGACGTCATCGGAGTGTTTTCTGTTATCGTTTTCGACTCGTTCGCCGCGTCGTCGACGGTCCGTCGTGATTGATTCGCACCTACTGTGTATCGATATGTGGTGAAGCGTTAGGTTTCCGGTATCGTGTTTTTTTTTTTTTATATCGAGGGTACGCGATTAATCGATTTTTCGTCGAACGACAAGCCCAAGTGGCGGTAATAGCGATGGGCGAATCGGTTTTTCGGACGAGGAGAGAGGTTCGGATTTCGGCGCGCAAACTTTCCCGATCGTCGCCGTCACTGCAGACTCACTTGACTGTAACGAATTTCGTCGAGTGAGCCCCCGGAGGCTGCGACCTCCCCGAACGCGGTCCCCGCGCGTAGCTGTCTCGCGTACCTGTCTGTCTGGTGCGCGTCAAATGATAATAACACTCCGACCGGTAAATGCGCGTTGAATACTTAAATGTCGGTCGAATTATAAATTATTAATCTTCAACCGTCTCTTTTGATTAATTGTAATGCCGGGTCCACACAGAGACGACAAGAGTAAAACGAAACAAAAACTCTGTGTTTTTCGACAAAATCAAAACATTTTTAAAACAATTTTGTTTTTTCCGACAAATTGTTCGTGTTCTGAAAAACAATGTCGTGTCCCGAGTGGTGTCGGTCGGTAAACGTCAAAAGGTTTTGGTTTTGTTAATGTTTTGCGCGAACACTGTCGAACGTGTGTGGACATGTTTTCATAACAACCAACAGGCAATATTTTTTTATCGGGATTTCGCGGGCACTACCAATTTGGTTATTTGTAAATGTATATTTATTATATAATTATAAATTTGCTGTCTACCATTTAGTATCAATTAGTCTGTCATGCGTCTTTTAATCTTATCATTAATTTTTTTACTTTGTAACTGTAGGTAAATATACCCAGCACCCAACAAAAGTAAATCTTTATCGTCTTCCATATCTCTTTTCAATTTCTACGTTTTCACTCACAGTAAAAAAATTTTTAAAAAAAACTTGTAAGTACGAAGAGTTTAGAAAGCTAGAACTCTGAATGACCACGGATGAACGAAATAAAACGACGAGTTTATATTTCTGTACGGATAGTTGAAGACAAAAACAAAACACGAACGAATGGTTGAATTTTGTTCATGTTTCGTTTAATTTTTACTCAACTCAGTATGGACACATGTTTTTTTTGTGTTTTATTTTTTCCAGACTTCAAAAAGGACTTGAGTTTGGTTTTTGTTTTGTTTCTGTGCCGTCTCTGTGTGGACTCGGCATAATATACCTGTATATTATTAGGGCTGAGGACTTCTAGTATTTAAAAATCTCAAAATATGCATGCACTTATGCACTCGAAAAACAAAAAATATGCACTTATAATATGCTCTAAAAATGTATTTTATTTTATTAATTCATCTAATTGTAATGTTTATATGAAAAAAAAAAGTAATGAGTATTATTTCGATAAGGTAATTATTATAATAAATTCTTGAAAAATGACGAGCAAATTAAGTTCACTTCCTTTATATGTTTCGATTTTATCGGATAGATAGTAAATTATCTAAGCGATAATAAAAATATTATTTTCAAACAGAAAATTTAGTTCTTTTTTATCTAAGCTAATATTTAAGAAATTACGTCGAAAATTACCAAATATGATTTTGATTTTTCTAATGTCCTCAAACATTCATTTATATGCAATAATGATGAAAATATGCAGATTAAAATTTTAAATATGACTTCCTGGTATTATGAAACATATTTTTTGATCACTAACATGATTCCGCGATCTTTCTAAAAAAATATGAAAAAACTAAAAGTCCTCAGCTCTATATATTATTATATAGGTATATTTACGTATAATACGCTCGGTAACAACGCGAACGTACCTCGACGGATACCGAGAGCCCAGACTCTGCCGACACACTGTATCGACCGCGTAGTTACACTCTAAACGATTTTTCGTTTGCGAGATCTTTCTGTTCTATCAACTCGAAACTCGACAATCGTTTACCAACGAATGACGTTCTCCGGTGGCGCGTTCGACTTCACGAGCACAGCATACGTTTTTTTTTTATTTATTTTTTATTTTTATTTTTTTATTATAATTATTAACCCTAATGAATTCGTAAAAACTCTTCTCCACACGGCTTCACCAGAAACAATACCGACTGTAGACAAATCGGTTATGTTGATAATAACAACTCAGTTTTGTGTTTTCGAACTAAAACTGAATGCGAGAATGTACACACGTGTACACGGACTTTTATTTACTCCTATAATGTCCCTGTTTAACCCGGTTTCCTCGATTGAATAAAAAAAAAACATCGCGAATAACGTTTTCTCGGAACGAAATTCCCGAAAAGTTTCCGACACTACGATCATATTATATTTTTACCGTTTATTAGATTCGCACGGGGTGCCGGGAACTCGGTTGTTCAAACTGTGACCACCGGTCGTTTCTAATGTGTATTTCACATCGACCGCTCACCACTGCGGAGTGCCTATATTTTACAATATCTGTTGTAACACAAATATAGTCGGTTTCACATGATATCACTGGTGACCTTGAGTTACAAATTTTAGTTACGCGCCGTCCTTGCTAAAATGTATTATTTTAAATCCTACAGCGTTACACGTTGCAGATCGTAGGCACCAGACACATCTGTGTTACGACGTCGGCCGGTTCAAAATCAAAATCTTAAAAATAATATTACGCAGGTTACTACCGTGGCAGCGCAATGACTGCCGAATTTCTCGCGGTAATTTTACAATATTATAGAATATTAACCATAACAGTATAACGACTATACGATTTCTATCGGTTATCCGTCGATCAAACGACGTCTGAAACAGTTTTTACTTTTATGATTATTTTTTAACGTCGAGTTTTAATTTTTGCCCTCCGACAACGAGCGTGCGATTCGATAATTTGACGCGAAATGAATCACGACTCGTCGTCATGACTGTCATTGAAAAATATTTAAAAAAAAAACACGACACTGCAGGTGATAATTGCATTTTACAAGTGTTTGAAATTTTAAACGTATTCGTAAGATGAATCATAGATTAAACATAAATAATAACATTCTACGAGTTTTCCAGACGAATATTGTGTAATTTGTTATGAGTTTTTTAAACATTTTAATTTGAAAAGCACGAAGATTGTTATTCTGTTTACAAAAATTCTTGAACACAATTATTATTCTTTCAACCGCTTATGAAATGTCAATCTCTGCGAATCGTTTTTATTGCGTCATAATAACGTAATTACTCTTCTTCTATTTTTTTTCTTTTTTTTTAATTTATCATTATTCGAATTAAGTATGTACATTGTGATCGTAAAATTAGAAATGTTAATACACCGGGTATATTGTAATCTAACCATCGTTAATTATCATATAGCGCAAATTATAATTTAAATTGAATATACCCGAAAATAAAGCAGTGTGTTTTATTACCTTGTTGTTCGTGAATACGTAGTACGATTTTTCAACACCGTCATCGTATATTTTACCGTAATTTATTTGACCGTTTTAATATATTGTAATAACTGCTATTATCATTCGGTTCGTATTCTGACCGCGCGTGTTTCTTGTTAAAATATTAATTAATAATTAGGTTTCCGATTTCTCAATCCTCCGCCCCGAGTTCGGATTGTATACGGCCGGTTTTTCACACAAGCTACGGCTTCGTTTCGTTGATGGATTTTTTATTTTTTTTCTAAATAAAAACACCGTGTAACGACGCCTCATCGTCTGTTTACGTTTCGCGCATAAACACGTCAACTCGGAACATACATAATATTCATGATACACGGAACACGAGGCGTGTTGCACACGTTAAACGGCGCACAACAACAATAATTAATCGTACGCGAATACGCGCGAAGATACCGTGCGTACACGTTACCTACATTGTTTTTTGGATCTGACCGTTACAATTATTATTGTCATGGCCGTCAGATAAACAACAAATCAACAGATAAATAATATTTTGTTTATCGATTTATTTATCGCGAGCCACAGAGACCGACAAATACGTGTGTATATTCCTACGGTGAGCCTTTCGGATATGGAAACCCTACAGATCTCTTTGACATTCGGTTACTTTTATCGAGGGCCGGCTCGAGTTTCAACCCCCCCCCCTCGTCTGAAAAAATAATTTTATTTTTCGACCTAGGAGTTTCACCCGTAGTATACTGTATGAGGCACCTAGAAAACTTTCGATTAAATTTAATCCGTATAAAATAAACAACTTAGACAGCAATCCCGATTTAATAATCTACTAGACTAGATTTTAAAAACGAATACTTATGTCACGATTGCCTACCACGTAGGTGATGAATCGTATCAGATAAAAAATCGCATCTCACTAATACGTCAATGCGAAAAAAAGCTAAGGAAAAAATCGTTGTGGTGATTACATTTATTCGATCCGATTGAAACCCTGATTTATTTGTGAGAACACTTGAAAATAAGGTTCACATCGACCATTAGGTCATTATTTTATAACCTTGCAAGCGTTTTAATTTTGTACATTTATTATTATTTTCACTACACTTTTAGTTAATAATATGTATGAATTAATTTATAACAAACACAATTATATATAAAAATTCAATTAAAATTGAACAAAATAATTATTTCAAGTATTGTATTACCCAATACTCTTGGCAAAACTCATATTTGATATAAAAATGACTTTTTTTTTTTTTTTAAGCAACTCGTGTTTGGGTGTGACGCGAGTACGCCATTTATCGGCTAAAAGCCGTCGATAACTATCTCGTTACAATAATATACGTACTAGGAACCACGGGTTGGATGAATAGATAAAACGGTGACTTGAACACGAGTTGAGAAATCGAAGAGTTAGGAAAACTCACTACGCGAGCGTGCTAGATTCCCAGTTTCTAAACGTATTTTAATGCGACGCTGCAAACCTACAGTTCAATAAACAGTTTGAAAAAAATTCAATCACTTTACGGGTTTTGGTGATCGTTTTTTAATATTGGCTAGTATTATTGAACGAACGTCTTAATCAGAGGCGTATTTAGGCACAGGCCCAGTAGGCCCGGGTCTAGAGCGGTGACATTTGTAGGGCGGAAAATTTCAACATTTTTTTGTTTTTACAGAATTACAATGAGTATTTTTCATTCGACAACATCGAATTCGAATTATTTTTCGACTAGAGAAATTCGTTTACAAATCGTAAGTTTTTTGATTTAGAGTTACGATTCGGACGGTAAACGCGTGCGTCCGTTCGCTCAAAATCAAACAGCTACATACATATCACTATACGCACACGCGATAAGACACGAACCAGTACGCGTGCAGGTAGCGAAAAAATGCGCGCGTTCAACGCGGGTTCGAATTCTCAAACTGTGGATTCGAATGTATTTTGGGAAAAATTTTAGGAGAGATGGATGGGTGAGAGGTGCGGCACATCGGAATGTGTCTACAGGCGGAAAATCCCTAAATACGCCACTGGTCTTAATATAGAAGATCAAAACTAGGTACAGATAACCAGTGCTCGAATTAGGGGGTGAGTGCCCAGGGGGACGGAGCTCCTCAACTATTTTTTTTTTTGCTTACCCCAACTATTATTTTTTTCTGAAACTGGGGGATGGCGTAACCAAATGCCTCAATTTATTTTTCATCAAATTTAAATTGTTTTCAATGATACTGTCAATAAAATGTAATTAATTTAAAAATGTTTAATTTTAGTTCATACCAATTGGTTCAATCGAAAATAAATTAGTACGGTTTTTACCGTTCTTATAGTCACGTCAGTTGCGATAGCCTATTTTTTTACACCTGGTTTGAAGACTATCGAAATGCAAATTTCAATTTTACTACACAAATATTGTACAAAGTGACGACTAAAATATGTAACACAATACGCATTGAGTTGCATTCGTTTAAAGGAGAAATGTATGAATGAAACTTGTTTATGATTTAAGTCTTTGTTCAATAATTTTGCACTCGGAACGCAATATTTTTAAACCATTGAATTGGGCTCCTCTACGCATCCTCATGACCGTTCAATGTAAGGCGTGGTAAACACTGGGGAGTAACCGAATTGGTTCGTGTTTGGCCGAATTGGTTCCCGTGCGAAAAAGGTATTTTATTAAGTTAGACCGAATTGGTTCCTGTTTAAAAAAGGTATGAGCAGTGGAGCACTGTACAGTCTCGAATAACACATCGTGTAAATTTGTAACTTGTATTTCGTATTTTAATTTAACAAATTCTTGGAAAATTTTATGACTGAGCACACTAATAAGAAGCTTACGCAAATTGAATACTTAAAGAAAGTTTGCTTTAAATTTGCAAATCAACGGTTTTAAATAATTGTATTTATTATATTTTATTATTTGTATTTTATACCTACACCTAGTGATGACTATAGTTGACTTCCAAATCAACGATTTAAAACTGTATATATTATATCATTTTGTTTTATAACACACATTAACGCACATTTTTAACCAAGCCTTCTTTTAAGTTGACAGTCCTAAGCCTGTAAAATTGAGAAGGAAAATGTGCGTAATTAAACGGGAACCAATTCGGCTCAACTTAATAAAATACCTTTTTTAAACGGGAACCAATTCAGCATGTGGGGTTAGAGCTCGGGAACCGATTCGGTACCGGCCAAACACTGTTGAGTTTACAAAGCAAAACTTACGCAGCGAACAGCCGTGCGGTCACCCAAACTCGCGAATTCAGCAGACGGCGATCGGCGTGCCGATTAACCGACGACGACGGCTCTCGGAACGGAACCGGAGTAGAAAACTTGTGGGGGAAAAAAAACTAAAAAAGATTTTTCAACGCTCGGTGGAAATACCCAACTGAATGACGTACGGTGTACGGAATCCCACTCAGAGTGTACGTGTACGACGGGTACCGGTCCAACGGGTAAAACGTGTTTTAACGAGTTTCCGATTTTGAATTTAAATTTCGCGACGGAAATTTTAATGGGAAAAAATCGGCGAGGCTCGTCCAATAACGGTCTATCTGCATATCCGATCAACTGTCATCTGACACCGTCACTGTACGAAAGAAAACATATAGTGTTCAAGAGTGTTGTCACTTCGCCAGACGCGAAAAACCGAGGTAATATAACATGACTCATAACTTATGAGCTGCAGACAAAGTAGTATTGCTTTTTTTCTTCTTCTTTTTTTTTTCCTTTTTTTTTTTTTCGTCGATGTGAAATCTCCCTACGACTGTAAGGTTGCATTATAATAGTAGGTTTGACGAGGTCATTGCCGGCCGTCGTATTTCTCACGATTAAGGTTATTGACACGTTTCAAGTTCTACAACTCGCCAGGAATTTTCATGACCTTTCCAGATTATTGTAAAACTAACGTATTAAATAACAGATCATTTAGTTCCGGTTCCGAATAAAAAATGATCGACCGAAAGAGACATTACGCGATATCGGCCCGTATAATGTTATATACCTACGGAGAATTTGTTCAGCTCTTCTGCTTTTATTTGCATTCACCAGCAGTCCAAAAGGCCGCGTTCGTGACTGTCGCGCCCTTTGCGGTATTTTATGGCGACCGTCGCCGTAACGGGCCAATGAATGGTTATAATCACGTCCGAATATTCCAAATTCCGTCGATCGTTTCGCTGTAACTATTGTCGATCAGTAGAACCCCGGATCGCATTCGAGTCGGATCCTAAAATAAAAATGTTGTACCATTTGGATCCCGAATCACTCTGAAAACTATATTCACTGTAATTGAGTCTGATTGAATATTTTGTATTCTACACCAGCTAGATGGTCCCGATCGCATTACGGTAAGTGCACAATGTAATCTATTAAACTGCACGTACGTATAACGCTATGATGGCATTTTACTATCGGTTTCCATAGACTTCGCACTGTGTCTATGGTCTTTGACCACAGGTGTGGTAAAAAATATTTTTTTCGAGATTAAAACAAAAAAAGGTAAATAATATAAATTTCCCAAAATATGACAAAGTGCATTTCAAATAACAATTATTTTTAAAGGTATCCACATATTATACCCCGGAATAAATGAAAACTCACTTTTACGTTGATAAAAATGTATAAAACATTTACTCGACAAAATTCAATTCATCAATTATTTTTGTAGTTTTTCCTGGCATTTTGACGTTGACAAAATTTTCTTTTGATCAAATACATGCTTTTTTTTTTAATAATTTCTGAATTTTTCCCGTTAATTAAAACGTCAATTTTTAAATTTGTTTGAAATTCCTAGGAACTGCTCGTGACAGTAATTATTCACATGCGTCGTATGAAATATCGAAATAAAATCAGAGTGAAACGATTCGCAAAAATCACAGTGAATTTTAAACAAATTTTTAGTCACAGGGTCACCTTTTAATTAATCAATTTGTTAATCTCGAATTTTCAATATCCTGCCATCAGGTCTGTCCTGGATGAAATCTACGTCGTTTTTCATATTTTCATGACACCGAGTGAAATACACGGAAACAATATTCGGCTTTTATCTGAAATGAACATAATATTATTTTTGGCGTCTCCTGAAGAACAAATAATTGTGACGACAATAATTTTGCTATTGTTATGGTGAATTCTGAAGCGATTAAAATCATGGTATTTAGTTCAACAATCTCTTCTGGAACCCTATACACGAGCGGGCGAGAACCGCGTCGTCGACGTGTTCGCGAATAGAGTTTACGAGTTGAGGAAAAACCGAATAATTTTCTTCGGCGACTGGGCATTATCGACGGATCGAGGATACCGGTGTAATAAATACGATTTTAACTGCCGTCGAAAACGTGTTGCGCCGAACGATTCGACCGATTTCGGCAACAATAATATTACTATTATTACTGACTATTTATTCGGGTGAGCTGGCTGTTGCGCGGCGGAAGCGCCCGTCAAACGGTTTTGAAATATTTCCAACACGAGACACGGCCGGTTTTCCAGTGCCGTAACTAATCCCTACGTGGCGCCCTCGGTGAATTTTATTTTGGCGCCTATTTTTGTTTCTATTTCATAAGTAGTAATAATTGTTATGCGAATATAATAATATTACATTCTAACGTGTCAATCAAAAAACTGGCATATTTTTTTAAATAATGGAGTCTTTACATGGTTGATGTTATACTAAATCATTAGTAATTATGTATTTCTCAATTTACAAAAAATAAAAATAAAAATAAACCAAAACAGCGTAACATTTCTTATTATATCACGTAAATAAATTTAATATTATATAATATAAAATAGGACAGGTATTACAGTAAAATATCATTGTTATTAATATTACAATTTTATCTTTCTAGCCTTTTTGCACTTGATTTTAATAAAACTTTGAATAATTGATGGGAAAAAAAAATTAACGAAAAAAATTTTTATTTAACTCAAATGCGCCCCTCACTTTACTGCGCCATTGGCGGCGAGCACCCATGACGCCAACCTCTAGTTACGGCACTGCGATTTTCCGTTTTATTTTCGACGACGATCGTTGTCCTCCCGCACTTCAAAAATAATCGCTCGGACAACCCGACAACAGATTTTCGGAAAAGGAAAACACAGTGTTATTATTATTATTATTATTGTAATTTTTGGTTTTTTTACGGACAAACGCTCACGCGCGGGTATGCGTCCCGATGCAAACACAATGTTACGATATCGCAGCACGTCTCTACACAACGCGTGGTACATTACGTAACGTTTCACGTCTCGTGCCTTCGTCGTGCAGCACGTGTGCACCGGGAAACGTGCAGGTGCGGCGGCGCGTCAGACCTTGGAGGGTTTAATGATCGGCGGACACGCGTCGTTCCGTAGTCCGTACCGTTCCTCTGTGTTATGAGTCATATATAAGTTGCAATCGCAACTTTTTTTCCTTTGCTTTAAAACATATAAAAACAAATTATAAATCCGAATCATGAGAAGTAGATTAATTTAACAAAGTTTTATTTTGCACGAAATTGCACGTTTTGCACTTTTTATTCTAAATTGCACGATTTTGATTTTCTTTGCATGAAATTGCATATTCTGATTTTTTAAATTAAACTAGATAATATATATATATATATATAGGTAGCCAGGTAGGAATATAAAATTATAATAAATATTTGTTTATTTCAGTTTTCAACTATACAAAAGGAAAAAGTGAACACAAGCTGCTAATATTCTTAGAATAACATCAATTTATTAGTGTTTCGTGGTAAAAATAAATGACAGCAACCACTAGTAGTTAGATAATAATTTTGAATACTCGGCCATTAGCACTTTAGTATTCTGTCTGACTTTGTGTTTGATTGAGTGTTTCTTGAATCAGTTAGTGTCGTGATAGTTTCATTACGAATAATTTATATAAAGAAGTATAAACAAATTTTTAAAATGCTGAAAATTGGGTCTAGTCTGTCGTCAAAAATTAAAACCTGGATATCAAATTATCCAGAGTTGAAATTTCATGGGAAATTAAATAGCTTAACTCTGTTGGTATGGTTTTTTTTTTATATATTTATATATTTTTATCAATCTTTTAATTATTAATTACTCATTAGTTTTTTGCTAATCCTGTAATATTGTAAAAAAACTGGATAAATAAAGTATAATTTAAGGGTTTAAATCAATGTACTTTGAATGTTTACAACATTTTGGTAAGCATTAAGCGATTTTAGGCAAAATATACATTTTTGCACGATTTAGGCACTTAACTGCATGTTTTTGCAATTTTTAAGTTATTAACTGCACATTTTTTTGATTTTTACTGCATGAAAATCCGGTCTCTAGTTATGACTATCGTTTTCGACTCGTCGAAACGTTTTCTCGGCGTTCTCGACGACCACCGGCCGCGTAGAAGCCGCGACGGTGACTTTCCGTCGAACCTCACACGTTTAAAACGTCCTCTGCCAGTGGCGCCCAAGTCGATTTTTGGAGGTATTGCGAAGCATTATAAGCATTCCTTCGAAGCGAGCACTCATCCACCCAGCAACAACAAGTTGAGCAACTGCCTCTCATTTTTTTTCCTCCCATCGATGTATAATTGGTATATAATTTGATCTCGAGGGGTGCAAAGTTCTTTACAGCGTTATTGCCATAGAGTAAAACTATAAGCCTATAATATTACTCAATGGCTTGGCGAATAGGTTTATCATAATATGATTCATAACGTTACACATAATAAACAATTCGTAAATTTGATAAATTAAAAAATGATTTCAGTCGGTGTGTTTCGCAGCCTCTCCACATCCACCCACCTACCCTTAACAGGTATTGTGACTGCAATAATTGTCACTGTTCCCTGAGTTCTGGTGAATTTTCGGTCGGTAAAACTGTTGGTAGTTCGACTTTCCGGTCATACCGTTGTAATCGTCACACGTGCTACGGCGGTTGTATTTGTCTTGCGATCGCGACGATTCGACAGACATCACGCTCTTGCGATGACGTTTTCGCTCACGGCGTGCACGCGAAGACGGGCGATCGGGGTTCGTTTGCCACCGGGTGAATGCGGATTCATCGAAACGGGGGCTTTGGGCTTGTGTAAACGCGAAAATGGCCGACGATCGTCGTGTCACTTCCAATGACTCGTTTACATTTGATCAGACCGTGTGAAAAAAATCCAATAAAACTTACGGGGCCTACTCCATCGCACCGAAAATTTTGTGAATCGATTTTATCCGTCCGGCTTACGCACGCGCCAGTGTTGTGCATCGCATGGTAGAGTCGATGTCTCTAGACGTTTTGCAGGACGAAAATAGAGCGCTCGTCGAACACCGTACGAAATCGTACGTTTCCCGTCAACGGTTCGCGTAATGATATACTTGGGTTTTTTCTCTGTCGCCGATTCGAACTAAAAAATCAAGAAAAAGACGTTTTTTTCCGTCGTTTTTCCCCGCCGAATTCGCGTGAACTCGTACACCGTCCGATATAATATAATACACACCTACGATCACGATCATCATCATCATCATAACTGGCTTTTATAACTCTATTAGAGTTTTTGCCGCCAACACTATGTCCCTCCATTTCTCTCGATCTTGTATAATTTCCTTCCATTCTTTCCCTCCCACAGTTTTTAGATCCTCTTCTATTATGTCAAGCCATCTCTTCCTTGGTCTGCCTCGAGGTCTCTTCCCTTCTGGTTGCCATTCTATCACTGCCCTTATGGTTTCTTCTTCGCTTCTCCTCATTATGTGCCCAAACCACTGTAACCTTTGTCCCTTTATGTAGCTAGTGACTGGTGCTAGTGATTCCTTATTAAACTTTCTTCTCCAATCATTTGTTCTTTACGATCGCGATGGTCTTTCTAATTGTTCTCTGTGCGGCGACGACCAACGCACACACACACACACACACACACACACACACACACACACACACACACACACACACACACACACACACACACACACACACACACACACACACGTGTGTGGCCGGTCGTAAACCTGTCGGACCGATAAGATTAAGACTGCAGTTGTCGCACTGCGAGCTCACCGACTTTAGTCGAACGCCGTTAACCGTCTTCTTATCTGGATCTCGGTCGACGAGAATCAGGACGCCGTCCGCGCACCGGCGACAGTCGTATCGCAGCGTGGAAAGTCTGGAGAACGGCCAAATCGAAAGAAAACACTCGAGTGTACCGCCGCGTAAACGGTTCCTTCTAGTATCGAACGATCGGAACGTAAACGGCCAACCGCGTGTCGTGTGTGCAGATAAACACTCCACGTGTGTCGGCGAGCAATGATTTCGAAACGAAACGGAGTAGAAAACATACGTACATACGCTCGTGGCACGGGTCACGGCACTGCCGAGATCTGCGGAACCGATCCGAATGAAGATAGAACAATTCCGTCGCCAAAAACAAAAAACAAAAAACAAAAAAATTGAATAAAACGATTTTGAATAATACGAAACCGACTGCCCGGAGTGATATATTATCACGGTGCAGGATAAAACGTTCTTTTACTTTTATTCAATCTTATCACTAGGAATGAGAAGTTATAGGATTTGTATATTTTTTTCTGTATCTTCTATTTATAGCTAGGTGAGCTAAAAATCTGTTCTATAACCTAATGAATTGAAATTTTGAATATTTTTGAATATATTGGTAGTTTTCTTAAAAGTTGTATATTCATGTTTTTTCTGTGCATAAAAATGCATATTTAGTAAAATTATGTGGATTTTAATACAATTGACTTGAAAAATTTATTACTTTATGGAATTTGATATGTTTGTAGTCATTATAGAATTGTCAATGTAAAATATAATATGTAAAATAATTATTAAATATATTACGAAACTTATAAAATTGTCAATTTATCACTCAGTTAAAAATCATTTATATTAATTTATTGTAAACAAGTTTTTTATTTATAAAAAAATTGCATATTATAATATATTTTTTGCATATTTTCAAATTTTTGATGCATATATCATAATTTTTCCTTGCATATTTGCATGCATATTTTGTCTATTTTAGCTCCTATAACTTCTCATCCCCACTTATCACTCTAAAATTATAAAGTTTTACAAACGTTACACGTCGAAACTCCAAAAATATCCGATTAAGATTTCAACAAACTGCGTCCATGCGACTAATAGCGCGACTGCAGATGATCGTTCGGCTTTCAAACAATGTCTGTATAAAAAACCAAACAAAAACTTTACTGTTTAATACGTGATGCCGTCAGCTTTGTACAGTTCTTTTACCCGACTTATTTCTCGACGAATAACATTCAGTACCAGCTCATTCGTTCCTACCCGCGTTCTCATTGGAATACCAATTAGGGGCTGGATACGCTTTTACACGATTTGACGTTACGTGCGAAACCCACTCGATTTTTCTTACACGCGGCAAAACTACATATTTTTTGCGGGTTATAATCGCACTTTTTTTTATTAATATAAAAAAATCGCACGCTTTTCATAAACCAACTTCTTATGTTTCCTGCTACTTTCAATCTTATCCATAACACAATATTCCCCCGATTCGTAACCGATTTGGAAAACACGCATTTATGTTTTAAACGTGTGTTTCACGATAAATCGAGAGACGCTATCGATGTGATCTGGCTCACGTAGCGAGTCCTGCCCCGAACGAGCGACGCGCGGATGAGGGTGGCTGGCCGAGGTAGCATCACTCGTCTCGGCTTTTAGTTGCGCAGTCTTTAAAAAAAAAATAATAAAAAATAAAAGAAAGTGACTTAAAGTCATGAGTATTTAGTACCAAAAATCAGAGCATCCGATATGTTCACGATCGCAAATAAAAGTCGTAGCGATAACAATTGCGACGAATTCTCGTTTTTCATCACGTGTTCAAGGAGATTTGCCGAGACAGACGCGCGCACACGTCTTATTTACATTTTTGGCGTAATGAAAAAAAACACCGCTAACACGCGTTGCACATTCCTAACGCAGAGTTTAACGCCGCTCTACGCTATAACCTAATTTCTTTACAGCGCCAAACACCTATGGCGGCCGTGAAATATGCGTAAAGATGATTATATTTGAGTTATATAAATTTGAAATTAAAATTCACAATCGGCCACTACGCATCTACGCGCGTTCTATTCGTCCTCAATCGGGCCGCCGAATTATATGCCTCTCTCTCTCTCTCTCTCTCTCTCTCTCTCTCTCTCTTCCTCTCTCTCCGTCACTATTCACGCACACACACGCACACGTACTCACACATCGTTATTGTGTAATATTTATAATTCATACGACCAACTTAACGCCATCAACAACAGCAACAGCAATGTTTCACTTATTATAAGGTCTCGGATTTTAAAGCAAATGCTTCTTTTTATATATATAAGATTGAAATCTAATTTTTACATATAAATTCGTTTCACATCATTCTGATTCCAAATAAACGAATTTATTTTTGACTTTTTTGGCTTTTTTTTTTTTGTGTAAATGCTTTTTTTGCCTTTTTATTGCTTTTTTCAGTCTTTCTAACTGTGGAATTTCGATATTATGTTTCTTATGCTATAAAAATAAAAACAAAATGTTTATTTAATAAGAAATGTGAAAACCTGCAACAATAATTTATAACATAGATATAGATATTTGAATTATAGTTATTTTGAAAAACAAAGGCTGGAAACAATTACTGGACATTAATACTATACTGTGTGGGGTTCCATCAAACGAAATTAAATATCATGGGTTTGATTTAAACGAAATCTCTTGTATGAAGTATGCACCGATCACTTCGGTGGATTTAGAACGTTCGTTTTCTATTTCTAAAAACATCCTATCCGGCAATAGAGTCAGTTTCAGAAATGAGAACCTAGCTAAGCACATGGTAGTTAATTGTTTTTTAACTGAAATTAATTTTTTAAATTTTTTTTTTATTCAGTTTTATAAAATTATTACTAATCAATGTTAATTTTTAGTTATGCTTTTTTTTGCCTTTTTAAAAAATAAACGTACTTCATTTTTGGTTTTTTACAACAATTTTGTGCTTTTTTTGGTATTTATTATGCTTCCAAATCCGCGCCCTACTTATTTATTTATTTAACGGCACACACGTCAGTAGTGTAGTGCCCCGATCTGTCTCGAAAGACGGCAAACATCATTTTCAAACTCTGTCGAGTGCAGATCCGCCACCACAAAAGTTTACCCGTGTATACCGCAGTAAACGGAACCGTCCGTGAACCTCCTACCCTCCAACACATACTAACACGCACCGTGTTTATAGTCCGAAAACACTCTCAGGTGAGCTTTGCATAAAGCTATATAAGTGTGTGTGTGTGTGTGTGTGTGTGTGTGTGTGTGTGTGTGTGTGTGTGTGTGTGTGTGCGTGTGCGTGTGTGTTTGTGTTTACACCCCTGCGTATAACACATACAGTTTGGCGACGACAAAGTTTGAAGTACAATATGTGTTCGCGATTACCGATAATCAAATCGTTGTTATTCGTCCGATATGATTACATGTTAAAAACACGAGCACCACGAGAGTCATTTGTGGCCTCGCAAAATACCGTTTACATGTGCGGTGTTGTTGGACACGGGTCTAGTCAGAATCGGTGTGCACAGTTCCCTTTAAAAATCAAACAATATTTTGTTAATCGTAATATACGGGAATTCGAGGAAAAATCAAACATCTAAGACAGAATTTTCCTTGTTTTTCCTTGTTTAACCGTGTACCTACAATACGTAAATTTGGATTTTCATGTGTGTCTACAACTGATTTAAAAGTTAATAGAACTATTTTTATTTTTGTAAAAAAAAAAAATCAAACGTTTACGCTACATCGGCATTCAAGCCATTGGGGAGATCCGATCGCATTCTGCGAATCTTTGTGGGCAGTGTTGGGATTAGATAAGTACTTTTTTATCTAGATAAAGATAAAGATAGTATGACAAAAAACTATCTAGATAAAGATAAAAGATAACTAAATCAAAATTTATCTAGATAAAGATAAAAGATAAATACTTTTTATCTAGATAAAAAAATAGATAATTTTTTTTTAATTCCTACTTTAAAGCAAGGTCATCATTTCAATATTTTCTAGGGTAGGGGCGTAGGGCATAATGTTGAGACGTAAGTATCAAACTACCCTTCACTTCTTAGGCATCCAACCAGTGACGCCACTAGCACTAAATTTTAGGGAGGGATATTTTTGTCTATGGTCCTATCTCAGTATTATGCCACAGGTAAAATATATTTTTTTTTTTGGTGGGGAGAAAATATTATCGTGAAAAAACTATATAACACGACTCTTCACAATCATTTTGAACCTTAACAACAGTTTTTTTTAATTATCAAAAAAATTAATTGACAATAAAAACCAATATGTATATTTTTTTTTTTTTTTTGTATAGAGAATTAGAGACTAATAATTTATCTAGATAAATTATTTATCTAGATGGATGAAATTTTTATCTTAGATAATCTTTTAGATAAAATGAAATTATTTATCTAGATAAGATAAAAGATAACTAAATAATTATCTAGATAATTTATCTAGATAAATTTATCTAGATAAGTCCCAACACTGTTTGTGGGACACCCTGTACACCACGATAAAGGTTACATTACATATTGTACAATCGGTACCTGATCGATTTTGTCCTGTGCGCATACCAGCATGCTTAAATCCGTACGTACGAATATTTATTATGGGTAGGTACATAAAATGGTGTACATCGATCCGACGCTTCTGAGACGGACCGAAATAATAAAAAGTCTACGCACACGTCTACATATTAAAGCTATATACATCACACACTATACGCGTGATTGCAATGCGCGTGTACGAGTCGTTATTGTGCATACAGTACACACACACACACACACACACACACACACACACACACACACAAATATATATATGTAATATCTAGGTACCACCTATGTACACCGCAGGTGTTGCGTATTACGCGCGACCAAGTCGTTTGTCGCACATCCATAGGCCCGTGCGCGGAATAAATTATCATCTGTGATATAACAATGTATAGAGTATATAACGTCATAATACGGCGAAACTTAAATTAACAAACTTACTCGTCGCACACAATGGAACAGCTCCGGCGCTTCTCTGTATAATACACCAGTGGCGTGCTCACGGGGGGGGGGATCAGGGTGTCATATCCCCCCCCATTGGATTTTTTGTAATGATTTATTATCTACATGAAAAAAAAATTTAGGTTTAAAATTCAAAATTTTGGTCGTAGATTAGATCGCGTTCCTGTATTATTGTCTCCGCACTCGGCATAACTCATAAGACGACACGTATCAATATGTTTGTTCTAAAAATAAACGTCCTGTTAATTTTTATTTCAATTTTTCCCGAAATGTAGAGACGGAGCTGATTGTATTACCATTTACTATTAAGTATTATAGTATTTACAATATATTTATATTCCATGTGCTTATTATCGTTTAATAAATTATACTAAATTAAATATAGAAGTTTTCAATTAAAATATTACATATAAATTATAAGCAAATATATGAATAGGTTCTACAATGATATACATGTTTGTACCATGATATTATAATATTATAGTCGAATACTCGAATGCACGTATATTTATAAAAATAATAATAAGCAGAGCGACGGTGGCCGATGTCGACCAGATTGTCACACCAGATGAAGTATTGGATGAGATGGTCAAGAAACCAAGAAAGCTTAGAAATTCTCATTTAGTTAAAAATGAATTAATGTATTGTATAATATTAAAATAATATATTAAACTTGTATGTATATAATGTATTTACAAATGGAAAATTTTTTGAATAAAATGAATATCCCCCCCTTTCAAAAAAGCTGAGCACCCCACTGTAATACACGCTCTACGACAGGTATCCAATTTGTAACTAGACACTTAAGATTTCTTTTGTAAATTACAATTTACAACACAAGACAAGAAAAAAATAATAAATAATCATAACGAAATAACGAACTATTATCAAGTAAATAAAATTCTTCTAGCTCCAAAAATCATTAATAGTTACAATCACGGTCTTGGAAGATATCTTGTAAGACCGTGGTTACAACCTAAAATTTATAAAACTCAATATGTTTTATTATTTGGTATCTGGTATAAAACATGGAGCCTTCACAATGCGCCGTGTCGCATAGATTTTTATAAATTCAGTGCGTAGGTAACAAAATAATTATTAGTTTATATTATGGTCAAACTGTAAATCTATAATCAAGAAATGATAGAATCTGATTGATAACATTTCACTAATACATATCATATTATTATTTACCAACATCATGTCATGTATTTAAAAGAAAATTTATATTTCATAATTTCATTGAAATATTTCAAGATGAGTGAAATTTTCAATTTTGCACGTAAAAACGAAAATGATATTCCTAAAATCTAAATAAATATAAATGGATCCCTAAAGACTTCGAAAGTCGATTGTAGTTCACTAGTTGGAAAAGGTTGGCGGCCCCTGCTCTACGGTATAAGTAATAAGTATAATATAAACTCGTTGTTATTTTTTCATTATTTCCGTTGATATCGCTATTCATGACAAGATGACGTTTTTTTCGACGAACGTTGAAAAATGTGCGCACCACACGTATTCGGTAATGTGAGACAGAAGTTCAGATTGATTGCGAGGTAGTAGCAAAAGCTCGATTAGCGTCTGACATTCGGAGGGACCATAATTGCCAATTGAACGAAGAAACGTTTACAGGAGTGATGAGAATCTAAAAAAAAAAAAAACGTTATTACCTCGCTCAGATTTATATATATATAGTTTTTTCAACGAATTACAGCACAATTAAAGGATTATTACTTGATTGAGAGAGTACAACAAAGGTTTTTGCGCTTTGCCGGTTTTTTACTTGATATTCCTCATCCTCCACATGAATACTTGTCTGTTGCTGAACATCTTAATCTTAAGACACTTGTTGATCGCCGAAATGACCTATAGGAACAAAATTTCTAAGAAAACTTGCTTGATGGCAATGTCGACTCTCCATCTATACTAGCATTAGTTAATTTCAAAGTGCCCCAAAGACAGTCTAGACACCATGCACCTTTCTTTATTCCTTTATGCAATACCAATTATCAATCTAATGAACCACTCACACGTCTCTTGAAAAATAACAATGAGGACCCCTCCTTTGATTTTTCTTAAACATTTACTTTAATATTCTGCTTGTTTCTTTATAAAATTCATACTGTCTTCCACTACCTATATTTTATAACTTGCCTATATTTATGTTTTTAATGATTTTTAATAATCTATTTAATTACTATACTATATTATGTAACTAGAAATGTTGTACACAAGGGTTCAAACCCGTTCAATTTAATAAATAATAAATAAATAAATAATAAATATATAGGTGATTGATAAATAAATTATTTTCGTGTATTATGCCCTATTGATTTATAAGACGTAACACATTGAAATTTTTTTGTTGAAACAATAAAAGCGTTAAAAATATTATTTATTGTTTTTGTACAATGTAATTTTTTTGTTTTTTTTTTAATTGAAAAAAAACTAAGTTCTAACTACGTTTCTGGTCGAATCGTAGGGAAACACGTCACAGCGCGTACTTTCATACATTTATTTTTACACACGACACACACTCGTGTGTAAAACAATCGAAATACAACGGCCTCCGAAAAATTCGGGCACGACGGCACTCGCGCGCAGGTCGCGTTTCACCGATCCACTGCGATTTCCACAAAATAAGCACCGCCTCTGGTCTCGCGGATCTATCGTAATATCGGACAATCCGACGTGTGACATCCCCGCTCGCCTACGGCCGTCGACTTTTCGGAAAATCCCCTCGGCCGAAACGCGTATATAGTGACAAAGAGATGTATACGGCGTAAAAAGTCGATTTCTCCGCCGCCGTGCACACGGCAAAATAACAAGACCGTTCCCCGACACCGCGGTTAGTTTCGGAAAACCGTGACGGTAAAAAGACTATGTACGCGCGCGGAGCGGTCTGGAAATCGCACTGAGGCTTTTTTGCGGCCGGGCATTGTCACGTCTTGTCGTACGGATATTTGTCGACTTTTAGAGGGATTTTTTTTCCCATTATCTTGCCGAAAACGTAGTGACACGAACACTGCAGTCGTTATCGTGGTACAGTGGCGGATCTAGGATTTTTTTTTTTTTTACGGTGGATGCTATTTTGTTAATAATAATCGTCCTAAATTACTTTTCGTGTACAATTTGGGGGTGGTGGGAGATGAAAATTTGGTACTTAAACACAGCTAAACAACATAAAACTTATGAGCACTTTAACACGTATTATTTTTTAATATTTAGGTACGTAACAATACAATGTGATATAATATAATTGAAACCTTTTACAATTATATTGACCAGTCCTCTATAATTGCATGCTTGTTTTCTAATATCATTCGATGTATATTTAATCGATAATCTAAAACATCACGTCGGTTATTTGAAACAAATTTAGGCACATTTTAGAAGCTTTCGGGCAATTGTAGAAGCTCTAAATGTCCTCAGAAGTGTCGTCCAGCATCGTGTGGATGAAATAGGTTTTGAACAGCAATACTCGTATGAAAATATGGTCATGGAGTTACTCGACGCAAAAAAAACGAACTAATATCAATAAAAAATTTAAATAATATAGTAAAATATATACATTTGAACATACTTTTTTAAATTATACAATATACTTACATAGATAAATATACATAAACACATATATTTTACACGTATTTTTCATATTTTTTTTTTCATAGTACAAACCAAACCAATCGCTTATTAGAAACAATCGGTTTATTGACACATTTTACCTTGGTCCCAAAGTGTTTCTAATAAGCGGCTTCTACTGTATATTGACCAGTCCTCTATAATTGCATGCTTCTTTTCTAATATCATTTGATGTACATTTAATCAACGATAATATCTTGTTCTATGACGATTCTTATCTATTTCAGTGTGTATTGACAACCGAACAGCTGACTCGTCGGTTAATCAGTTCTAACTTATATAGGAAACCGGTGTACTTGAAAATTGTGCGCGGTCGCTGACACCGGTGTTTGCTACTTCACGGCGAGCGGAGCGCGTTCCGGTAGCCCGTACCGAAAATTCGCCACTCGGCAAATGATTAGTAATTTTTAATAAAAATACGCGGAAAGATAGGTGTTTCAGCTCCAAAGTACCTCCACCCCCCCCCCTAAATCCACCACTGTTGTGGTACGTTTCCACGTGTGGGCTCGTGGAGTGAGTATCACCGTGATATTGCAGCACTCCGTACACCTCCGTAACGCATTGATTGCCGTAGGATTTCGAGCATTTTACGCATTTTTTTTTCTTTATTAAAACCAAAATCCGCTACAGCTATGGTCATTGGACTGACTCAAATTTAGATATGCAATTATTGACAGTTTTTTCCGTAGTATTATTTAAATTAAATACACGACGTTTTACTTGTTTAAATTTTATTTATTAATTTTGTGGTACAGATGAATTCGATCGTGGATCTGATGTCGCGTGGGTCTTGATTTAGTGCTTCTGAAACGTTATCTGGCAAACCTGATTCTCTTCTTTCCTTTTCGTAGCTCCGACGTTCGGTGAGGATCCTACGCATTTTGTATATTTTGGAATTTCAATTTTTTTTTCCACGTCGATCCAACGTCCCGATTCGAATTTCTACGATTTATGAAGATCGATCGAAAAAACAAAATAATCATAACTCGATCGTCTTACCCGCCTACTTGACGTTAATATTACGTTCGGGTTCGTTAGTGATGACGAGTATATCTCTTGCGGTATGCCTTGCGACGGATTTCATTTGACGTGAACGAATGACATCTAATTCGACCCCCACAGCAGTCGAATTCATTTACGTTTTTCTTTTATTTATTTATTTATTTTTTTATTTCCGGCGATGTTTCCGAGTCCATCGTCATTTCGCGTCAATCGAATGTCATTCCGCAGCGAGTGGTTCGCGTCGAAACGGAATTCGATCCGCTTTCCGGTGTTTTTTATTCCGTGCGACGTTTTTTTTTTTCAAAAGAAACACCTCGCGATATTCCAGACAGACGGTCAAACAGCTGCGAGGATAGTGAAAAAGAAAATACAAAAATTAAAACACGTTCGCGTGGAACGGAACCCGTCTCGCGACTTCGGATCGCGAAAAACCCACGCGTGATCTACACCCGCGGCCATATCGTCGCGTGTGGATCGTGCGATGCGTTTCATCGACCCCGTCGGCGGTCAGACGAGGTCAGTTACTGGCCGCAAGTACATCCATTCGGCCGCGATCGCAAGCGGCGTGCACAGCTTACGACGGCGGCGGCCATCGCGTATTCGCGAACGGTGCCCCGGAGGCATTTGAACGTACTATATACATTGTTTCACAACCAGTCGTTTACGATTGGCCCAATTCAAATCGCGTGCGCGAAAATATTATTATTGAGATAATAATCACGAAATATTCACTATCATAAAACAACGAATCAAAAAAATTTCTAAATATTTAAATTAGGAACAAAATCAACTAAAAATAAGCATCATTATTTTACAGATTTATTATAAACGTTATAACAATTCATAACACTAACGAACACATTATTTTTGTTCCACGTGGATTTGAGTTCCTTACAATCCATTGAGTGTTTGTGAAAAGTCCGAACTCCTTAACCCATTGATTTATTTCATCAATTGTTTTTAAATTACTACGGACTCCAATGATAGTTTTACTTCTCTTCGCTCACTATATTTTCAAAGGAATTCGTAAGTGTCATTTTTTCAATATAAATATTAACAATTAAAATCGGAATCAATAAAATAATTTAAAATAATAATATTTATTAAATAATATAATTATATTATTGTTAGGTTATTAGGTGGAGTTCATAATTAATATCGCGACTCGTGATGATGTGATAATGAACATTTTATAATATATTTCTAAATTATAATCTGAATAATAATATTTATTTAGGCGCGCAATTTGAAATGGCCAATGTATGGTATGTTAAAATGCGCCCCGGAATCTGTGCAGGGTACGGTATATTATAATATAATATTGTTTACTTTGATCCACACCTTTGCCACCTTTGACTGCCGCCACAACGCGCACCTGTTGCCGGGTGTGATCAGCTTCGGTTTATCGTACGCAAACTTTAATGGGCAGCCGTCAATACGTTGTATCGTTGTGAAACGCATCGGAATCGAATTTGAAACGTCCGTTTTGGATGTCTTTGGTTTTCTCATAAAAAAAAAATAATAATAATAATAGACAGTTAAAAAATACAGAGCCTCCTCGCCGGGGAAACCTGGCGTGAAAACTCAAGGATCAATCGTAAAACATACAGGACCTAACGTGTAATATTCTCGAGCGTCGATGCATCGCGTGAACACATTACACGCATTAGATCGCAAAAACGTATTGGAGGTGTGAGCAGGTGACATATTATGAGTTGTGGACACAAACGTTTGACTTGGACACTTTTTCAACACTTTTACAAACAACGAGGCTCGGATTTCGAGCACTAAAATTAAACAGGATCTTTAGATGGAGTTATAGGTACTAGTATGTTTCGAATACGACAATCGTATTTTTCTTTGGATATTGAAACTGTTTGGTTCGATCGGTTTCACCCAGTTTGAGGTTAGATTAATCTTTGGTTGATTTGAGCGGGGGAAATGTCCGAGGAACTACCCGAATAAATCCGTAACTAGATAGTTCACCGTTCTTAATTTTAGTTTAATTTTTCTTAAAGTTCTTAATTTTCAGATTGTCGATGATGACTTCGAATTAACTTTAGGCCCGCAATAAATAGTACCGAAATCGAAATCGAAACAAGCACCCGCAACTTTTTGTCAAAAATAATAATCTTTTTCCTCCCCCCCGTGACTAACAATATGTGCATTCACAATATTTATATGCGTGTAATAATGTGCTTCTATACGTGTCCGGGTGGAATTCGTGCGTCTCTGGAATGTCAATATGCACGTGCAAACACACAAGTCATATTAACATTTATTATTGCAGTACAGTACGCGTATTTTAATATTAAATAAAAATACGGGAACAGTAAAGAATAGGTCAGGAAATTAGACCGGGAAAACGAAAAATCAGCGAGGCTTGTGTCTGGAAATACGACGACGGGACCTTAATTGTGCACGAGACGGAATGAGGAGAAGAAGAATAGACACAATTTTAAAATAGATAACGATTTATAAAACATAGTAAATATTATGTCTACGTATTATAACGGACGAGAGCATGACGTGAGCATGATAGAAAATAGCACCAGATACCAAGTATCGCTCGATGATAAAAAAAGTGAGTAAAACGTAATTATTATTTATTTTTTTTTTTTTTTTTTTTACAAAGTTTCGTAACAATAACTTTACGTCTTTCTTTTACACCTCATCGAAATGTCTGTCAGTTAATAGAAAATCGAAATTCTTTCCGATACTATTATTAGCTCGTAGTTATTTTAATTTATTTTTTCATTATTTCACTATAACTGTGTTATAGTGGTACCCGTAGGTACACCTAATAGAGAGTAATCTAAACCTTTGTTTTTCACTATACGATTTTTCCGGATTCGAGACCTAACTATGTGGAATTTTTACGCTCAAAAACAATCGATTCGAATCGTATAGCTAAAATTCTTTGAACCGTTTCCAAGACGGAAAATACATAAAACTATTTCTCATTTTATAGTGCAAATTGTATACGGAAAGGAAAACAAGCACAAAAGTAAAGCGTGTTAACGAAGAGATTGACAATTTTAAGTTGAGACTTTACAACGATTGCGTCAGGGCACAGCGTGAGTCTTATTTATTTCTATTAAAATATTTCGATTTCCGTTTCTATTGACAGCAAATGTATATATTATGGGTATACGTTGTTATCTAAACGTAAACTGACTTCATGTAATTTGATGCATAATTGCCGTCGCTGAGGTCATTAACCATAACGATGTCAATATAGATATATACCTGATGAATATTAAACAATTTTATCCCATCACTAAGTGCGTACACGTCGCATCAATAACGATTTTTAATATGCATAAAACCACAAACTGATAAATCGTTGTTTTCGGACACGAGTCTGAGCAAAACTCAGAAAATAATTTTAGTGTCGACTAGTAATTTTTCGAAAATCTGAAAAACCTGGTGAATTATAGTAAACAATTTATGATATTTTCGAGTCTCAAGATAAAAAGTATTGAAATTAAAACAAGAAAAGTCCATGTCGATTTAATAATATTGGTGGGAAATGCTCAATTATGCCGTATTTCGACACTTCTAGCATAAATAAAAAAAGCTAACGTACTGATAACCATAAAAATGTAAATATTATAAACCTTGCTATCTAAGGTCACTTATAATGAAGCTTATAATATAATAATTTTAAATCTTAAAATAAAAAAATTACAAATATTACGAAAAAAAAATAAAAATAAATCTGACATTTTAAACTTCTTCAAGTCTTTATAATATGGATCATATTGATATTTGGTGAACATTTCAAAACTCTAGCACTATAATTTTTGGATTTATGGCGAAATGAACGAAATGTATTTAATGAACATCTCGTATAGAGACAATTTTTCCGTTTTACTCGATTTCTCGGTAGTTTTTCCTCACGCTTGGAATAACTAGTAACTACTATTGAGAACAGAGAAAATGGCCCGTTTAAAGTACCGACTAGATAAAATGTCTGATCTATAGAGTTTCTGGGTGAAACTTTTAGAGCATTACTACAACCCGAAAAAGTGATTACAAACATAAAAAAAACAAAAAAAAAACACTTTATTGTAAAACCAATACGTTATTCGTTTCATCCTGAATCTAAAAGCGCAATGTACACGATAGCGATAAACCGAATGATCGGTGAGGCAATAGAAGAATAAAAACAAATAATGTGTAAGTATAGCATGGGTAGTTATTTTAGGAGGAGACGACGACACGAGGAGAGAGCACATAACGAGAAGTTTCAAAGCAGTAATGGACGATGGATATAGAAGGAATGATAAGGAGAGAGGATGGCTCGGAGAATAGAACGGTCGAAGATGCTGTGAGGACGGCTTGTGTGAATTGGAAATATCTGAAAGTCCGTCGTGAGCGTTGGCGGAAGAATAAGTGTGTCTGACCCGTCGAGTAATAATTTGGGGAAAATCCGAGGGAGACGACGGAGAGACGTACGTCGAATCGGACGTTTGTTATAACCAGGGTTCGGATTTTATAGAACGATTTTAATATGCCCGAAAAATATCGAAAATAACAACGAAAAAACAATTTTTTTTGAAATTATCATCTTTTAATGGTGGTTTAAATTTTTAACTTTTGAATTAATACGTATTACTTAAAGCAAATTGTAAAATCTAAACAATAATGAAATATTTATAAACAAAACAGATTAGAGGGCATAAAATGTATAATATTCGATATTTCCGAGCTTCTCAAAACTAGACTAACGTGTTTAATCTTGTATACCTACAATTATAATATTATATTTTATAAATTAATTACGAAACAAAAATGAGGTAATTTTTCTCACGAATTCACATAAATGAATAATAATTTTTTCTCGGCATAAACGATATTTAGGAAAACTACTAAATAAAGCATTGTGTAAGAAAAATAGTACCAACACTTTAAAAATAGCACTAAAAATCTAAAATATATCAAATATGCAAAAAATAGCAAAATAAAATTTCACATTTAGAATCCCTGGTGTACAAAACAAATTTATAGCCCACCCTGCTATTTTTGTCTGTATTCTATAATAATTAGCAAAGGCTGAAAAATCCGGACCCTGGTTATAACGTACGCCGCCGTGCGAATAAAGTCTTTCTTTTCGCGTTCCGATTGACCGTTTTCGTCGAAACGTCGACGACGAGTCGACGAGTCGACCGACACGCACCGAAAATATTACACGCGCAGCATAACGAATGGATCTTCGCAGGAAAAATTGTTTGGATCCATAACCAGTCATCACTTATCACGCCAAATCTGTCATCACGTTGAATACTGAAGATTGATAATAATAAAAATGTTACCCTCCTATAATTTGAATTCTATATACAGGTCACCAGATTTTGAAATTTTAGACGGCATGGACCGTTTTTACATCAAATTCCTATTTTATTTTAAATGTGTGTGTAGGTAACACATAGATAACAATTGATCATTGATCAATCAGATCTTTATGAACCTTGATACATACTATATATAGAAAACATGTTTTCAATCAATCCATTAAGATAATAAAAACCATTAAGATTTAATTTTGGATTTTAAATTTAGAAAAAAAAAAGCAAATATTTCTATTTAAACTCATCTAGGTATTTTAGTTATTTTGAAATCTCATTTTTCATGGGCGATTTATTTACATCTAAGCTATAACCTAAAAGTTGTAAATTGTTATAAACACTGATAAATTTTCAGATGACGGCTCTAAAGCTATAAAACAGGATACATTTTATTGTTACTATTTTTTTTTTTTTTATGAGACCATCAGCTGATACTGTTATTATTGTTACAATAACTAGTAACACAATTAGTTCTTCTGTTCTTGTGTGTACCTAAAATAAATCTTTAAAGATTTGAATTTAAACTTTAGAAATTATTCATAGCATTTAATTAGAGTACAATATGTTTTATGTACAACTTGCGGTATCGAATATAATTCTAAGTCTGGTTCATAGGCGCCAGGTTTTGTAAATGCCAATGGGGGCCGAATTTGCTACATATTAGCCTTAACTTTTGCTCTTCAAAATAATCATTATATATGTAATTTTATTATTAACAATGTTCTCGAATCTCGGATATATTATTCTGTAAACATGATTTGGGAAATGAAAATCTCAATCTTTTCAATGGGGGCTGAGCCCTGACTCCATCTTTTCAATGGGGGCTGTGGCCCCCGAGCCCCCATGTAGTCGGCGCCTATGGTCTGGTTTTAATAAACATGTCAGAACTAAGCATAGCAAAACAGTAACTACATTTATATGTGACAAGTGCAACGGATCATTTTTGAAAAAAATTGATTTAATAAAACACATAAGAAGTGAAATGCAGATGTTGACAGTTTTGTAATGAGAAAAATTGTTTTACACATATATATTACAATTAGTTTAATTCAAATATGAGAATAACATTCAATCCATATATCTATGGTTCAACAAATATTAGGCAATCGCCGTGATAACAGATTTGACGTGATAAACTGATGGCCAGTCATGGATCCAAAAATTGTTTTCCTGCGAAGATCCACTCGTGTAGCATACGATGCATCACGTCATACGACCGGTAATAATAACGCGATAACGTATTGTTTTTTTTTTTAGACCGGGCGTACGCTGAAAGAGCAAAACTGCTCCGAGCTGCTCGGGTCAGCCCGGAGCTGTTTGAACACAATTGGAACGTGTGTAAAACAATTAACGCGCGCTGCACACTAATCAGTCAACATCAGAACACGGCAAGATAGAACAAAACACGATCGCTCGTGATCGGTCCGGTTCTATCTTTGCTCCGATCAAAATACGAAAATCAAAGTCACTGGTTTATTTTACGAATTCGATTACATGATTACATCACCAAACACCGTGTGAACACGTTATTTTATTCTTAATTCTTCTTATTACATCATTATTTTATTTTAATATTTTTAATTTTTATAAAAAATTTTATTACACTAATTTAAAATTGTGTTATTTTCTACCCTTTTTTTGTTTATTTCGTGCATCCAAATTTTGCGTTTTTAAGCTATTGCATAGCTTTTATCGCAGGTCTGGTGTAGTGACTGAAAAAAAATTTTTCGTAACGAAAAAGCGTGACCACTACGTCCTGCGGAATCCCGTAATCCCCCTCTCTGTCTTTATATACTCTATGGGCAAACGTAGCACTTGTATACTCTTTGGACAAACGTATAGTCTTTATAATATATACTCTATGGTATCCTCCGTCGTTTCTTCATTTCTTTGTATTCGGTGAAATCAAGTGCACTTTGCAATTATTTCACTAGCGTGACCCGGAGCACTCGCTTTACTTTTAGTTTTTCTAATGCCGACGAGAAAAGAAGCGAACGTAAAGCCCTTTTTTTAGTATGTACGCGCTCAAATCGACCATCGATTGGTCGAGTCACGGTGAAATATTTAAAAATTATTATCCGTATTACATTAATAATTATGCAATCATATCATCGTTTTATTCGTTATAAATCAACGTCATTTATCGTGGTCGTTGTCACATAGTTGTCGATGCGTTTGGTGTGACCACATGCAGAGGCGGTTTGAGTATACTGTTTTTGGTACACTGCACCACAAATATTAGGGTGGTGGGTGGGTGGGTGGTCTAATCAGTACTTTTATTTTCTTAAATTTAATTTGTATTTAATAATTAATAAATATATAATATATCACATTATCTATGCTTGTTATATGTATATATATAATAAATATAGTGTATATTTGAATATTTAAAATTTAAGTAACTACAAATTCATCAAACTTAAAAATAAAAGTCTGCAATAATTATAAATATTAAAAAAAAAAAGTAATCAAATCTTCAATATGAATAAAACTATAAAAGAGTAAGTACCTACTTTTTATTTTTATTAAACACAATGTATATATTTTATTGTTTTATTAACAAAAAAGTAAGTAAATTATCGTTGCACAATCATTGTTATTATAAAAAGTGTAAACAACTTAACTGAAGAAAATTAGGTACAAGAAAAAACTTATAAAAATTATTTATGTATAATTTCTAGGATGAAGGGGGTGGGTGGATGTCTATATATTGTCTTGCACCACTAAGTATAATACATTCAAACCGCCTCTGACCGCGTGGAGAACTGCCGTCACGGAACTAGCTAATATAAACGACTTATATTAGCTTTGGTCTATTTTCGTACAGTTGTATGGTAACCGCGCCGGTATTCCCCGAGCGACGAGGATCTCACTTACTCGGTGTACCTAACCGTACCGTAGCAAACATTACGTCTTCGACTCTTAGCCCGAAATATTCGTCCGTTCGGTCTGATGCGTTGAAAAGTCGTGCCGTTTTTGACGACCCGAAGTAGAGCCGGGCCAGGCGATACGGGACAACAGGAATCGCACCGGCCGGCGGCGCGACGTAACGTAATACGTATATTGTATTGTTATTTTTTTTTAAATTTTTTATTCATTAGTACTTTCACTATTTAATAATAAGTGTCACATAAGTGGTACGACGACGTTGTCTTCGTCAGCACTCATCTCGACAACTGGTGTTACGTCACGACTGGCGTAACGAAAATTAATCCAGAATTATTGTCTTGTTCCGTTCTGTTTTGGCAGTGCGAATGGAATTTGTTCCGAGCTGTTTCGAAGAAAACGTTCCGAGCAGCTCGGAGCAGTTTTGCTCTTTCAGTGTGCGCCCGGGGCCTTACGCGCGTAGTCGTCGAGACGACATCGATACGCCGATCGACGGGGCATCGATATCAGTACGGGTCGTAAAACTGCAGTCTGCCGTCCGGTGTAAAGCGTTTATTCTCGCAGGTTTTATACATTTTATAATTCGCCGTACCCGAGAGTTTACGGTTTGGCGGACGAGGGGGGGAGGAGTCTCTGGTGGTGGCGCTCGCCGTGTCGTCGTCCGGCAATAATAAAAACGCACCGGGCGACTGTAATATAGTGAGTTGCCGTACGCGTACGCGCGGGTACAGAGCAGTGTGTTGGCGTCGTAAAACGGAGTTCGAACGAAAACCGTCAGTGCGTCGGTATACAGGGTGTGTCCCGGGGTCTTTCTCCGGTACGAGGCTCGTGCTTGCGAGCTTATTGCCGGTGGATCTGGTCCGAGCGGAATCGAAACCGTATTTTGCGCATTGCGAACGCAGAATCTTGCGAAACGACACTCAATTTACACTGTAAATTTTACAGGCACGTAGCCAAGGAGAGACCTGAGTGGGCCGGGCCCCCCTTAAATGTACTCTGGCCCAGGGCAGCCCCCCCCCCAAATTCAAAATATAATTATACTAGTACTGATTATCAAAAATGTGATTATAATATTATATACAATGAAAATTAAATAAATCTATAGTGATTTCTAACAGTGATAATTAACAACAATGATATTACATCAAATCTGGATTATATTAATACAAGTTGTGATGATATTGATGACCAGAGCTCGGAACTTTATGTAATGGTATGTTTTTCAGGAAGCTGCATTTTCAAAATCTGATTTGATACAAATTCGTTTCATGGTCCATACAATTGAAATACAAAAGTTTATGTTGCATATTTTTGCATAATTTAACTAAATTTATATGATTTCGCATATTACAAGATTTTAAGCCTATTAATGCATATTTTATGTTAATAATTTATTATTAATCAATTTAATTTATGTTGTACCTAGTACTAATTTCAGTTTTGTTTTCACTGGCCCAGTATTTAGTTTTAAAATTTTCAAGAATAAAAATATATTTATCGCCCCGTATCGTTAAATAAGTTGGATCTCGTAATCTTAATGACCGGCCGTTTGTTGGATGGTCAATAACTGCTGGTATTTAAATATTTTAGTTGGAAAATACATGAGACATTTGTACATTTTTAAAAATCAAATGAATAAATATTGAAATAATTTTTTTTTTCATAATCATAGTTTTAGATATAAATATTTATAGTAAAAATAGTCAAGGAAAAATTACAAAAAACATTATTTTGTACCTGATTGAAAATAATTTTTTTTTTTCATAATTTTATTTTTATATGAATGTTTACAACAAAAATAGTTGCGTATTATACTGCAAATTTGAATTTTTTTTTAGTGCATACGTATGCACATATTTCATAGTTTTTTAGTACATAAAGTTCAGAGCCCTGTTGATGACTGTCAGATTTCGATATTTTTATGAAATTATTTTCGGAACATCACAAAAACAGAAAAATTATTTTATATTGAACAGTTTAATACTTATATAGGTACTTTATAACAGTCCTGTATTAATTAATATTTTCTAATTGTATGTGTTTTTTTTTTTTTTTAATAAATTTGACTTCGTTTAAAAATTAACTATCAATATTATTTTTGATTGGTATTTAGATATGAATTAATTTTTGTTAGTAGAAGTTGAAAAATTCAATCAGCTTATATTCTTAATATGCAGGTAGATTTATTTTTCAAAGAATAAATTATGTATCCCTATAGTAAAGATGCAGGTAGTTTTGTATCATTATTATTATTTTTTGTTTTTTTTTTTTTTTTTTAACGGGTACTATCTACTTTTTGTAATACTCGTAGATATAATTGTTATGAAAACCATTTTTTAATCAACTATCATCCAAAGGTAAATTTTAAAGCAATAAAATTCTTTGAATGGAATACCGACTAAGGAGAAAGAAGCCCTCTATAAGTATTTCATAGGAAAAAAAAGTATGGAAAAAATGACAAAAAGGGCCAATAATTATCGGCCCCCTTAGTAGAAATTTCCCGGCTACGTGCCTGCACTCAAACGGCCGGAGATACATTTCGTTTGCAACGCGAAACTGGAAAATCATCTTTCGTTCCGCGTGTGGTGTCACGACCTCCAAAATTCGTATTTTTCGGCACGTCGCGACGTTCGACGTTCGGAATTTTTGGCCGCCGGCGTACCGGAAAATATCCGAAATCGAGTGGAACGCCAATGCGCGAGTTGAGTTTTGCAGAAGGACGAAAAAAATTGGTTTTTCTGATTTTCTTTCGTCCATTGATTTATTTTATAGCTATTTATACCTTCCTTGTCATGTATAGTTCATATGCATGCAATCTCGGAAGGCTATCGTTATTAGACAATTGTCAACAAATATTTTTGAAAGTTTATACGTTCTCTGTTGCTTACTGGATCACCGGATTTGATTGATTTTTTTTTTTTAATCGATTCCAGATGTGTTAAATATTATTAAATGAGAAGGTAAAAACTATGTGGGAAAATTGGCTACACAGCATAAATTAATGATCGATATTGCACATTGGGATTTGCACGTTGCCCCACCAAAAATAACTTTAAAACTTTTTATTATTATTATTTTTTTTTTTAATTCAATTATACGTTTGAATACACGTTTAAATATAAAGCAGTCACAAAAAATGAAAAAAAAAACAATAATTGATAAGTCCGTGCAATAAGGCTCAATAATATTCTCAAAACGAAAGAGTTAAAACTAAAAATAAGTGTTTTTTGTTTATTCTCATCTCCGGAAAACGCGTTGCACCGGGCCGGCGAAATCGCCGAGAACTTTCGGCTCGATTCAAAGAAGATCGATATTCGATTGTTAATCGATCTGCATGTTTGCGCCTGCTCCGTCGGTGCGCGGGACCCCGAGCACGCGTCCAGAAAAACGACGCACGAGCACACGGCCGTATATAATCCGTTTCCGTCTGCGATACGTACACCTATTACGATTTACGACTAATCGCTCGATATACTCGTTTTGGTCAAAACGAGTTCTGCGTTTACGCCCCGGCGTAATTACACCAGGAAAATCATTACACTAATCGTTGATGGTCAAACACGGTTTTTTTTTTTAGAATTAAAACGCACGAGCCAGGGCCGATCGCTGACCTTTTTTCACGGCGAGCTGAATCTGGGCGTGTGTATCGCCGGACCGGACGTAAAGTCCAAGAGGATGGGGGTCTGCAGAGCCACAGACGGATTGAATATAATACAAAGAAGAACCGTTTCGAAACGACGGTTTTGTATTTTATTATTTTATTTTTATGGAAATATCGAGATTGATAATATAAAGTCGAACGTCTATAATGATTTTGTTACGTCGACTTGTATTGAAATTCGAAATGGTCGTGCTTTTTTAAAAAAGGTCAGTCGACTATTTTGGTTGGACGGACCGACGACGTGTTTTCGTGCACAAAGTTATTACGGTGTATTATCGTTTCGTCGGACCCGTGCACACGCACACGTCATGTAGGTATTTGTCGTATGGGTTATTCCGACACAGAGCAAGTGCGGTTTTGACATTCTTGTCGTTTCATTTTTCGGATATCTCGTGCGGAATGAAAAATAAAATAGTAATAAATATTACAAGGTCGACAACAACGAAAAATACTAGACTCGCTCTAAGGTTAATTTAAAATTTGATTCGAATGTTGAACATATTGCGACGTTATGCCACATTTTAATAACCGTCGGGTTCAGTGGTACACGATTTATTTTCAATATCGCTTTGAAATATATGAATTATTTTAATTTTTAATAGACTGTTCCTGATGAATCATATTCGCGGAGTCGATTTTCGGCGGAAATGTAAATTATAACTATTTAAAATAATATTGCAAACTGGTACTCGAATTATAATATTCAACAACAAAATGGTTATACTTCCTCAACCTTATACCGGTTTATAAACTGAGGTGAACGATTCGAGACGAAAAATAAATTATTATTATTATTTATCACCGGTAACTAATTTATATGAACGTTTTTGTTTTAATGTCGAGAAAAAAATATATGACTAAACACACATCGTAAAAATTAAACGAGAATGTGCGTAATGTAAGAAATAAACTGAGCTCCGTGCTATTGAAATATAATTTATTTCGACCGGTTTTAGAAATAAATCGTCGTCGGATTACTTGTGGCGAAACGATAACATATTCAATACATATCACAAAAAGGTGACATACGGTTAAACTTTGCAAACTTTGCAAACTTTAAAGAATTCTATTTCTCGATATAGAACGGCTTTCGGAAGGGAAACAATTTATTAATTTGAACCTGGCCTTCTAGTAAGAACTGTGAAGAGTAATCTAAATGTTGACACTCAAATATACGACATTTGTAACGCTCTATAGTCTATTAGTAGGCACATTATATTGTATATTTGGATATTAATTGGCTAGACAATAATGTGATTTTTATGTACATGCCTGCGATTGATCAATATTTCTGGTGAAAATAGTTCATTAATAATTTAATCAACAATAGCTCGTATTCAAATAATTAGAAATTGCATACACTAGAAACTTAAAAAAGCTAATGAATAGTTTTTCTCGGTGCAGAAAGAGATAAATGAAAAACTAAAAAAAACAAACTTACGAATTAACCATTTTTCACGAAACAGGCTTAAATTGTTTTGTTGTAACTCCAAAAATCATCGAGAACAGTAATTAATAGTATTATTTAGAGTTAATTTTTTTTTTTTTTATAGATATCTATGTCGTTTTCAATCCGAAAATCAAGCATAAGCTTACCCTTAAGATGTTATAATTGTAACCGAACTTAAAAAAAATCCAAAAACGATCGCCCGGAGGGGGGGCAGTGGGGACGATTTCTCCCCTGAGATTTTTCATGTCAGTTACGAAATTGAAGGTTTTTTTTTACATAAAGTCGGTTTCACACGACTAGGGCACTCAGTGACTCTCCGACAATCATTGTGCCATTTATTACGAGTATAATATCATTACGTACCTACTCGTAAAATTAATAGTTGTACTTCACGAGTCACAATATTTTTACCCCAGTATACACTGTAGCTGATATCCCGATAAACATAAAAGAACAATCTTTTTTTTTATGTATCGCGTTTTTTAAAACATTATTAAACTTTTTTTGATTTCTTTTTGACAACGTCTTTCCAAACGCACCCGAGGCGCCAATTTTTTGCAAATTTCGGTCTGGGAAAGGAAGAGGAGATCGCACTGTGAAAAACTGTGTTCTATTTTTCCCGCTTTTTCGACGAAACTTATGAACGATTTCACGATGTTTTTTTTTCACGCACTCGATTCCAAATCCTCCTCGGGTGACGTGGCGTCACCCAGCTTTCCATTTTTGGTATGGGAAGGGATGAGGAGAGCATGTGCGGTATTTCAGTGTTATGGTTTTTTGGTGAGGCGTTTGAAATAAAATTTTTCGTGAAACATACGCTGTCTTTTGTTTTTTTGTTTTTTTTTAACGGAATCGTTACAAGAACCATTTCCCCAAAGGTCATAGCCTCGTTCTTTTTCACGTATTTCACTGTTTTATCCACTGAATATTTGTGAGTTTCTACGAAAGACAAACATTCTTTATGACATGACACGTTGTGAAAGAGAAAACTTTTTTTGAAAATTTGAAATTCAAATAATAATATTTACAAAAAAAAAAAAACTAAAATTATAATCTTTCGTGATAAACTGTAAATACACCAATAATGACTGTCACGCGACAAAACAAAAAGCCTTGATAAAAAAAAAAAAAAACACGAATTCGTATGAAAGAAATATAAACCAATTTTTGTCCACAAAAACATAGATAGGTACCTTTTTCAGAAGAAACTAGTGTACTGAATCGTAAACGAATATTATTTTGAATTCGTGCACTACACACTGTGTTATATCACATCATATTATGTTATTGTTTGACGCGTATAAATAATATCATCACGTGTGCCCGGCGGGTCCCCGGTGATGTTTCACACGCGGTACTCGCACACGGCAGCAGCGCTACTGCAACGCTCTCGGTCGGGAGCCCGACGTGTGTGTGTGTGTGTGTGTGTGTGTGTGTGTGTGTGTGTGTGTGTGTGTGTGTGTGTGTGTGTGTGTGTGTGTGTGTGTGTGTGTGTGTGTAGTACGTACATAATATTATATAAATATCGATCACGCGTGCGGTACATCACGCATCATCGGTACGAATTATATAATATTTTTTTATTTTTAAATATTTTACCCGGACGACGACCCGCGGCGCGTGCTCTGCCGCACCGTGTGCCAGCGCGGACGCTTCACCTCTAATCGTCGATCGTAAATCTCCGCGTGTATTAATGACCGTACCGCACCAGAGCCGGCGACCCGTCTCTCGGTTTTTTCGGAACGGCCCGCGGTCAAAAACGCAATAACAATACGTAGTATAATGTCGTATTATTATAATAACACGGCGTCTCGGCGTACACTTTTTATTTTATCGACGGGAGGAGGATGGTTCGTCGAACAACGTCCGTAAAGTATTGCCCGTGTTTATACGTATATCTACATAATATATCGGTTATTAAGATTTCGTGTTATGGCGATTCACTAGCACGGACGTTCACCTACATACTATACGTGTGGGTACACGAGCGAGTTGGTTTCACTTTCACATTGAAATACTAATTTTACCGGACGATCGACTACGTGTGTTATTTTCGTTAACGACGTTTGATAAACGAAAGCAATACAGTGGACGACCAAATTCCAGGAAAAATATGTTTTTTTTTTAACAGTGGGCAGCAGTCAAGTTTGAAATCGTTTACAACCGAGAAAAACATTCTGTTCCGGGATCGAGAAAGCTATTAGAAAACTCGCGGTGGAAGATTTTTAACCTGTTGACCCCTCCTCCCTTGGCTACATCCCTGAGACATACATATATACTATATTATAACCAGTGGTTGAGGGTATACGCGGGTATACGGCGAATTCTCAAAACGATAAAATTCTTAAATGCGTATGGGAAAGAAAATAAAACAAATACGCGGGTATACGGTCGTATTCATCCTTTTGGATGATAACATTGATAACCTAACCATATTACCACAATTTAGATAGGAATGAGACACTTCATTCATAATAATAATACAATGAATGAAGAAATACAGGAATTAAATATACTCGTACTTATAAAAACATTGCCAGTTTCTACTGCAGAAAGCGAACGGGGATTCAATACATAATATAACATAACATGTTCTGATCTAAGATCTAAATTGACAATGAAAAATATAGCAAATCTTATGTTAATCAATGTAAACGGACCCCCTCTTAGTATACCCGACCGAATATGTTGGAAGCTGGCTGTTGCAGCACAGATCGGCGGCCGATGATAACCGTTCAAGGAGTGTGGAGCCATTAGAACAAACAGACCGAAAATCATTGTGGAAAATTTTATAAATTATAAATAATGAATAAATAAATTTGCTATAATGGAATTATATGTTATTATGTATTTAAAAAATTTATAATAGTAGATAAGTATAAGTCAATCGGTATGGGGGTGTGGGGAGGGGCGGAACCCCCCACGTATTTAATATTTCTCAATTTAGGTGTATACCCAAAACAATATTTACGACTACACCACTGGTTATAGCGTATATACGTATATATGTGTGAGTGTGTGTGTGTGTGTTGTGACCGCGTGAAAACGTCATTATAATAATATACACACGCGCGTCCTCGTCGTCCGCACACCACGGACATCGACACGGAAACGCGCCTGAACAAAACCCGGAATGCGTTTATATAACCATTAACCGGCCGTGGTAAAAGCCGGAGCGCGAGCGACGATCGTGTGTACGATGTTGTGTGAGCGTGACGGACGCGATGGGCCGTACGTACGTCGCAGCATCCCGCTGGTAGACACACGTGCGCCTCGACGACCGAACGAGAGAACCTCATTAAGGCCAAAAGTGCGAGTGTGTTTTTAAATTTTTTGTTTTTTTATCCTGAGAAACTCTTCGGTACTCTTAAGTTTATTCGAAATTGTCAACCGACGACTCTATAGGTTGGAAACCTCGAATGGATGATATTTCGAGGGTTCGTTTTTCTCTTTTCTCAATAGTTTTTCCGATCGTAAGGAAAAACTGCGAAAAGTCGAATGAAAGCGATAGAATTAGCCGTAAACGAGACTCGACGAAATCGATTTCAATTATTTACTCATAACACCAAAGCGGTATTGCTGGAAACTTGCAATTTTCACCGTGTCACTAACATATTGTCACATAGGTATTTGGCAAAAGTTTCAAAAAAATTTAACAATTTTTCAACTCAAAATGGAACTTTAAAAATACCCCGTTTTTGAAATTTTTGATTTTGGTTGAGTTTTTAATTTTTAATATGAAGACTTGAAAATGTTATACGACCTTACTCATACTCTAACGATACTGAAAAAAACGTTGAAAATCGACAATCGGAATTTTTTTTTTCGATTAAGTTCTTTAAATTCAACGATCTTGGTCGAGGATACACATTCGATAGGTATTCGCAGAAAGTCATTCGTACGGCACGAGCGGAAAATCTCAAAATCGATCGTACATCGTCGTATATCTCTGAATCGAAAAATTGAATTCGTTTTACCAAATCGTACGCGACCTCGATCCGATCGGTTGGTGCACACCGCATTCGTCAGCACATACTGGCGAAAACGAGCAGATAAATAACGTTTCGTAGGGAAATAAATCTCGCACGATCAATGACACGCGCGTCTGTCTCTTTATTCGAAACATTTTTAAGATTCGTTTAAAAAAAAAAAAAACGTAATCCTCTACCGTCGCTGACTTTCAATCACAAAAGATAAAACACCCGTGTGTGTGTGTGCAGGCACTCGTCGGCTTAAGTACGCGATATTATTGTCTCGTACAAAATATCGACGTCGGGTTCGAACACGTGAACGTACGCCGTGTATCGCGGGTGTAACCGCTCCGGCGGACTCCTCTCGATAACACCGTGTACGCACCGTTTCAATACCAAAAGCCGATTAGAACGCCGTTATTAATATTACTCGGTATAATATATACCGTCGTAGACGTAATTCAGTGATTAACGGTAACGGTTCGGTAAGGAGGTTATAGAAACGCGTACGTATATATATAAACACTGTGGCGTAACTTAGGAGAAATTCTAGGGGGGGCAGTATACGTACGTTTCTCCAGCCCCCCCACTACCAAAAATGACAATTTTTTTTATGCCAATATTTAGTACCCAATGTGTAAAAATTTGTACGATTGAACACGCAATTTGTACCGGATTGGCTTAAAAGCAATTCGTAAAATACTCCGGGGGGGCTGAAGAAACATTTCCCCAGCCCTCCAAATTTAGGAAAATGGAATTTTCTAACAAATTCTTTTTCGTGCAATTTGTACCCAATTTGTACGATCGGTCCCCCGACCCTCATCCCATCCTTTCTTATGGAAAATTCGATTTTCGAATTTGGCGTTTCCCCAGCCCTCCATAAATATTACTGCCCGTATTTATTTTTAGCCAAAACTTCAACGATATAGCGAAAAACTCCAGAGCCTACACTTATCAAATTTTGAAACTGTGTGCAACATATTTATTTTGAAGAGCTGGAAAAATTTAGCTTTTCTTTATAATTTGTACTTCCACTTTTAAATTTTAATGCTCAAATATTGTCAAATATAACAAGAAATATATTGCAATTTTTCGAATCAATGTTTACTGTATAATCAATAGAATAACAGAATAAACGTTATATATAGTTTAAGTACACTTAAGATACAATTGTATGATGTTTCATACAAAATGTAGAAAATATTGTATGTTAAGATTATGAATATTTTGAAATAAAGTATTTTATTAGTTTAATTAAATTGAAATTTGAATTGAAACTGATGGTAGAGGGGGCAAAATAATACCTTTGTCCCCCCAGTTAAAAGCCCGGGGGTTGGGCAGTTGCCCTCCTTGCCCCTATATAATTATATTTATTTATTTATTTATTTATTATAAGGCCCGTTCCTAAGCTCCCGCAGACCTATTCACTCGGAAACGAATCGGCTGAGCAGCGGTACGCGTAAGCCCGTCCTCCGGATCTACGCGCGTTCGAACGAATCAAACGGATAAAAAGTGCCGTCGGCGCGGCGGCGGCAGTTCTCTACAAATTGACCGAACCGCGTGACAGTCGATCCGATACGAAGATGTAATCCTGGATTTTCGTTGGATACGGAATAGAGGGTCGTTACGCGGAAGAGTAGAACGCGACAAAAGTCTATCGTCGCGTTACGAGCAGAGCCGACCGTCGTCGTCGTCGTCGTCCGTTCAATCGAGCGTGCGACGATACGACAAAATAATAAATAAAACAAAATATGTAATCGTCATCGCTCTGGGTGTTTCTGACCGTTTTTCCGTCACTACGGTCGTGTTGGTCGTAGTAAATAATAATAATAATAATCCGTCAAAACACGATTTACTTGTTCTTCGGCTCTCGACAAGGTACACGATTATCGAATCAATTGTTTTTTTTTTTTTTTTTTTAATTTTCGGTTTGGAGGTTTTAACCACAACTATTTACCATACGTCGGCAATAAAATCACCAGTGATTTTTATTGGTAATAGGTTGTAGTACATAATATTGTAGACGACTAGAGGTCGGATTTTTATGATTTTACATATTTGTTTCTAGTCTATGCAGTTAAATGGGAGTGAGAAATCTTTACGATTCACGAAACACAGAATTCAAGGGAAAAAATTTATTTTGCTTAAAAAAACATATTTTAAGAGTTAGAGCAGTGCTTTTCAGCCTTTTTAAAACGGCCACCCCCCCTAAGAAGCAAAATATTTTCCAACGCCCCCCCTCACTTCATTAAAATAGTATACACGAAAAGTTTATAATTGAATAATTAATATACCTATATATAAATGTGAATATGTATAATGAAAATAAAACGTAAAATTTATGTTAAAACATAATTCGAGAGGATAATTAAAATGTTTTTAAATGTATTGATTAGTGAGATGGTTGTTGTTCTCGGTGATTCAAAGCCAATTGTTTTACGTTCGGTTCAAAGTTTGTGAGATGAAGGCGTAAGTCTCCTCTTTTGACGATGTAGAGTAGATTTCTTTTTTTGTTCATTAGATTCGTTACCGCACTAAATCCTCGTTCAACGCGGTAAGAGGAAGGGAAGGCAATTAATAATTTTTGTACGACAGTCTACAGCTCAGGATAAATTTGACTGATAGTAGACGAGGGAGGGGGGCAAAATTCTGTGAGGTTTTCACCATACACTAACTTGCTTTTAATATCTCGTTGGTGAAAATTTCGATCAATTCTTCTTGGTACTGTATTTTTGCTGATTCAATATTTACAAAGGGGTTTATGTCCCATTGAGGAACTTCCAGGGACAAAATATCTTCAAACCGCTGTGAAAAATCTTTATCCAAAGACTGAAGTGGTTGACAGTAAATTTGTGTGTCATCAAACGACATCTTACTGTTCTTGAGAAGATCCGACAGGATTGGAAACTGGCCAAACCCGTTGCGACCAAAATTATTATCGTGCTTCCATAAAAATAGTTTTTTTTTTAGAGAATATTTAACGCGTTAGAGAATATTTGAAAATATCATTGTAATATCGGCATATAATGTACATATTTCACGTATATCAGCACTTTGATAAATACAAAAATGTTCACTAAATGATTAATTTCTGGATTTTAATAAAAATTAATCTCCAGGTACACTTCCGGAAAATTATTCACCGACTATGGTAGCCGACTTGCAATATTCTCCAGTGACATCGGTTGATGTCGAACGGTTCTTTAGCATATACAAAAAAATTCTTACAAACCGGCGTACTAAAATGACACCGGAACACACTGAACAATAAACGTATACCTAGTTATTAATTGTTATCGTAAGATTAATTAAATTAAATATATTTAAAACCAAATTAATAAAAAATAAATTTAAACTGATTTTTTTTTTTTTTTAATATCAAAAGAATATTTTGTATAATTAAGAACATAAAAACATTAAGGATTTTAAGAGAATATAAATCCGACCTCTATAGATGACAATTATGCAGGCACAGTAACACCATGGCGAAAAAAAATTATAAACGATAATAATTACATTACATTACGACGAAGGTAAACGGAAAATTGGTACGGTGATTGTGTTTTGAACAAAAGAAATGAAATAGGCGGAATATTGGTACTATAAAATATTTTATTTTCAGTGGTTCAAAAAATTAAATTAAAATAAATATATGTTCACAATTATGCACTATATTTGAATAGTTTATATACTAGAATAAAATTAATAATAATACATTACAATACAATAGATACAATAATATAAATTATTACTAATTTAAAACTTACGGGTTTATTTAAATTCGTTGTAATTATTCCCGGACATTTTAATGTTGTATTTTGTGAACATTTCCACCTAAAAGTATTATTATTTTTTCTTAAAATTACATACGAATAATTCTTGTACGGCATTAATTCATTTCCCTTTTCAGTTTTAAAACTTTCCATTATAACAAAAATAAAAATTGAAAATTGTGGACACGTGGCAATAAGTTGAACGTTGCAGTTGCACTAGGTCGCATGAAACCTATACAATATCTTTATTCATCGTTATCGATATTGTCATTTGTCGTTGTAGATTAGATTAATACTTCCCTACAATTTCATGCAGTACTTATCTAACTTAAGATTGTTTTTTTCATAGTTTAAGAAACCCTGGTTTTTAACGACCGTACCAATATTCCACGTTCAAAACAACCGTACCAATTTTCCGACAATCTACGACGAAATATTAATATAATAATGGGTCGACATAAGATAAATGGCGATTGAAAAAGCGGGCAATATTCGGGCGTGCCGACGAGTGTTGTCACAGACGAATGCCCATCGGTCCGATACGAGAGAGTTGAGGAAATCGTGACGGAATTGAAATATTCGAGAAATGATACGACAAAATCGCGGCGGTGGCGGTGAACGGCACACACTCGGTCGTGTCTTCCTGTTGAACGGTAACGGTCCGTCGAAACAATGGAAGGCCGGTGCGTAAACACGAGTGAGTATATTCGCGACTCTAGAGTGTATTCGCACCGGGCCCGTAGTCATCGTCGTCGTCGTCGACGCGGTATTTCGGCGAATTTCCTAAATGGAATTGTTTTGCCGCGTCGTCGTGTGTGTTTGTACAGTGTGTGTTTGTTTTTAAAAATTACGTACTCGAGTCCGCCGCCCGTTGCTGCGGTGTGTGTCGCAAAATAAATTTTAAAACTTTTTACGGCACCGCCTTAAACCTAATCGACGATTGACGGATCATGACCTTTTTTTTCCCCCGTCGTGTTCTTATATTGTCTCTCGTTTTAAATATTCTCGAGAATTGAATAAAATCGTGCGAGCCGTGTGACGTATATACTGAATTTGTATATGATGAGTAGGGCTCGGGTTTTGTAGCAAATGCTTCTTTTGAGGGGAGTGTGATAGAAAGATTATTCTTATATATAAATACGTTTTGACTCATTCTGATTTCAATGAAGTAAACTTTATTTTGCTTTCTTTGCTTTTTTCCCACAAAGCCTGCTTTTTATTGCTTTTTCCCCTATTTGGTTCTTTTTTCTCAATTTTCACATATTTTTCTTGAAAATTTAATTTATTTCTATGTATAATATACTTGGACTATATTATCTTATAGACAATCTCGTCTACATCACAACAAATTTTGGGTTTATACCACATGTAATTACAAAATAAGAAAAAAAGGTATTTTTTATTTTTATTCCAAGTATTTGCGTTTATTTGTTAATTTTTTTTATGCGACCTTTGGCAAAAAATATAGCTAATGGTGAAGTAGCGAAATCGATTATAGAAAAGTGCAATCGTGTTTTTTCAAAGAATGGATGGGTAGAACTTCAAAAAATCAATAGTTTTCATAATGGCACTACACTTAAGATAAATGTGGACCATTTTGATTTAGATGATTTAGTTAATATGGAATATGCACCAGTTACATCGGTTGATGTGGAAAGATCTTTTTCAATATATAAAAATATTTTAACGCCCAAAAGGATGAATTTTAATGAAAGTAACTTGGCCAAATATGTGGTCGTAAATTCATGTTTAACATTTAATTTTATGTATAATTTAAAGTTGTTTTTTTTAATTAAATTTAATAAATGCTTCTTTTTGCTTTTTTTGGCTTCTTAAAATCCTTTTTTAAGGATTTATTTTGCTACAAAATCCGAGCCCTAATGATGAGGATGATAATTTATAAATGTATATACTTACAACTCTAGGACATTGCACAAAGGCACATTATAATCGATATGTCTGTACGTGTCCCGGTGAAAAATAATACATACATTAAAAAGGACGCTTTTCGAGTTGTGCTAAAAGGTGTTTGAGTCAGAATTTCCTTATGACCCTAACCACTTAACTAACCCGTTCTTCGCACATTATTTTCGAAACCTAAAACGATTAAAAAAAAAAAACCAGGGAAAACGCTACCACAAAACCCATACCATTAAACCGGCCTGGTGCGAATATTTATCGCGTTTTGGGTCTAAAAGCTAAAAACTTTTTTTTCCCATTTTACTTAACGTATACCGATTAGAACAAAACGGTTACGACCACTCAGAAAACGTGACTAGAAGACTGGTCAATATTAGTCTACTTCAATCATACGATATCTGATAAAGAAGAGTTTTTTCCATACAAATTGGTAGTGAGTAATTTAATATTAACGACTGTATTGATTAGTACTATATTCTAAAACTGCGCAAGAAAGAATCGAAAGTTTAACCCATTAAGTCCGAAGTTATTTTTTTTAAATATTTGTTGTTTTTTTTTTTATATAGTTACTAAAAATAACCAATTTAATAAAAAACTTAGCAAATTTTTTTGATTTTTTGACTCAATTACTTACAATTTGATGTGACCATATGGTAACGCTAGGATTATGAGGAGATATAATTTTATATTTTTATAAATTATTTTTTGCGTTACCATATGGGTGCGCAAGGACATAATGGGTTAAGTACAAATACACTCATAGACGACACGACTTCTAGACCCGGTCATCAGACGAGAATCATTATTCATTACCACAAGTACAATAATTAAAATGTAATTTACAGAAGTAAATTTAAAAAAAAAAAAACTTATCAGGTAGCATAGGTGATATATTATAATACATAATAATATAGATGGTAAATGAATATTCGCTTCCTCTATTCTTACGTGATAAGTCATTTATGACTTCTAAATGCAATTTTATAATATATTTTGTATTTGAGTCTGGAGTCTTGTAAATATAATGATTATGTTATTATATAGTACATTTCATTTCAGACGTAAATTTAATTTTGTTTTCTTCTGGGGGGGGGTCGAGACCCGCCCCCCCCGTAAACACGCCATATTACCCTGACGGCAATAACGTGAAATATAAAGGAACACAGCACCGCAAAACCATGCAAGAAAAGATTTATCATACGCGTATACCTGATGAATGATGATTGATTCAATTAAATGATTAAAAGTAACATAGTGCAGTACGGTTTTAAATGCAAAATATATATTTATCGTTAAAACCGATTATTTTTTCAAATGTATCACGGAGCGAAATTAAACGTTTGCTCTCGTAAATTAATTCGCGCCTGGAGGCTTAACCCCCTGTGCCTGTGGACGAGTCGGGGGGCCTATGATATATAAATACGCTGCTCGTTTATTTCATTTTTTTCGCGACTTTTTATTCTGTTCTATAATATTAGGTATCAGACCTGTTTATAAAATAACGTTGCAATCGTCCGAAAAATTGCTTCCGTTCTCTCGGTGTGCAGTTTAACGTGTACAATAATATAGATAGAATGTAAATGTAAAACAACGTGTTAATTATTAAACACGTTAAACACAAAAACCAAAAAAAAAAGTATTTCCAACGATTTCGGCCGTATCATTAGCGGTTCCGGTGTTTGAACCCACGTCGAGAACGCATATTATGTTGTTATTTTGCCATTATATTTTATAAATTTTAATTCGTAGTTACGATTCGATGTAATCGTGTTGTTGTTTTGTTTTTAACCAGTTCAAATGTACGTATACCGGTTCTCCTCGGCAGTGTTATTGGTTTTGTTGTACTAGTCGACGCCGTTAACCGCCGCCGCGGTCTTGAAATTTTTCGATATCCGTCAGAAATCGGCCGAACGTACGAGACAAATGTACCATCATAATTGCAATACAATATGCCTTCGCCGTTTGATCGAAACGCAAACGTGCACGGCCTACGCCACGTGATACGTGTGTTTTTTACACTTGTAATTCGACGGGTCGTTAACGATTATCGCGCGCGCGCGCGGAGAAAATAGTATGAAAACGACGAATTATAATTGTTGCCGTCGAAGAACAAACGTAAAACGACAAGGCCGCACACACGCGTTATTATAATATTCGATATAAATTGTGGCTGGTACGATTGATCGCGGCAGAGGTAAAACATACTCAGGGCCGTCATTTGAAGCGCGGAGGAGAGGCGGACTATTACGTTTTCACTAATATCCTAAAAATGAAAAAAAAAATCGACAATTCCTTGTGATATAACGTCAAACTATTTTATTATCTACCAATCGTTATTTTGTTTTCAGATTAGCGTACGTTTGAATTTTAAGAAACAATAGTTGATCCTAAGTAGATTATTACCCGATATCTCACCGAAATGTTTAGGATTTTTCAAGGGAAGACGAGAGTATTTTTTTTTCAATTTTTAAACACTCCACATAATTAGAAAAAAAAAAGATGATTCACTTCGCTCGCAGCAAACTTATTCCCTTTTCCATTTTTGAAACAACGCAATTCCGTTAAAATTTAACATTAACAATCATAACAAATAGGTACCTATATATAAACGAGACTAAGGCAATTAATCACGATTTATTTGTTCATCTCGTCGACGAGAAAAACTGCGTATTTATATTTATTTTGAAAACTAATAAAAACGTATCAATGATATCGAGTTTTTTCAGAAAATCAGGTTTTCTCGCTTTAGTAACTGGTTAGGTTAGGTTAGGTTAGGTTGGAATCGCATTGAATGATTTATGATTTATGATCAGATAATTTGTTTTCGCGGAATATAACTTTGCAAAGTAGATTTTGTACACAGCTACACCAAAACGTCGTGCAGCGCGGATCCGCAGTTTATCATAAAAATCTAATTAGCGAACCACGTTAAGCAAAAGATCAGTTTAAAATAATTATCACCAACTTTTTCTTTCAAAAGTCTCTCTATTGGATAGGTGTACTTCAATAATTGTCGCGTTATCACTGCGCTCTAAATTTTTTATTTTTTATTTTTTGGCCTGGTGATGTACGTATTTTATAATGGGATAAAAACTTAAATCAAATGTACGAATTTCAAATGATGTAAAATCATTCTTGCCGATTGATAAATATAGATGATTCATAATTTTACAAAATTGTTAATCAACTATGTTGAAAAACGAAAAACTGTTTGACTCTGCAGGTTATATTCTTCTCGTCAACTTCCACTGTAAGTTGATAATTTAACTGCAGTACTATTGTAATCTTACGGTACGGGAATTATTCCGAGAGCCCGGAGGAAGTACAATTAACTTTTTTTTAATGTATATAATATCATCGCATGTATATATAGATAATTCATACAATTTCAAGAAAAATACATCGAGCTTCGTCGTATACTATTGGACTAGTTTTTTCCACCCGTCATAAAGTTCTCAACACGCCTGTGGGGGCAAGATTCGGCGCCCGTCTTTAAGAGATTTTTTTTTTTAATATTATTATCATCATTACTAGTTTTTTGACAAGTTACCGACTAAAGAAACAGAACGAAATGTCAGCTCCAAGTTTTTGACGGCCTGCGAGCCCTGAAAAACCACTCGTGCGAGAGACCCTAATCCTGTAGGGATCGGTCACCAGCGGCTTTTTAAATGTAATTAAGTGTAATAAAATTAGTACAATTAGTGTAATAAATAAAGTGTAATAATAATTTAAGTGTAATTTGTGGATTTTAATGAATCGCGTCAACATCGAGATCCGTAAAAAAAGTATATTATGTATAAATTATTAAGGTAATATAATAATTTTTAAAAATCCCTTAATGAAAGACTTATTAACATTCGCAGTACGTAGGTGCACAGTAAGTACCTATCAACGAGAACTAAATTCAATGGAGGGTAGGAGTGAACGATAAACTTCAGACGAGTAAAAAAAAAAGTCAATCGCCCCTCATCTGCCTTCGTCCAATGTGGCTCATTCGACACGGGGATTCGTATTTTTTTTTTTTTTTTTTAGATCGTCCCAATCGACAATATTGCTCGAGAGTATCGTGTGCGCTGACGACGACTCACTAAGACCTTGTGTACACACGCGTCGTCACATACACGATGACGGCGGTTACGAATTCAGTCCAAAAGACAAATACCGATTGCATTTATGTACACATTACGTATCCATTGTTTGATTACGTCACGAGTGTACGCGCTATATCGAATCAAATGTTCGTACAAGTACAATGCAAAGACTTCAACGCGGTCGGCACACGCGTCGAGCTTGCACATACGTAGTATTCTGCAACGTTGTCGTCGATGGTAGTGGTGTTCACGGGGAAAACGAAGCGCTAAAGTCGACGTTTTAGTCCCGACGATTCCCGGCACGAAATCCGTCGTTATTTAGAAGAAAACAATATACTTAAATCACGCTAAATCACAACGGTAAATATTGTACACGAGGTTTCGACGTAACGGAGATTAGCACACTTAGATCGACGCAGGTCGAACACATCACAACCCACCGCTTACGATTGTTCAATTTGCAACGGCTCGTTAACAAAAAAAAAAAAAAAAAAAAAAAAAATGACATTTATGTCGTGACTCGTAGTACAGTTAGGGTTCTAAAATTTCACGAAATTTATTTTCTTGAAATATTTCATGAATGTTTTATGAAATATTTCATTTACACGAAAAATAAAAATGTTCCCAAAATAAATTTAAAAATAGGGTTGTTTTCCAATTAATACATATTAGAGCTATTCAGCTATATTATTTAATAAAGATGAGAAAACACGTTTTAATTGAGTAGTATATCTATTCTATTCTATGAAAACATTGAAAACATAAATAATTTTTAAGCACAAAGTGCCCAATGCCTATGTTTTTTTACGTTACTTTTAGTTCTATAGTGTTTAATTTTTTACTGAATTTATAATGTATAAATAAAGGTGATACCTAAATATAGCCTGAACCAAATTATATACACTTATACAGTTATACTTATACATAAAACATACTTACTATTCATTTTTAACCCTTGCATTTGTGAATGTTATCTATTTATTAAATTTACTTACTTATTATAGAAGACTTGCCAACATATTTTCCACTGTGTTTTAAATTTTTTTTCACATCAGAGGGACAGCTATTGCAATTTAAAATATGTTTTTTTTTTTGTCTAGTAGCGTTTGGAAATATTGACCAAGAACAAAAATTACATATTTTTTTATGTAACGACTTATTTCCATCTTCAGAACACTCATCGCGAAAACATCTGTGTATATCATGTTTTCTTTTACCCATATTAATAAAATAATAATTAATAATTAATATAGTAAAATAAATTGGGCTGTTTTCACTTTTTGAACTTTTAAATTTAGTTTCTAATAAGACATAATATGCTAATTGTTCCCAGAATTTACTCTTTACTACTTAACAAATGTCATGTCGATAAGACAATAAGTAATCATTACGAAATCACGAACTATTATCAAATAAATAAAATTCTTCTAGCTCCAAAAATCATTAATAGTTACAACCACGGTCTTAGAAGATATCTTGTAAGACCGTGGTTACAACCTAAAATTTATAAAACTCAATATGTTTTATTATTTGGTATCTGGTATAAAACATGGAGCCTTCACAATACGCCGTGTCGCATAGATTTTTATAAATTCAGTGCGTAGGTAACAAAATAATTATTAGTTTATATTATGGTCAAACTGTAAGTCTATAATCAAGGAATGACAGAATCTGATTGATAACATTTCACTAATATATATCATATTATTATTTACCAACATTATGCCATGTATTTAAAAAAAATTTATACTTCATAATTTCATTGAAATATTTCAAGATGAGTAAAATTTTCAATTTTGAAATATTTCAAATTAAGTACAGTAGAAGCACCGAATACCGTGTTTTTGCGCGCGACCAAATTTGCGTGTAATACGATGAAAAAACACGGAGAAAAATACCCGCGCTGTATTTATAATAATAATAATTGCAATAAACGTCTCTTGTCGTACAGCACCTGACCGAGGTTTCTCGGAGCGGATAACGCCGCATAGTTTTACAACGCCGAAACAGCAATAAAAACGTAAAGACAAATAATATTTAGTTTGCCAACCGTTTGGCACGTTGGCTGTCAAAATACGTGAATGAAGAACCTTGGTACCTACACTGGAAATTATGTGAACTTTGTGCAACAGCAAATTATTTCACCTACCGCCGCCCATTGACGGCATTAAAATATTCTCACGCGTGTTGCGGTGGTAATGATTTGCCGTCGAATTTTAGAAGAACTATTCAGCCGACATGCCTGCCTATATTATAACAATACGTCTTGTTGTTTATTCCGTTGATATGCACCTGTGTTTGTGAATATTAATTTTCATTACCGCTGGGAACATCGCAATTATTACGCAATAATACGAGGCAAATAACGATGTAATATACCGGGGATGGGCAACTCAAAGTTACTATAGGGCCAATTTTTAGAAATTTAAAATATAGCGGGCCAGAGCACAGAAAGCAAAAAAAAAAAAAAAAGGTCATTCAAAATATACATTTTAAATAGCATTTATTTTGTTTATAAAGAAACTAGCTGAATGTACCCGGCTTCGCCCGAGTGAAAAATATTTGTATATCACCATACACCTCCCCGTCATCGTACTCGTTCGCATGCGCATCCCATTCCAGTCCCCGTCTATAATATCTTATAATTATTTTACTTTAATATTTGTGTATCCCCGTTTTCATCTCCATACACATCCTCGTCACTGAATTCGTCTTCGTTCCTTTCCCGTCCCCAATCCCAACTATGTATCTCGCCAATCTATACATATAATTTTTCATAAAATGGTCCGCGTTATATGTATATTTTTCGTAACCAATGGCGACCCTATTCAATCAAACAAATATTCTAAATACCCGTTAGGTTAGGTTAGCTTAATTAACTATTTTATGCTCATTTTCACCCTTTAAAATGCGAATTTCGAAAAATCCTTTCTTAGTGCGCCTACACATAGTAATAAGTACATTAACTGAAAATTTCGGATAAATCGGCTCGGTAGTTTTGGCTAGGCGATGATGAATCACCCAGGACAAGTCTTTTTATATATACAGATAGGACATAGGTAATACAAAAAGCGTTATTGAAAATAATTTAATTAAATATTTAAATATAAATAGTTATTTGCAGTTTAGTGAGAGTTTTGAGGATGTGTACTAGACATTATAGATTATAGAGTATAGACGATAAAGTTTAAAATTGTATACCTATACCCAATGCAATTTGAAAATGTAGCGCGGGCCAGATAAAAAAGGCTCGCGGGCCGCCAGTTGCCCACCCCTGTAATATACGTACTAGAAAATATTTTCAAACGTTAACAGAGAATAGTTTTCGAATGTTCTTTCCAGTGGAAATACACCTCGTCCGCAGAATCGGCCGTTTGTCTATTTATTTGTCCGAAAGACACTTGTAAACTCTCGGGTCAAAACCTTGACGGCGTAACAAAAGTGTACACGCGTGGTATCGATAAACAAACAAACGACGCTAAATACATTGTAAAATCACTTATGCGATCGAATTGATGAAGTACATGACGTATATGACGCACGCGATAAAACTCATGCACGTGCATGGCGGTAAATTCTTCACGAGACGTTTGAAAAATCGCCATGTTACGCACTTCACGAGGAACGTTCCGGAAACGTTCCGGTGATCTCAACCACATTATCAACTCGTCGTGTATCGAAAATGTTCATCATCATCGTTAAGCTAGGGCGCCCTACTCGTTTTGGTCGCCAACCACCTGACCTCGTTTTGATCGTCGATGACGATCAACGATTGCGCGTTGGTCAATCGAAAAGCATAAACGACAGTAGTTTATTAAACTGAATCTCTTATTGATCACGAGGAAGAAAATGTTTCAGAAATATAAATTCCAAAGCGCACAAAGTACAATGCGAAACAAAAATTTATTTATTTATTTATTAAACGGAACGGGTTTGAGTTGTTTTTTGTTTAAATTAAAAAGCATTAAAGAAATGCGACTTGTTTACGGAAGAAAATGAGATTTCGCACCGCGTGTTTCGGTTAAAAATTCGTAACGACGACAATTTATTGCAGTCACGTGATTACAAATCATATTTATGTATTATTACACATTATACAGTCGCGTCTGGCACGGCAAACCGAAAAACCTGTCGACTTGCGAACGTTACGATATTTTTGTTTATAGGTATAAATCAATCGGCATCGCCGCGCGACGCATTGTTTTCCTTCATTCCGACAGGGTGCCCGTTCTATACAAACGATAAATCGCACACCGTCGTGTGCACGACAGTACGTGCGCGCAAAGACAACGAGACGTCTGAGAACGGCTGCACGCGGGGAGTCGTTTGTTTATTAGGAACGATTTTTTTTTCTTTCTTTCTTTCTCTCTGACGACTCGCTGTCGCGCTAAAAATGCTCCCGGTATCTAGACGCGAAATCAAATACCATTGTTCGACTTAATTACCGTGTGCAAATATGCACGCGCTTCGTGTTACTGTCGGCTGCGCGCGCGCGCGCGCGGCGCCGAATATTACTGCGACGTGCGAAATTTGATAATTTCCGTATATAATAATAAAACGCGAGTGACGGCGTTGGCTGTGCGACCTTGGACGGAGAACCTCTAACCGGCGCGCATCGCTCAACTGTCTTATACAGTTGTGTGTGTGTGTGTGTGTTTCAGTGTTTGCGTTAAACTCTTAAATTAACAAGTCGTAAAATAAAAACAATAAACAAGAGTGGAAAAAACATAACACATATACACTATAGAATAATAATACAAAGTACCCACGCTATCACAAGGTACATCTATTATAATACAATCGTGTATACCGTCGCGGCTTAAGTTTCAGTTTATACAATACGCATAAACCGGAATTCGAATATTCTAATTTGTAAGCGATCGCAAAACGATTTCCGACCGACGACTTTTGATATTTTTTCGAAATCGTTAGTCGAGCGTTTGAGTAAGACGACGCGGAACTTTCTGGTTTCGATATCAAAAACTAAACATTCGATGAGATGAAAAAAAATATATTCCGAGTTCTAAATTTCGGTGGACATCGCAAGTGTCCGATATTTTAAATGTTTAGGGTTATGACCGAGTGTAGCTGAAATCAGGGCCGGCGCAATGGGGGGGGCGAGCAGGGCCCTTGCCCGGGGCCACGCGGCTTGAAAATTGTAGTTTTGTAGTTTTTTGGGTCATTAATTGATTTTTTGAAAGGCATTTAAATCCAAAACTCAAAAATCGCATATTATGTAATATTTCTAGTCTTATAAAATAGATACAAATAATACTTATTATTCTGTTTGCAAGCGGATGACTAGAAAAAAGTTTTAATAACATAACTAAGTCGACTAAGGTAAAAAGTAATGATAAAATTCATTTTTTTTTAAATTTGTAATGTAATGAATTCCAATTTAAAATATTGCCTTATGTCGATGGTTCATGTTTGGTTTTTAAAATTCCAGGGGGGGAAATGCCTCATCTTGCCCCCCTTTTCGGGCGTCTATGGTTGGTAGGCCATCCTTATAAAAGGGCCTCGTAATATACTTCACCCAGGGCCTCGCAAAAGCTAGCACCGGCTCTGACTGAAATCAGTTTGATCGGAATCTCTGTTTTACATCAAATTTGTTTCGGGTTTTAAGGTAGATTTCTCGAATATCGGAAAAACTTTTGAAAACACAGAAAACCTACCTGTCTCGAAAAAGTACACGGAGGGGACGATTTACCCTTAGACCGAGTCTACAGCCCTAAACAGAGAGGAGAAAAGAACGAAAAGAAACAATTAAACGTCATCGTAATACTGCATCTTTCGCTTCGCTCGGAATCTACAACGATAAACGATACCTACGTGATTAGTGACGGCCGTCGACCTCGGGGTATCGCGGCACCGGCCACGCCGCGGGGTACAACACAACAACACGACGACCGCGGTAGCCGTGCCGGCTGAAGATCAAATTTCGCCGGTATAAGACCCACGATCCGAGTATAGGCCCGGCGAATTTATTTCACCGCCGATAAATCAGACGCGAAATGCCTTCCCTGCCCGCGACAGGTCCTCGGACCGGGGGCGCGACGATCGACGGGTCGTAAATCGCGACGACGACGGCGACGACGACGTTATTTCACGCACACGATCCGCGATAAATCATAAACGGCGAGTGGCGACGTACGACAAGTGTGAGTTAGTACAGGGCACGCGAATGAAATATACGCACGGGCGCGCGCACTACCTCTCTGCCAGTGTTGGGAATAGATAACTAATAATTCATCTAGATAAAGATAAAAGTGATTATAAACATTTTTATCTAGATACAGATAAAGATAATTATAATAAATTTTATCTAGATAAAGATAAAAATTAGTACATTTTTATCTATGGTAGATAAATTTGAGATAATTTCACGTTTAATTTTTTAAATATCCAGGATCTACGTCCTACAGCTATAAGGTAAAAAAATAAAAATACATAATTTAAAACATTTAAAAATACATGTAATTTTTTAAATAAACTTCATAAAAGATGACAAATCATTCTCTGACTTTAAATTAAAATTATAATACATTTCTGCATTTTTTAACAAATATTGTTGCGTATGGCTACTTCACTTTCATGATAGTACATATTATAATCTCTTTTCCTGGGCCTCCACACGAGTTTTTCTCAGTAATCTTTTCGATTAATTAAAAAAAAAAATAAAAAATAAATAAAATAATATATTTTAAATTTCCTTTATTTTTTCAGGCCATTTGAATAAATTACCTATCTAGATAGGTACTCATAGATAACTAAAATTTTATCTAGATAAAGATAAAGATAACTGAAAATAAATTTATCTAGATAAGATAAAAGATAAAAAATTGTTATCTAGATAACTTATCTAGATAAATTTATCTAGATATTTCCCAACACTGCTCTCTGCTGGTCGCCGTCCGGTCGTGAGGCGAACACGCACGCGTCATTATTATGACCGGCGACGTATGATCGAAAACGAAACGCACTCGAAAACGCGTTTTTTGTTTTTTTTTGTCACTCTGACACTACTGCCGTTGCTATTATATTATCATCGCACGCCGCTAACGCGAACCGTGGATATCGGTTGTGTAAATCACGAATACATTATTGAGTGTTAATATGCTAATAACGCGAAAAACAAACGAAATACGACGCACGGCACACACCAGCATACGTGTGTTGACCGAGTTGTGAGCGGTGTAAGGCGACGGCCGTGGAAGAGAGTGAGAGATGAAGAGAGAGAGAGAGAGACTGCAGAGAAACCTCTATCGGACGGACGGACGGTGGTCGACCGCGACGACGGTTCCTCATCGTGTGGACAACAGACCGCACACGGACGAGCCCACGCGCCACGTCATGCCGCGGCGATGTATAATCACGCGCGGCTGCGGTTTCAAAAATCATTGCTGATCGGGAATACCGGAAATCACCGGCCGACGATGTATTTTCGCGACTCGATCACGCGCACACACACGCCCTTGAATTTTTCGGCCACAAATTTAGTCTCGTAATTCGCTTCAGGGGTATCTTCTAGTATCAAACGCGTTGACCGTTCGCGGGAGTGTAACATTTACACATATATATATATAGAAACCTTCACGGACACGCCGCGAGTTTACTGTTTCCGTAAAAATATCTTATCACTTTTTTATTCGATACGTTCCCCCCTCCCCCACGAAAAACACTGCGATAAAAGCTGACCTCGCTCGAGTCGAAAACGGGTTTTTTGGTTTTCTCGGGTACGTTTTCCCGTTGATCCGAGTGTACACCGTTCGGCGTCGATCGCGCGAAGGACAAGCACGCGACGGTGAGTAATCACGGCAACGCGAAAACGACAATCGTTACAACGGGGAATCTCGGTGATCGAAATCACGTTGACGGACGACGATCGACGGGAAAGGAGAGGTGGTCAAAACCCGATCGAAAACGACGGGGCGAAGGGGAATCCCGACCGGAAACGGTGCGATGTTTTTCATTTTTTTTTTTCCTCGTCGCGTGCCCAGGAATCGAAACATTCGAAATGGCTTCCAGGGGGAGGAAACACCTCGCGCCGCGAATCGGCATCGGCCGCTCAAAAGCGGCCTAACCTAACGCGCTTCCGAGTTCCGGATGTTAATTAGACGACGAAAATTCAAGGTCGGCCACATAATATTACACACACACACACACACACACGACCTGCACATACGGTATTACGATTATGATATTGTTATTAGGTAGTTAAAGTAGAGGTTTACACACACACACACACGCTCGGGCGCGTGCGATTCGCCTTGACTACACAGCGACGACGACCACGTCGTAGAACGGTTTACACACACACACGTGAACCAGAGTAGAAATAATCATAATAATCACAAACAAATTTCACAAACGTCGTGTTTTACACGTCACATTATTCGTTTTTATTATTGTTAATCGCATGACATTCCACATGACTACACAATATAATAGTATTTATTAAATTATAGTAGGTAATAATAATAATAAAAATAGGTACGAACATACACCCGAGTTCGGTAAAAACTCGACGCGTATTGTATTATAAAGACAGAGACATCGCACATTGAAATATTAAAGGTACGTCATAGAGTATAATATAAAATTATATAATTTATAAATATTGTTTCCTAATAAAATATTTTATAAAACAACATTGTCGTGCCTTGGCGAAAAGATGGTTTTTTTTTTTTTTAAAATACCTTTTTTGTTTTTTTTTTCCTCCACTCGTGTTGAAAATTTAGTCGACAGCAATAATTTTTCACGGAACAACAAAACGGTGTCGAAACAAATTAGAAACAATTATAATAGTATAAATAAAAAATAAATAAATTCATATACATAATATACTGTGCGTATGTATATATTTATTATTAATAGAACGTCGAAAGCAACACAGCGAGTAAATGTATACAGCACATTTAGGTTAACGAAGAGAGAAAAAAATATTTTAAATAATGCAAGGTTGAATATTATAGTTTGTTAAACAGAGGCAAGACGTATTTATGTTTAAATCTATTTATTTTCATGATACGTATTATGTGTCTTCTTTCGAAAATCATACATATAAGGTGTTTTAATAATATTATATATTCATTCATACTGGCACATAAAAATACCGGGAACCTTTATTTTCATTATTATACAACACTACACAGTACATTGTAACATAAATTTATATATGAGAACATAATCTCTTAATTAGTAATTACACTGGTCCCGTAATACTAAGGCACATGAGGCCGTGTTTCGTACAAAATAATAATAATAGTAATAATAATAATAATAATAATAATAATAATAAAAATAATCACATACAGTTTAAATTATACATACATATATATATATATACATACGTAAAAGTAAATATGTATACAAATATATAGATAAGTATATCAATATATGTATATATACATATACATACATATATATATATATATATGTATATAAATTAAACTTTACATATCACATTAAAACATTTGAAAAACACAATATAATTTTATCGAAATGGTATCGTAAGTAAAATGTTTTTTTCTTCATTTATTGTTTCTTACTTTACTTAAATACGTAAAAAACGGAAAATACTTAAACAAAAATATGATAAATACCGATTTTAAACACATAGATGCGTTTAAGTGATAATATGCGGACTGTTAATTTCCAACACCTAACACAACAGTTTACACGATAATACAGACTTATTAATAAAAAAAAAAAAAATTATATACATTTAATATATAGCCCTGGTATTCAAATAGAAAAACTATCTGGCTCATTTTTTTTCACGTATACATACGTATATATATATATAAATATATATATACACATATACATACATTTATTTATTTACTTTTTAAATATAAATTAAACAAATAATTAATTCATACAAATACATACATGTATATATATATATATATATTCGCTTTAAATAAAAATGGGGAGGATGGAGGGAGAAGGAAATAAAGAGAAAGAAAGAGGGAGAGAGAGAGAGAGAAAGAGAGAGAGAGAGAGAGAGAGAAATACGAATAATTGTCCGCTAAAAAAGTGTGCTCAGGACACAGACGCGTTCGTATACATACATAATAATATATAATATAAAGGTGTGATATTTTATATTATTTTTGGGCGTGTTGAGCAATGATATCGTTGGCGGCGACCGTTCGGCAGTGACGGCGGCGACGACGGCGGCTGCGGCTGCTGTGACTCTTCGTGGTCGACGGCGGTCAGTGCGCGCCGGCCGTGGCCCTGTGCACCAGATCGGGCCTGGACAGACCGTTGCCGTTGATGTAATAGTCCGACTGTTTGCTGTAACCGTTCGCCGACTTGGACGTGCCGTTGGCCGTCGGTTTCGACTGGTCGCTCACCTGTGCAACACGCGGCAAACAAAAAACGCCCGGCGTTAATATCGACGATAGCAAAAATACGTACGCGCGGAGCAGCGGAGGGGGGTTGGGGGGTACGAAGTCTTGTCAAAAGCAACGAAAGAAACAATCATTTACGGGACGACGAGCGAGCAGAGTGCGTCTGTGTGTGAGTGTGTGTGTTTTCATATGAGAGGGATACGTGTTACATATTTTATTATTCACTAGAGCAGAGGCGAGACGTCGTGATTTGATCCGTACCCCTTCCTCCCCCCGCATTCTTTCCAGTCGAGTAAATCGTTTTCACGATACGTAACACGCATGCCGTAATCTTGATAGAATGAAGATCTATGTACGTATGTGTAACTGGGTCAACGAAAACTCAACCCCCTCACTCTAGAAGATTTAAAAAAATCTAAAATCTAAATTTAAGATTTAGTAGTTTACAGCGCGTTTTGACCTAAAAAATCGTAGTAGATACTTGTTTATATATTTAAGTGAACAAACGTAGTACACATTTTTCCAATAAAAATACTAAACAATTCGTTCGCGAACATGTAGTTGTTAAAATAATTTTAAAATTGAAGCTCTGAATTAAATTTACAATTTAAGTTTGAAATATGTGGAAAAACTCATTACCTGCCTACACGATTATTCCTATCGAGTAGTTAAAAAAGATGGATAATCATAGTAATTCACTTTTTTTTTCTTTTTTTTTTTTTATATGACTATGTAATAGTATTTATTATATTTAATGTATTTACAGTGATTTAATAAGACAAACAATTTATTAACTGCCGTGAGTCGACATAAACCATACTTATACTTATAATTATAAATCGTACAGAAAAGTTGAAATTAATTTAAATACCACGGAAACCGATATGTGCATAATCCGTTAACACGTCACCCCCACTCGTGTATGAGTTAGTGTGTGTGTGGTGAGTGTGTATCTGTATGTGAGACAGTGCAGATAATGTTCTTCTGCTAACAGAACTAGTTTAGTAATTCGCATCGGGTTTTTCCAATGTCACGTTGTCCATCGGTGACCACCTTGGCCGGCTACCAGACATCGACGGAATGTCACTCATACCGCTGTACTACAATACCTATGCATGTATATAGATATAACTGCTGCGAACCGGATTTCTAACGATATTATTGTTAACGTTACGATTAATTATCATTATGGATCTCGACGACAATAATGGTGATTGGGAGACCGAACACGACAGCTCGAAAAGACAATACACAAAGAACCACATAAATACACGTATATAATATGCGGTCGTATGAAAGAAACACCGGAACTGTCATCGACTACAGGCCTTTTATTTTAAAATAAAAGCCGACGCTAACGAACAACGCCGATGACGGTTGTATTATTATTACGCGAAGCGACGACCCGCCGTTTAAATCGATCCGCAGCTCGACGACGTAACCCGTTTTTTTGTTGTGAAAAAACAAAAGAAAACGAAACAAAAACCAGCAACGGTCGACTATTTCGATATAACGTCAAAGTAACATCATACGAGGTAAGTACATACACACATTCGTACTAACAGGTAGTATATGTACGAAGAAATAAATCTGTCCAACAATAGAAAGAGCGCGAGTTTACTCGACAAACATAAACGTACGCGTAAGACGTGGTGTATATTATTTAGATATCATATTGTTATACACGGTGTACTAGCGCGCACATTGGTATGGGCTAGAGGCATCGTCGTCGTACACAAGGTCTTAAAACAAAAAGAATGCAGCTATCGCCCATCATTAGACTTGGCTACAATTTCATACAAATGATGCAACAGCTTTTTTTCTGTCTACGCTGCAATAACAAACTAACCGATTTTAAACGATCGCACGTAAGTGTGTGTATTTGTGTGTGTGTGTGTGTGTGTGTGTGTGTGTGTGTGTGTGTGTGTGTGTGTGTGTGTGTGTGTGTGTGTGTGTAGTAAAGACAATAATAATAATAATAATATCATTGTCATATTTTCCGTAAGCAAAAAAAAAGAAAAGCGCTCGGGTTCTGAAAAAAACGAAGAAAAATCTCAACGGTAACTCGATGCGCAGTGCGCTTCTGCCGACAAATATAAAACGGCGTGAGTTACGCGGTGATCGATCAACGCGGGTTTCACGACCGCTACGCCGTCCAGAATATTATACGAATATAGCGCATAACGCACGTAAATTAAGGCATCTACACAATTTTTGATTTTCATGGACAATAATACACCACCTTCAGTGATCAAACTTTAATAAACCCTCGTCTATGTACTAACAACACTGCAACAATTAATGAGCACCATAATGTTTAGATTCTGTCAACTGTAGGGAAAACGTATGCTGGTAAAATGGAAGAACTCTGCGGTTCGATCTGTCTGAGTTGTAAAAACGTTTTCGGAAATTCCGCGAAAAACATGCACGTAAAACAATAAGTACTGCATTGGTACGAAAACGATAATAACGATTGAATAATCCGACGGATAGATGATATCGATGCATATCATTTACCGTCACCGAAAATTATACTAAATATACCTTCACAGACTCGACACGTATCGCCAAAAGAATTGTACCAAAAAAAAAACAATGATGTGACGACCATCGTGATCGTATAGTCATTACCTTTTGCTTTGACGGTTTCGTGTACTGTTGTTTGTAGAATTCTTTGAACAAGAAGAAGAACATGACGGCGTGCATGCCGATCCACCAAACGAACGCTTTCGGGTAGTTGCAGTCGATGAATAACAGTTGGAAAGCGTGAATCATGATGGCCAAGAACTGCAACATTTGCAGCGTGGTCAAATACTTCTTCCACCATAAGTACTTCTGCACGTTGGGTCCCAATGCGGCCAACAAGTAGTATGAATACATAATGATGTGTACGAATGTATTAAGCAGACCGAAGAACGTACTGTGACCGCCTGTGAAAAAAAAAATACGAGGTTGATACGTGAGAAATGTGCTAAATTTTCATTTTGCAATCAACTCGGCTTGATTTGGCGATGTTATATTTTTGTTTTTCAATATTAATAATATTTTTAATTTCCATCTCGCCCGACCCCAAAGTAAAGCTGGACGATATTTCCGAAAAGTTAAGATTGATAAACATGTATCGATAAACAATAAGACGTTTTCAAGAAACGCGGTCAACCTGAACATAATTCAGTATGCAACAGGAAGCTTCTCGTCATAAGGTCTCGGTAAAGGTCATCCTCAATCCTTGTGAATCTTATTATAACTCAATTATCAATAATTATAGCAATCGGTTAGGCTACTGCCGCCACACTCAATCGCTGTCGGAGGTCGGGACATATCGGCTAATGTATACGGTGGCAACAATCGTAAAATATTAAAATTAATTATTTATTGTGTGTTGCAAAATAACAGTTCACGTTGTTTTATTACCTGGTGTGAATTTGACTCCAAACCACACGCTCATTGGCATCACTCCGTGATGAATCACATGCAGGGTTGATATGTGCCTATCTTTTTTGCGGAGGACAAAGAATATCTACACATAAATGTGATTTCATTAGTCTAAATTATTGTACACGGTGTCTTAATCGAAGAAGAAAAAGTGATAATTACCGTGTCCATGAATTCTGTGAACTTCGAAAAGTAGTACCACCAACATACGTTGACCATCTATAGTCATTCGAGAACAGAAAATACACATTAGTACAACAAATATTATTTGAATATATCGTTTTTTATTATTTAAAAAAGAAAAAAACCACGCAACTTGACACAAAGAAATGTAATAAACTAAAAATAAAAAGTATAAGAAAAATAAGTTAAACAGTATGAGATAATAGATACTTGTCATACAATAAAATAAAGAAAAAATAATAAAATATTAATACTAAAAAAAAAAAAAAAAAAAAAAAAATTGAAAAACGACGCAATGTATGCCATGCAAACTCACCCGTAGGGTCATTGGATGATTCGAATAATCTACCGGCTCACACCGGAAATTATACCTCCCAGTCAGCCAACCTGATATGCCAAGCTGTAAAAACCACCACCATAAATAATGTACAATTTTTACAACTTAAATTATTAAATATATTCAGTGAATTAAACACGCATTTCCCTATAATAAATCGGCCCAACGGTAAATTTAAGCATACTTTAAGTTACTCCCAAAAATAAAAATTAATGTTATAGCTTTTTTTATTTCTTACTCAACTGATTTCAATAGATAGATATTGGTTCTTCCATTTGATTTGAAATAAAGCTTTAAAACCATGTTTTGTTTGTTTGTTTTCAATAAAATTATACATACATAGCGGAAATTTAGAAAACAAATAGACTACCTGGAGAGACTAACTAAAGTGAACACGTTATCGGATGACCAATCCACTAAAATTTAAAATCCAGAAACAATATTAACATTTCAAAGACAAAAATGTTCAATAGGTAATCATTTTAGAATTTCATGAATAAGCATCTCCATCGAATTAACATTTTCCGATCAAGTTTTCATTGATCCTACCGTAAAAATAGTTTTATATTTTGTATCCAAAGTAACTAAATTTAGGAACTACAATTTTAAGTTATTTACTAAACATTTTTACAATTTCGTCTGAATTCCTGCGTCAAGTTTATGGTCCTCTACACAACTAGCAAATCAGTGTATTACGAAAATGAATTCTGCTCGTAGCATGCATTAACCAAAATAATTCCATTATGAGTGCGTCAATATACACCATAACCCAGCATTCAATATAGCAGTATATAAGTGTGTTAGGAAACACATTTCCAACCTTCCAACACACATTATATATGCAATATTTATGTTATTTAAAAAAAAAAATGATAATGCATTAATATCAACCTCACTATTCACACGATAGTCTCATATTATTCATGTTCATTACTAACACAATTACTATTTATTAAAACTCTGGTGGGAAATCTCCAGCTCTTATAATTAATACGGTCTAGGTATTATTATTATTATTATGTGTGTTATCACGTGTTATAATATAATATGTACATGATGATATTGAAATAGCCAGAAGAATATAATATTATAATTTATAATCAGGGCTCGTAAGCTAATGCACTTTCATATCAATCTTGCTGAGTCGTAGTCAACGCCGCTAGGTGACATAAAATTCGTTTCAAGATAACAAGATTCAGTATATGAAATTTTACTTTACATAATTCGGGATTTTGAGAATTTTTCACATAACGACTATGCATTTTTTTTAAATGTTATGTGTTATTTTCATAGTTTAAATATGTTTATAAATTTTTGTGTCAACTCTACACGACACGGTATACTATACAAGCCAGAAATTATTACATCAATAGTTTTTAAAACTGTCTGATGTATATTTTTTCATACTTTGATTTCAATAGCATATTTTAACTTTTTGACTACACACTAAATGCATAGTTATGCATTTTTGAAAGCACAACACATACAAATGTATGCGTTTTTATTGGTATACCGTATACATGAATAAACTTACGAACCTTGATTATAATTTATATGTTAGTGATAAATGTGTAAAGCATCCGATAATTTCTCATATTTCACGTCCAAAATAATTTGGAGAGGAAACCATGCATTTACCGAAGCTTAATGAACGCGTTTTACTTACCCAAACAATCGTTTTTCATTTGTATATAGTGTATATTATTGTGTATTAAATTGTATCTATTAACTTAATTTCATTGTAAGTATACACTTTTTAAGTATTATAATATTTGTCAGTGTATCGCGAACACAACCTGAATACAAATTGTGTCAAGTACACGAGGCTAATTTTTATCAAAATTTCAAATAAACGATGCACTTCTATTTTGTCAACTTACTCTTACTGTGGATGGTTTATCCGAATAATCTACCGGTTGGCAACTGAGACTATATTCACCCCACCAGCCGCCCATCATACACTGCAATGCCCATCAAGAAAAGTTGTAGAAAAATTATTGAACACTCACAATTCACAAAGATGGTAAATCATGAGAGTTGAACGAAATAATTTATAGTTAATAAATAATTTATTATTCTCAAAATATTACACAAATTTCATGTATGATATACGTAAATTTGTCTGCAAATGAGTGTGTTTATAGTTAATCGATGAACAAACAAAAAACTCTAGACCATTCGACAGTCAAATATTAAAGCAAATGTTATGTTCGTGATGATGAATAATATTAAACATTAAATACCTAGACCTATAAAAAAAAACTATCATTTATACTTATTAATAGCTTTATCTATTATTAAAAGGAAAAATATTTTGAAAGTTAATTCCCGGCCGCAAACTTTTCACCAAACCATCGCGAGTAGATTTGATTTTCTTAACTATTAAAGTAAAGTCTCAATACAAAGCTCGATGAAAAAAAAACTTCAAAGCATTAATTTATTTCCGTGATTATAACTTTAAGTCTATTTTACCATTTATAACTATTTTCTTATTAAGTTCCACCACATTAACTTGTACAACTCATACAATTTTTCGGAGACAAATTAAATTATAAAATAATACCTGTTAAATCATTTAATGCTTAAAACTTTCATGGTACAGATCCACATTTAAAATTCTACAAAGATAGAATTATATATCACTCTACGTAATACACAAATAGTCTGAAGACCTATAGTTGTTTAATACCTAATAACATAAAATGTACATTTTTCATATAAGACTACATCACCTACGAACAACAAATGCAAGTCGAGTATTGCCCTAGAATATATTATTAAAAACCATTAAAAAATTACTAGAAGGAAATCCATGGTTTTAAAGTATAACATTGAACTCGAATGATTGTCTTTTAACAATGTTTTCAATCTTGATGTAAGTGTCTTTATCTTTATACATCCCCGCGCTTACCTCGTAAAACAGCCACGAACTGAATATAACTTGGAAAAGATTATACGCAATGAGTATGTTCCTTAGCTCCATTGGTTTTCGGTTGGCCATCAATTTTGGTCCCGCGTATTTGACGGTGAACACGTACGTACCACATATCAGTGCAGTAGGTAGAGGGCTACTCATTAAAAACCAGTCTTTGGTACGGGGGTCTACGAAAAATAAATAAATACATTTTTAAGTACCATTTGATAAAAATATTTTCATCACACATGACTTATTAATGGGTCACTCATCGACAACCAAAATTATTTGAGGGATGCGATTGGAATTTGAAAGCATATGAAGATAGCAAAAAATATAAAGGTCAAATACAAGTATACTAAATACGTATTTGTTAGGTTTGAACTTCTGACTATGAAAATTGATATTAAATCGTTAAATGAGATATAAAAAATAAAATTGATATTGGTAGGTATAAAATCCATACAAATACTCAAATTATATTCATACGAGTACTACCGAGTTTATCACAATTTTTAATAAAAAGACTTTGAAAAAATTTAACTATATTTGCTTTGAGCATGTCACCTTAACACGCTTTACTTTTTTTATTTTATACTAGTGTATAATAATTGCAAGTTTAATACGTCGCTACAAATAGTAAATTAAATTGAATAATATATTAAAATAAACATAAGCACAAATTATCAATGAATAAATCAGGTAAATTTCTATAGCAGAATTTAAAATGTCAACACTTTTTGTGATTAAATATTTGATTTTAAAACTGCCAAATTCATAATGTTTATCATAATCGTAGTTAATTGATATCATATCACTGTAATGCTACTATCGCGTTTAAATAAATTTAATTCCATTTGATTCTACACAAAACTACATAACATATTATATTTTTGAACAGTTGAAAAAAATATGTTAAGTGTCGAGTGGACACGTCATATTTGTAAATGAATGAAAACAATCGAAAAAAATGAAATTAAAATGTAATTATAGAATAAAAATAAACGAGGGAAAAACGATATGGAAAACGACTCACCTCCGTAGTTGTCGAAAAATCCTTGAACGGCGTTCACTACTTCCATCGTGATTGCACCGGCGTGTTTTGTTTCTTAAAAATTCACCTGCGTAACGAGAGAAAAAAAAGTTTCCGATTAGAATAGAAAACTAGGTACGGGAAAACTCGTACAGAAAAATCGTTTACGATATAATATTTTGTCGTGCGAAATAGAAGTGGCGGTGTGGAAAGAGATAACGAAAAAATTAGAATATAAAAAAAAAATAATAATAATAAAAAAAATTAATAAAACTGTCTTCGAACGAGTAGTGGCGACGGCGGCGGCGCGGCGACGAGAACGCGCGATCGGTCGCGAGCAACGATGGTCGATGGTCGGACGCCGGATCGCGACTGTAACGACGTACGATGGTAACCAACACACGCGATCGACGTGACGACGGTGACTGCGACGACGAGTGTGCGGCGGCGGCGACGACGACGGCGGCAGTGGCGAAGGCGGCGGCGGCAACTCGGCGCGCGCCGGTTATAATATAATAAAATTGTATAATTACACTATTATTATTATTATTATCATATCAGGTATTATTCTCTCCGGCCTCCGACGCCGCCGCCGCCGGACCGGACCGACCAGTGAGCCAGTGGAGTAGCCAAGTGCGTGTTCTCCTCCGCAGGGTCAAGACCGGCGGCGGCGGCGGCCGAGGGATGCAAGGTCGTAAACGCATCTCAACAAACCCGTTCCGCGTGCGTATATAGTTTTCGTTCGGGAAAATATCAAATATTATTATACGTTTACACTCGAATCAAAATTATTGTTATTATTATTATTATTATTATTATTATTATTATTATTTTTATATTATACGTGTAACACGCTCACGCGCGCACACATTCGAATAATTAACATTGTATCATACGTTTTTACTTATTTCCCAAACTCCGAGAGGAAAACCGCGAATGTGGCGAACATTATACTGTGCGAAATCGACAGTCATACGCACACCCGACGGAAGCAACGTTAATGCGCAAAAGACGTATAATTAATTAGAATGAAAAAAAGTATGATTCTGAATTTAAAAAAAAAAAATCGAAAATTCATTGTTATGCACGATGGGACATTTTTACTCAAACTTTGTTTTAATCACTGATTTTTGTTACCGAACGAAATTTTTAATATATATACAAAAACTGACATACCGTATTTAATGAATTTTTTTTCAGTCTGATCAAAATATTTAGACGATACGAGTAATTACACAGGTCTACAAAAATAATTATTGATTTCACGAGACTAAACAATATTTTAAAGAAAATTATTCATTTTTTTTTTTTTCAAATGGTACCTTCTTTTAATAGCACCTATTAGTGAAATCTAGCACTAACCCACGATTTTGCGGTGAGCTTTGTTACACAATAACAAAATAATTTAATACACGATTATAATCAATAATATATTATATTTAATACATTTATGAACATTTTTTCCGGTTATCCTTTTCCGATCAAGAAAAACTGGTTGTACACACGCGGAAATAGTGTAGGTAGGTACAACTGAATACTACGAGCGCGCGTACACCGGTAGTGAATACATAAATACAGGGTGTAACACTCCTATTTAACAAATTTAATCAAGTGGAGTAGTGATATAGAGGCACTTAATTTTCAGGAGGTATTCCGCACCGCTATCCTAAACCTTAAATGATTTACCGTTTTACATCTCATAGACTAATGGTCCGTCAATAATATTAAAAATCGAAATTTCCAACAAAAAAAATATTCTCTTTCGTAATTTGATGTTATTTATAATGGTTACAATTTGAAAAAAAAAAGTCCCGTAGACGAAAAATAATCAAAATATTATTTATTTCGAAAAATCATAACGCGGTTAGTTAAAAAAAAGAAAACGTTCTGTCAACGCGACATCATATTCGGCACGGGGCCGGGCCGCCACTACTATGTATACATAATATTATAATATCATACATAACAATAAACGTACCTAATACCTATAACATACACGACGCGCGGCTAAAACACCGACTCACAACGAGTGTACCCAAACCATTTTACAGTGCTATTATACCGTGCGCGTGTATACAAACATATTACGTAGGTATATAATATTTATATTTTTTTTTTCGAAAATACGCTTTCCACGGCGCGTTACACTATAGCGTTACGCACAGAAAATCCGTGTAAATAACACAAATTATTATTATTATTATTATTATTATTATTATTATTATTATTATTGTTATTATTGTTATTATTATGTCACACGTCCGAATCCGATTTCGCCACCACACCGCCCGCCGAACCTTTGCCGACGACGGCGACATAATACACAACAACGTACACGCGTCGTAGTCGCTCACGCGCGGTAAATAGAATTAATGTGCCAATGTAACACCTATCGCCGCACATTATATTATATTGTACGCGCCAATATAAATATAAATATATATATTATGTATTATATTGTAATCGCGCAGTCTGTACCGGGCATTTAGTCACGCTCGTTACGCACTACGCGGCCATTTGTCTGGGGAAGCGATGCGTGGAGACGTCGAGACCAAAAAAAATCACGATATCAATAGACGAAAATTAAAATACGTTTGTTTTCCGGCGTGCAATACTCCGCGGACACGCGATTTCGACGTCATCACAATATTATCGATGTCGGTATACTTGTCGTCCGTCAGCCGGTGGCGCTGGTCGTGAGCTGGTCTCGGCGGGACGGGTCCCCAGCGGCACTACGCCCGCCACGAGCGACCGACGAAAACGTTTACGCCCCGCGACGGAGACACGGGACAAAGGCCGACGACGGCATTAGCGTGACTACGACCCGGGGAAAGCGAGGCTTTTGGGGCTGCTAACCTTTGCTCGAGCACTTACGGACGCTAGACGTCGAGTGTCCACTTGACAACCCCCCCCCCCCTCGGGATACGTTTGATTTTAACGCCTGGCATTTATTATACGTATATAATACGCATAATTATTTTTACATTTTAATTCGCTCTCGACATTATAATAAACACGTTTTCTGCAATGTATACGAATATTTACGTGTTGAAAGCGGCAGCCGGCGTTTGTGGTTACTACGCCACTTACGATTCGCAGGAGGATTATTGATTGAAAAATAACAGTTTATACAGTACCAACCACGAGCAATAAATAGCGGTGGAAAATCGATGGAAAATGACACGCACGTTTGTACACTCTACAACAGCGTGACGCCGCCTGTTGGACGGTTAAGTGGTCTAAATCGCGAAACGTCATGGAATACAATCTTTATGGGTCGAGCTTCGAGCGCACCCTTTATGTACGACGTTATAAAATCTATAAGATACTATATGATGTATAGACGTGCGGATGTCGCATCGACTACGCTAACCGTAACCCTGCTATGAATACGCGAAACGTAAACAACGTAACCAGCCAACCCGTTTGGACGAAAGCATTCCGGCACACTTTAGATTGTTTTTTTAAACTTTTTTTTATTTCAGAACAAATAAACGTATGGAACATCAAACCAATGTCTCGTTGAGGAAATTTGCTTTTTCCAAAGCGCAGTAAACGAATTTAGCATGTCTACAGAGTAAGATGATCATGTCCAAAAGCCGACGAGACACGAACAGAGATTTTCACGAAAAGAAGAAACACTGAAAGACGGAGCACCATCGACTGTTGTTAGTCAGTGTTTGACATTGGGCACGAACTAAAACAACGATTACAGAATTGCGCCGACGTAATTTCATTTGAGCACGTTATAAATCGATACCCGTATGGGCTGTATCGTGCCATCGTTTCTCGTTCAGCCATTCGAATACCGGTATTTCTTGTTTCTTATTTTTTCATAAAGGTCGTGATTTTTTTTTTTTTTTTACGTCCACCCGATACATCAAATATTCATAAAATCTAGTTATGCTAAAATAATTGCAAAATTAAATCACATAAAATAACACACGTAGATAACTCGTTTTATCATTTTTTTGCCCGGCCAAAACGATTAAATTTATATTGTCAGGAAGACAGGACACGTAATTATACTCGTACAACACAAAACGCTGTGACAGTTAGCTGTACAGGAGAAGCATCTATAAAGGCGTTCACATATTAATTGTGTACTTTATTCCGGCTCTACTGAAGATTACACCGCGTATATCGTACACCGTATTAAATGTATGTGTAAAAATCAAGTTTGCGAACAGCTAGACCGGTTCAGATTGGAGTCGATTTTTGCAAATTATAAATTTAACTTTTCAAATATGTCGGGAAAACTATAAATTTCAACAGTCTACTGATCTTCGGACCGGTTCGGAAGTTTTACAATAACGTTGTTAGATTTTTAAAAAAACTAGATTGGAACCGCCAATGTATACAAAAGCCGCACCGATAAAACTCTTCCTGCTGGCCTCCGAGGGGAAGGTCGTAGAAACACAACACGTCGGAACACGTGCGCGAGATAAATGCATATTAGCACATGGTACACTGCGGGTGAAGAATTAATGAAAACCACATAGGTCACGAGTACGAAAAAAAAAGAAGACATTTGTTATGACTCCCTATGAACCTTTATAAAATTATCAAAAAATGTAATTCAATAGTTAAAACTAATCAGATGGATAAATGATTAATAAACAAAAATAAAGCAGATTATTAGTTTTAAAAAACCTATACATACATTTTATCAGTCAAGTAAAATTCAAAAAACTGAGAACAATAGAACTAATGAGTAATAATAAATACTATTTTTAACTAACTTACATAAATTAAAAGAATAGAACATTTAATTGTATTTATTCCTGTTTTTTTAATTATTCAAACATATTTGTAACTTAAGTTGGTTTTTCAAAAAAATCGAAACTTCAATTGAACCTAAAGAATAAAACCTACAACATTTTTTCCTGCCATTCGTACAAAAGTAACACATTTACTTACATTACTCTTACCTTATAAAACCTAATAAGTAACAATATAATCTAACCAATGCGACACAAAATGGAAACTTAAAATAGAAAAGATATGGAAACGTATTGATACAAATCATGAACTTTTCGTTATTATATTAAGATTTGATTGAGTATGAATAAAAAAAAATGCAGCTTAATTTAAACATTTTACCATTTGAAATAAATTAAAATGGACTATTTTAGAACTAACGCGATTTTATCAACAATACTTGAATATAATATTTCTTTAATAAATACTAACCAGCTTTTTTGTGAATCTTTCGTTTCCACCAACAAACACAATGAATTAGTAACACTGGAAGTCAAATAGATTATTGTTATAATATATGTATGCACGTAATCTACTTATTTAAAAAAATCATAGATAAGATGAAATTAAAAATGTTATCATTTGACGGAAAAAAAACGATTTAAACAAATATAAAAATTATTTTAAACACTAAAACCTATTTAAAAGTCATAGATAGCTTAACTGAGCACTGTTGGACACTGGCGGGCACACTGAAATGATAGCCTATCTTAAACTATAATATATTATATTGTCATTTTCTAGACACTAAAGCCACTGGACTTAAGGGCATGACCTTCAGGCAAATCGGGTCGATCCGGTTTATTCCGTACACCGGAACACCCTGTATGTGAATGCACACATACTGAAAAGTCTTCCTACTTCATCAGACTAACAACAAAAACGAAACATTTTCTTTTCAAACAACTTGTTATAAGTACCGAGTTTAATGAATACGTTTAAAATTCAAGATCATTCTGGTACAAAACGATTTGAAATGTCTATCCGGTTAAGTCATAAACTTTGAAAGTCGTTTACTTAAGATTATTGTTTTGAGTGTCTAAAATATTTTTAGCAAAAATCGTTAATTTATTACGAATTACACACGTTGATAAATCGAAAAAATACACCAAGGCATAAAGAACATCTCTAAGGACCACGAACGAAATATTTTCATTAGTAAATAATATATATTTATATAGAGGTTCAACAAGAAAAATATCAAATGAAATCATGAAAAATACATTAGACTTATTGATGTAGCCATTATTATTTTTGATTCAACAACATAACCTTTAAAATCTGTATCTATTGAAAATGAGTTTGAAAAAAAAAATTTTTAATTATTAATTGATAGGTAGTAAACACAAATAATTGCTTTTAAAAAAATAACTAACATTTTTTTATTTCTTGTATACTTAACATAATCAAGTGTTTAATATTTACATTTCATAAAATGATTAAATTTTTAATCATTTCATTGATAGAAATTTGTAGTTACTAATTAGTTTTAAATATAGATAAGTTTACTTTTATTGTTTTACATACAAATGTTGAGCACTCAGTCCTAATTAAGATATTATACATTTATATATAATATAAACACACTCGTATCAACACTAGTATAATAAAATGGTACATGAGTAATTGATCTACAATCATCGATAAAATGTGAGTAAATTGAATAAGTTCAAACAAGTTTTCATTTGAATTAAATTAACTATCTTGAAACAAACAATAATTGACACTGCTATACGATTATTCTGTGCTACTCTTGAGAAAATCTTAGTACAGATTACATAATCAGCGTACCTGAACCTGTAATCTATTGTAGAAAATTGATATTGCGTTAGTTCGGATATAGGAAAAACAAATTGAAAAATCACGGTTAGAATTATCTGAATAATAAAGTATTATTAAAAACTAACGTTGATGACATTCTTCCGAAAATTACAGTGGGGTGACTAAGTTATAAATCGAAAAGAGTGGTATGAGTCGTGATATTCAGTTCAACAAATAAGGTTCATATTTCAAACATTTTTAATTCTTTAAAATAAACGAATGCAGAAAGTTCATAAGAAACTAATTTAAGTAATCGTATAAATATTACCTACGTATACTTGGCCGCTCAAACTGACCATTGCGCAGAAAAGTGAATACAGTGTTCTAATTGGTCATCATTTTATGGCATTGTTATATAAAAAAATAATATAGATTTCATAGAACAATTTTTATCGATACGACAATTTAGTATAAAACTGAAACAAACGCATTTTTAATTGTTTCTTACAACGAAGAAGTATCCAACAGCAGTATAACAGTTTAAAAACAATATTATATCACAAAAGATGGTTATCCTATAATAGAAGATATTATTAAAAGTAAAATAAAAATCGTTTTCTACATTTCGACACCAAAATAACATAAAAATCCAATTAAATTATTCTTACACTGTCAATCAAGCTTGCCAATATAATAAAGAAATAACAAATTTTGTTGAATACTACTAAAATTATCGAAGTACATTTACTGTCGTTTTTAAAGTAATTTTAATTATTCTTTGAATCAAATACTATATTAACCTAATTTTTCATAATAAGAACTTCTTTTATTGTAAAAAAAATATAACTAAATATAAGTTGAAAGTATTTAAAATTAATAAGTGCATTAACTTACAGAAACAATCATATGGTTTATATCGTGAGTGAATTTATTTTATGATATTATATTATAATACATGTGTTGTATAGAAAATTATGACTACTTCCAAATATCTATAGTAATTAACATAGAAAACCTAACATTTATCTAATAGAAAATTAAATCAGTGGCAAATCAAATAAAAACTAAATAATTTTGAAAAATTAATATAATAGTTTACAATTTATCTCTCCCTACCTCAAAAAAAATCAAAATAGGTAGCTTCATAGGGTACCCTTCTATATTATGCTATTTCATATTTGTATTTTATTACTTTATCACTATTACTAGTTATGCATATTTTGTACAGTTGTAAATTCATTTCTTAAATAAAAAAAAAGGTAAAAAAAAAAGTGTTATGACTAAAATATATTTAACAGTAATAAAGCACAGTTAATGTAGTGCGTTACTTAAGTTGTAATATTTCAATAATACATTTTAATAATAAAACTTACGTTATAAACACTATTTCCAAATGTCATAAAAAAAAAACAAAAACAAATGCTACAAAATACAAATTAAACACGTTTCCTAACCTTAAATCTTTCTAATAATAAAGTTATTAAATTTACCTGTTAAATTTAGCTGCATTCCTGAATTGTTCATGTCAGAATGTTTGTCAGATTTATTCTACTCTAATTCTTATTCATAGCTTATACAACACGATATTAAATGATGTATTAAGAAACAACATTTAATAATATTCATATGTAATTACATAAATTTGAACTAACTTATTGACTGGAAACATGAAAAAAGTAATAATTTACATCACTAGATTTTATTAATTTTTATTAAAGTTTTTTTTTTTTGTCACGGAATGTGAAATAAATATAACAACCATGATTTGTAAGACACCTAAAATCTATAATTGACTTTTAGGTGTTACCTATAACATTAGATAAAATAATTTCCAAAACACATTTAAATTGAACATTCATTAACGTTGATAACAGGTAAATAAAGATTTCTTAGGTAATATAATTTTGAAGAAAATTCCTTAGTTAATCTTTTTTCTTTTAATATTGGAGTATAATCTTATAAATATGTTTAAAATAAAGTAGTTTTAATAATCAAAATAATATAAGAAATTCTATACAGTCTTAAAAACATTTCAATTAAATTTAGCAAACATATTTAGTCATTATAAATGTCACAAGATCTGTCATAATGTAATCAATACAATTTTAGTATTTAACATAACATTTTAATATTATGTTTTATTACTTTGACTTTTTTTTTTCTTATTATATGTTTTTATTTTAGATAGTAATTTTATTCGAATACTACTAACAATTTTATTTGTACATTCTTTAGAAATAGTTGATTTATTTATAAATTGTTAGGTACTAACTATAAAACTCTTAATATATCAGTACAAGACTAATTTTTTTATAGAAATCAATTTTAATTCCATAAATTTAATAGGTAGTCATTAATTTGATCAAAGTGGTTTTAATATTTAATAATTATTTTAAAATAACTATATATAAATAATCAATACTAGTTAAATCATAATAAACTCTAGGTAATTTTCTTTTAATATAAATGTAAGTTATGCCACAATTAATAATACGGAATTTTTGTTGTTACATTAACAAAATTATTCACAAAGAACATATTGAAATCGTCTGGCAATGTAAGCGAAATCTACATTTAAGCGATAAGTTAAATTGCATAACTCATACAATAACGAAAACCAAAATAAGTATTTTTTTAAACTGGAACTAAAGTTGATTCTAAATTTTTATCAAATAGTTATGTTCAATATCAAGGACAACGCAAGTAACAAAAACTAGTTTAACTTGTGTTTTTAAACAGTTCCTTCTTCCTTCTATACGCAAACATTTTAAAATACGTAATTGATTTGTCTAACTTGTCAGAAAACCAAATCTATAACAAAATGTTTTGAAATCTCTGAATTATTAATAACTTGTATTTAGCAGTCAACATTTGCAAAAATAAACGTAAATAAATTACATCAAATAAAAATAATTTTTTTTCAAACTCAATGAAAAATTAAAATACATTTTTAAATTAAAAATGTGTTTAAAATTTAGCGAATTCTAAATATAATCTAAGATTTACCTACGATAGTTCATACTTTATATAATAAAATACGTAATCTGTCAACAGACATTCAACGTAAGGCAACAAGCCCATAAATAGGCTTATAAAAACTCGAATTCCATTAAAAAAAAAAAATGTTACGAAAACATTAATTTCACGCGTCATAACAAAACCCTATTGTTTTAAAACTATCTAATAAAGCGCATTACATTTTTAACAACAATTGAATTCAATAACAAAAAAAAAAACATTTTTTTCAATCTGTCACCTTTCCTAAATAATCTTAAGGTTCACCATCTGAAAATCTTTTGAGAAAAGAAACCCACTAGAATTCTCGAAGAACATACAGTGTAAAGCGTTCAACAGGTTCGAGTTATGTCAATGAAACCTCCTGACGAAAGCAATGCATTATTAATTATAATCTTAGATTTCTCAAGTTATAATGATAATTGAAAACTTTAGGATTCGTTTTTACAGAACAAATATATTACTCACAAATTACGCTGAAACAATCAATGACATCGGACGAAAATTGTCTTGACGAACCTCTTTCTTAAACAATTTTATTGGTGCTACATTACTAAAAATTATTCCTAAACTAAAATTGCTACTCCAGCCAACAGTATGTTACCTACCTATTAGCCAGGTTTATTTACTCGCAATAACAACACACATTTATCTTTTGCCGATGGCTTTAAAAAACTTAAGTATCAATAAGCGGTAAGATAAATCCTCCCCCAAAAAATTAAACTGTGTGAAAACATATATAATATATCGCTACTAGAACACAAAAATTTGATTATTAAAATGTATATTTTTAATATTAAAACATGGTCAATGATTATTAAATATTTAAAAAAAAAACACCCACTTATACATTTAAACTGTGTTTGGGTTAGGTTTAGGTCACACATAACTTAGATAACAGAAATTTATATTATATTTTTAATCATAAAAACACTTCTTTTTTAAACGCAGGTCAAATAAAGAAGACTAAAACTGAATACAAAACGTTCTAAACGACAACAACCAATAGTTGTATAACACATTTCATAATCGTGTAAACAGTTTATTCTATTCAAACGCATCGATACGCTTATTCAGTGGGGTATTTTACATACGTCTCTATTATTCTATAAGTTATTTATACTGTATATATATATATAAGTACATAGATGTATTATTATTACATTGCATATTTGCTGTATAATTCACGTGTGTGTATATATTTACAACAGAATCGACGACGGCGTCGATTGGCGATTAATTTTTTTGACCTATTTCTATTTTATTTACCAAACTATTTTTGCACATTATGCAGAATTTAAACGGAAATTGGACAATAGAAATTTGACAATGTTATTCTTTTTTAAATAATATATATATATATATAGGTATTTTTTTTTATGCCGACCTTAATAGTTCATATAGAATTACACATGTTCAATACGATATCAGCAATAAGCCATGGAAAAATCTGCTGAGAAGCACAAATTCACAAATACCGAACGTCGTCGCAAGTCCCGAAAAACCATCGAATCGCGCGACGTCGATGACAATACATGAATGAGCACGACTATTGGTGCCGACAGTTTGCGATGTAGTACATATAGCAATAACGGCGCTGACAATGACACTAACGCAAGCGCAGGCGCGCCAAAAAAAAATTCAAATCTGGTAACATTGCGCACATGTTGTAAGCACGGATAAAATATAACATACGTTATATCACATTATACAGAGCGTATCTGGTGGTTAACGCATATTTTTTCTGATTCAAAATCAAAAGTTTTGAACACGTCGAATCCTCCAGCCAGCCACACAGACACACTACACAATACACTATTAATTACAACACGTGAAAATAATATTTACAACAACCGAAACGCACGAAACATACGCGATAAATTGGAACTCGTTTCCAAACTAGTACGTCAATACAGTATCGGCAGCGGCTACGGTGTTCTGTATAACATATTATACACGAGAAAAAAAATTGTACCAGACCTCTAAACGTACACGAATATTTTATTTATACGGGTTTTAAATTGGAACACACAACACGCGTTTGAAGGTATTCCAGACGTGTTTCGTCATATGGCTCGCGAGCGATCCGTCGACCGTTGGGTGACGACGTGCAACGAGTATGTACTACACTATAGGCACACTGCTACTGATACAAGTAGTAGTAATAGTATTAGTAGTACTACTATATATAGCGACGACGTACTCTCGGCGTTTGTTTTCTAGTCTATAATTGCGAATTTCGCCGACGACGACGACGACGACGGTGACAGTTCAAGTGACCAGTGCGCGATTGTCTGTACAGTGCATGACGTCTGACGACGCGTGAAAAGTATTAGGTCAGAACGAACACGATCAACACGACAAAACATTAACACGAATTATTAACAGTTGACGGCTCCGCCGCAGTGTACGTACAGAGATTTCGGCAAACGGACCCTCGACGCTTACCTATTTTACATCGATCGACGACGAAACAAGCGCGCGGCTGGACGGTGAACACGCGATCGCGTTTAACGAATGCATTCCAGATAAACGCAATCTGGGCAGATACGCGTACGTAATTCAGTTATCTAGGTTAGACACTCGTTTCAATTTTTTTATTTTTTTCATGTCAAACGACTACGAGTGCGTACCGACGGGAGGTTGAAACATTGATTAGCAGTAAAACGAATTACACAAACCGCTCTCGTGAAATTCCTGTACGTTAAACTGCGGCGTGCGAGCGATTTATGGTACATTCGAGTATAATATAGTATTGATGATAACATGGTATACCTTTGTGCGCGGGGCGACGGGAGAGCGAACTTTACACAGCGCCGCGGTTCGGTCGGTCCCTTTGCCGAGATAATATAATATAGGTGAGCGACGCGCCGCGAGTGGCGGCGGCGACGGCAGCGGCGGCGGCGACAGCTGCTGGCGCACGCTCCCCGGGTGTACCGTCGCGGTCGTCAGGAACGCGCGCGCATAAAACGTAATGCAACGGTGCCGGACGGACCGAGCTCGGACGAAAATATTATACCGACAATGGCGATGACGACGACGACCGCACGGCGCCGCGAAATCAAGCCGCTCCCCGTCGACGATGATCTCTTCGCGCCAAAGCTCGGCGACCTGGCGAGCGGCCCTGGTGACGAGACGACGTGATCGGTGGTGGTGGTGGTGGCGGCGTTGCACGGACGATCTCGTCTGCCGAGGTGACGGGGCTCAGGGTTAAAAATCTCACGAGCGGGAAACCGAGAACGACACGATTTCTTCGTGCGGCGAAACGCGGATTTTCCGAGAGCCGTACGACACTATAGACAACTGTTACAGACACGACGACCGAGCTACGGATAACGACGACGACCGGACGCTGTAAGTGAGTGTGAGCGAGTGTTTTTCACGTGTACTAAGTACATGCGTGTGTGTGTGTGTGTGTGTGTGTGTGTGTGTGTGTGTGTGTGTGTGTGTGTTTACGCGCCTATACGTATATTTGCATTGTATGTGTGTGTGTGTGTGTGTGGCGCGCGGAGATGTTCGTACGACTGCCAGGCCGCCGCCGCCGCCGCCGCCGCCGCCGGGTCCAACGGTCACACCAGCCCCACTACGGCGCCGCCGCCGCCGAGAAAGTATTAAATATCGGCAATTGCACACACACGCCGGGGCACGCGCGCGCGTAGCTCGCCGACGCGGTTTTCGCACGCGCGCGCAAATTTCCGCCTACGCCGCCGCCCGGCTGTCTGCAACGGCATTTTCGCCGGCAAGATCCCCGTGCGGCGAGCGAGAAATCACCGTCTCTCGTCCATCGATTGTGATTTTCGTTCGAACGTTCCTAGATTTTCGACGAATAGAAAAATACATATAACAATAAATAAAAAAATAATCGCGATCGTTCGTCGAGTGAATTTTTCGAAAATACTTCTCTGTGATTATTACGCGATGAAAACAAAAAATCTCCGACGAATCAGAGTTTAATAACGACAAACAATGATTCACACGGTGCACACATGTTTCTCACCACGATGAACAAGCATATCGACGTACGACGAGCTGGGCATTTTTTTTAATCGCACGCACTGGTTTCTCAGTATACGCACTCCGTAAATTATTATTCGCGAAAATAACGAGTGTACGATATCATTATGGTAAGTATTGACAAATATTATGTCGTTCCCTATAAATAAAATTAACAGTAGGTACATTTCTATGTGCTTCTGATATAATTTAATTTATTTGGGACGACTGCTGGTTATTATAAAATGTTTTCTCCAATCTCCTAAATGTGATTATAAATCGTTTTGACTGTGTACATGTTCATGTGTGTGATCACACGCTTGACACAAACGCTTAATGTTTTTTTACTCCTATATTCATCTATATTATATTGTTATATATTAATTTCATTCAACAACTTTCTCCACGCACAATTAACGCTCAACGCAAACGTGGCTCGAACAATAATTTTATAAATAAATATTTACTATGTGTAACCAACTTGATTGATGACGTCGAAACAGACAACGTTCAAAAGGGTCGGAAACCTCGAAAATTATAATTACTAAACTGTCTCCTGCCGACAATTAAATTGTTTTTCGATAATTTTGACACATAAATATATAATTCTTTTAAAAAGGCAACATAATTAGAAAATTAACATCTAGGCAAATGTTTATATTACTGCAAAGTTATACTATAGTGCATTTATTTTTTAAATGAAATCCTCTTGTTCAACCTTTACATTCTGCGTGAGCGGTACGAGATTGATTTTATACGCTGTAAACCATAAAATGTTTGATTAACTATAAAAATGTTTAATCTGGACGAATACTCATAATAATATATAGCCAAGCAAAAATGTTAAAATAGGAATATAATATAAAATCATCCAAAACATATTTATACGAAAATAATAAATTTATTCGTACAAGAACATATACTATATAAAATACTTTCCATCGACAATACTAAAAATGATTTCTATAAAAAAAGCTCATTACAACTATAATTAAAAAATATACACTAATACTATACAATTGTATTGTCCATAGTGTTAAAAACCTCTTTTCTTACTTCATATTTTTTTCTTAATATTACGAAAAAACTTTCAAAGTATAAACTACGACTATTTTTAACATACTCGAACATAAAACGAATTTAAATAATTAATAAAATAATGAATACTATTAATTACATAAAAAATACCATTAATTCCGTGTTGTTTATGAATAATTTGAATAAGATACTGTCAAGTAGCATTATATTATGAAATGTGAAATTTTTGAACTCTAGTTTTAATCAATTAGAATACAAATGAAGGTCGAAGAGTGTTAAATCATCGATTGTGAAATGCATCATAAAAGTTAATAATTATATCATCGTGCGATAGTCTCTTGAAGGAGATGATTATAAAATGCTTTAACCAAGCATGACAATGACAATATATAGAAATAATTTCAAGCTTAATGTTTGATTGTGCTACTAATTAATCGTAAGGCCATACAAAAAGTTATATAAAACCAATTATTTTAAGCTGTGTAGACAATGATTACAATTAATGAAAAGAAAACCCAATAACAAAATAAAAACACTAAAAACAAACACATTATTGAGGATCAATGATCTATAAAATTACACCAAAAAGACGGAAAATATGTTGATATATTTCATCCATCATCAAACCTATATTGAACGATTTTCGAAAACCGATTTAACAACAAATTAATAAGTGTAACGTATAAACTGTAAAACTAAAGATATCGGACACTAAATAAAATACATATTTTAAACATAGCCTTCAGTTAAGTCATTGTGACCCCTTCTAGTTATTAAAAATTAATTAGTATTATCACTGTGCTGCCTTGAAAAAGAAATTTCAATAAATCATTCAAAAATCCGTATAGATACTTACTTCAAATCATTTCATATTACAACGCATAAATTAAAACACGCTGTGTGTATAATTTTTACTTCTTTTGTATACATACCCTCCTTCTAGATGTTTATTCCCAATGTTTAAAATTTGTTTAGGACATCACAATAACACTCATAATATAATACAATGTTCAGGGAAACGCAAACAATATACAATGTCATTTAACAACAACGCATCTTTTTCGATCTAAAAAACCTGTTACAATAATGGACATTATAAATAGGTACTATGTATACATAGGTATATGAAGATGTTAATAAGTTTAAATTTAAAGAGTAATCAAATAAAGATAAGTATTCAACCGATTGAGGATTTTATTACACGGAACATAATATAATGATTTATAAAAATGTTTCATCAATAAAAATTCAAGTGTCAGTGAATCTGACCACTTTATGATTTGTCAAGCTATAAGTAAGGTTTAACATCAATTAACAAGTTCAGTGATAAAAATAAAACAAACTTGACGTATATATTTCCGCATGAATATAACGTACAAATTGGTTAAATAACAAGTGTGATAACATGATGTGATTTAAGCTGCGAAAAGACTATTGTCACGTCACGCACATGACAAGTGCACAAAAAAAATTTTTTTTTTTTAAATGAAATAATTTCTATTGGAGTATTTTCTTTCCATAATAGTATGTAATCACTAATTAGTGACTATTAAATAGTCATCGTGATACAAATGAATCATAATATATAGATAGGCTTCTTTTTTTTCCCCACAGATAACGATTTCATAATACTGAATACATTATAATATTTAAGTTCAAGGGTTATCAGAGTTCAAAAAAATCAAAGTGTGCGTATTAAAGAATGAATCAGCCCCCTTCACAGAAACAAATGACTTATACATCGATATATATATATACATTAATTATATTAAATGTCTCCGTAGTTCAATATATATATATATATATATGGCACACAGAAAATAATAATATTATCGTGTCGTCATAATTCGATTTCAACCTTCAAACCAGTTTCAACACACAAGACGCACTTTTTCCCCATCACACATCGTATACGACTTGCCTTCTACGACTATAAACAAACAAAAGCTACCACTGAATTTCGTGTTAAGGACAAACAACGGATTATTCGCTAAAAATTAAATTACATTTTTCTAGTCACTAAAATCAAATTAAATTTTTCTTGTCACTAAAATAACTATGTAATACATAATATGGTGTATTATTGATTTAGCCTAGAAGTATTATTTTATTACTTATTACTCATATTTTTAAAATGTATTATATTAATAATATTAACAAATTAATAGACGACCATGAGCGACGTAGCCATGTAAATCTCATAAATGTGTAAAACTATTTACACAATATGATATTCTGAGGTTCCTATACAGTGTGCATGTTTGCGAAATACTATATATATTATGAATGAATCCCAGCAAAAGAATACTCATATTAATTTTCATTTAAAAATATTAAAATTTGTAATTTATATTTATTTAAAACTCAAATGTTAAAATAATTTATAAGATAGATGAAGTATAATTTATTTAAGCATTCCAAATAAATAAAAAAAGCTAAAATTCAATGAAGATAAGATATAGTATCTACCTATTTTATATAATATATACATATAAATACACTTTGAACATATCCACTGAACTAAAACTCGATGAATATTCAATTATTAATAAAGAAAAGTATTTAACTAAGTTTAGTAAATATATTTGCTGAAATAATTTTAAATGAAAAACTTTATAGATTATTAGACAATTAATAATTGCAAATTTTTCATCATCCTAAATTAATAGGCACCTTAATAATATTAATATAATATCTGTAGCTAAAATATAGAACATACGATTATCAATACAAATTAACATTTAACATAACCCATTTTATTTTTGCACTAAATTATTATTATTTTTAATTATTATACACATGGTAGGTGTATTATTTATTCTTTGAAATAGCGTACACATAAATACACAATATTAATACTAGAAATGTAATACTAATAACCAATTTATTGTAATTTCAAGGCCGTTAATATAATTGTACAAAGAAGTACATTAAACACTAAAGATTTGGAATTGTTGCAAAATACTTGGCGAGATGACGAAGTTGACACATACATTTTACAATAACCTGACAATTATAAAATTAACTAAAATCCTGAAAACTATTTATCAACGATAATTAAATTCTGAATCTCCATAAAAAATAAATCAATTTAAATTAAAAAATAAAATATGTTTTAGTTTGTAAATAAATACATAATTTTTGTTTAACATAAACCAAATAGGTAAAATTGATCATAGAAAAAGCAATGTTTTACAAATTCCGATAAACTTATTATGCAACGAGAATAAAAAAAATATAAATATTTCATGTTAGCTAATATCCAAACAATTTGCGATAGTTATACATCTATAGTTTCAAATCATTAAGATAACGAGCGAAAGCATGACAAATGAGAACTAGTTTACATTTTTGCCAATATTGCTAGTTAAATAAGATTCAGTGACCTATGGGATACACTTTAATATGTTTAGTTTCCATACGATGACGATTTGAATACTAAAACAAAATACGAATTGAATTCAATGTGCGATCAAAAACGTGCACCTTATAAAATGGCCCATTCACAAGGTCAACAAAGTCGTTTGCAGTTAGTAGTGAGACGTGCAGGTTGAGCATTATTATTGTTTATCATTGCTGCTATTAAAATATTTTATAGAAGCCTCAGCACTCAAAAAGCGACAGTGATGTCTATGTCTGTGTCGCATACACAGAAGCTTCCGCCTCAAGGCACCCAAGGATGAAAACAAACACGAAAATTAAATAAGTCATGATAACGAATACGAAAAATCATGCACAAATTAACCAATTCTATCAGATATAATTGGCTTCAAGTAGGGATTTAACCTAACAATTGCTATCATTTTGACGTTTTACTATTGTCTAGCACAAAGAGTTTGAAAGTCACAAAATGTATTCATTGAATTAGGTTATCGATTACCCAAGACTGTGTGCATGTATGATCCGACCGCAGTGATCACACACTATGTTTGATATAGTAACAATATGTTATGAGAAATAGGTGGTCGAGAACATGCAAGACATAATTTAAGTATATAACAATCTTAACAAATCTTAAAATTTAACGCAACGTCAATCAAAGGAACTTATTAACATATAGACTAAATATTACAATTATCAAACATTTTTTTTCTTTTATGAAAATCGTATAAATTTCATTTTAAAAGTAAATAATACACACACACTTATATAAAAACCAAACATCATGAGTAAAAAAATAAATCAGTAAGACAACTGACTGGAATATACAAATAAAACAGTGTTTATAGAGATAGGTAAAACAATAAAAACAAATATAAAGAACTTTTACATGGTTATAAAATATCATATATTTTTCTAATTATATTAGGTAGGTACTTATAAAAAGAACAAAATTCAATCCTAAGAATATCTATAGAGAAAAAAAGTAACTCAATCGGCAATAAAAGCGGAAAGTAAACTAACACAAAAGTTACTTCTAAACCTTGATAATATAGTGGAAGATTAATTAATCTCAATTAAATATTGAAAATTATTATAGTAAATATACTATCTAGTTGAAACATCATTTTTCATACACCCCCCCCCCCCCGAAAAATTAAAATAATTGTTAATAAAAGTTTTACTTAATATTATAATATATATATGCAATATACTTACATAATATTATAATGTATAATATATAGATATATATATATATATATTAAAATAGGTACGTGTCAGTAAAAATATTGAACCCCCCCCCCCCCGAAAAAAATTTCTAGGCACGCCCCTGTACTATATAATCAAAATGCAAAAGATACATAAAGATTGTCTTAAAAACTTTATACTTAACAGTACACTAGTATTTAATGACCAATTCTAGATACATTTATCAACAAAGCAAGAAAAACGAAAAATAAAAATCTAGTATTTAAAATTTTATATAGAATATAATGATACAATGATTTTATATACCTAATGATCCAAAAAACATCTAGTGCAATTATTGGAATTCATAAGTTATTTAGACCGCAAACATATTTTATTGACAAATTATTACACTCAGATTTTAATAGCACTATTTAATAGAATCATAAAGTAGATATGTAAACCCCGTTTTACTACTTGGCTACTTAGTGTGTATATCGACAAATAGAATCAAATTAGAACAATTTTCTATTCGTTTACTACAAACGACATCTAACTACTAACAAATTAAACGCAAATTCGGATAATTTTAAATATATTTAAAATATAATACTTAAAATTATAAAATTGTTAACAATTAATAAAGACACCAATTTAAGATAGTACATTTGTTTTAATTATAGTAAGTACAGGTAAAAGAAAGCGAAAAAACATAGATGTCGAATACCTGTCACTAAATTGAGTAAATAGTGTTCCATCAAGTAAGTGTATGCGTTATGATAGATAATAGAAACGGATTGATGATACATAAATAAAAAGTGAAAAAAAAAACGGTTGATATTAAATTTACCGTTGATTTTGAATCAATTTCGACGACGACAACGACGATGAACGATGACAACGCCCTTGAAAATTTTCACGCAAAAACAATGATAATGAAATAAAAACTACCAACTCCCGTCGCAGCTGAGAAGTTACGAAAGACTGGTAACGAAGGTCAGGATCGCCCAACTGGTACTTTCCGAACACGGCGCATCGACACGAAAATAAAAACATACGTACGCTCGCGCGCGCACCGTCGTAATATACCTACGTCTAGGAACTCGTGGGAATAAATAATTAGCGAATTCTCAACCGGATACGAACGAATATACTGCTATGCCGCCAACTATCTTTCAGAAGTTTAAAAAAACCGCAGTCTGCGCGCGGTCGAATACCTCAACGAACTCGGGGGGAATCCCGAAGAAAACACGAGGAAAATCCCGATCGATGGAAACCGGTCGTTATTTTATAATTAACAACAGAACGATATCTTGGAAAAAAAAACAGTGCCCGTAATTATCATGCAGATTACAGATGACCCCAGGCGATTGTCGGAGTGATCCGCGAGATGAATATACGCACTCGGTCTCGGATATTCTTTTGGGTCATAAACAATATACGGAGTGGCCGGAAAAATAATGACGGAAAGTTGTTCATAATATACGGTATACGATTCTGTGCAATCAAATATTCTGCAATACTCGTACAATATTCTAGTAACAATTTACCATTTATAACTACAGTGCACGTACCCGTGTAATTCTGTTTTATCCGAAACACATGACTTAAAAATAACACATCGAAATAGTAAAAGGCAAACAATTATTTTGGCTAAGCAGAATTTAAAGACAACGTAATCTTTAAATTAAAAACTTCAAAAAATGCTATAAAGTATAACAGAGTACATCCCGATGATATCGTGAAGTTTAACTCATGTACATGTAATGAACGTCATAACTCATAAGCATACAAATTATAATATCATTTACTATTTCAATGGTGTTGTATTACACGTTTAGAAATCAATAAAAAAAATACCTTAAAAATAATTTGAAAATCTCATCATGCTCAATAACTCGTATTATTATTATTATTATTATATTATAATACGGGCAAGCCCAATGGTTAATTTACAATTTAACTTAAACTAAACAATTAAAGAAGGAAGAAAACATCAGTGAAAACAGAGAAAAATAAAATTAAAAGTAATAGTACATAGTAAGATATAACATAATTAACTAAGACAAGAAGGAGAGTTCAGCATTGGCAATGCTCATCATTCTCGTAAGGGGTTCATTGGCAGCATAGTTGGTTGCAGAGACAGGGACATAGAAAGAGTATCTAGAACGTGAAGAAAAAGAAGGCACTTTGAAATTAATGCATTGAAGAAGGGGCGGGGAGTCTATAAGACCAGAATTTAGTTTGCTTAAAAAACTAAGGTTCGCTCGAACTCTTCTATCGGCTAGTGAGGACAATTTCAGGGAATCAAGAACAGGGGTATAATTGTGTGGTGGATGATTTATTTCAAGCACGTAACCAGCAAAAGACAAGAATTTACGCTGCACTCGCTCTAGGGCATAACTATGCGAAATGGTATGAGGATCACAATTGTTTTAAAGTATAATCATTATAACCAACTATCAATATTACACACCCTACTCAATTAGTACCTCTGATTCATCAAGTAAAATTAAAATATTATCCACATTTGGAAGGATAAATACTCAGAACTTACTTGCGAGTACTTATCAATCCATCTCATAAATATGTTCCATCGCTAATCAGAAATAATTTAAACTACCTACGTTAAGCGGCCCCAACTATACGTTAAATAGTTAATGCAGTTTTAGTCATTATTAATCTATTCAATAACGATTAAAATAATCTACTTCATTTATTTTATTTTTTATTTTTTATTGCGACATAAGTACGGACACGGTGAAATCTTTTCTTTGAAACTATAAGAATTCTATACGTTAGTTACATGTGTATACTATAAAATAAGAATACTTCAAGGTGACAATAATTAACACGTATGAGGAATTTGAATATTTTAATTTTTAAGCTAGTTGAATAAATTAAACCAATAAGGCCAATTACTGTAATTAAACACAAGTTATAAAACGAATATTGGTTAAATTTAATTTTATAGTTTTGTAAATCTTAGACCGCTAATGCAAACAGAGAGGGTTGTAGCCTTATATGAGCTTTGAAAATCTTTTTTTCATCAAAAATAAAATATAAACGGTGCATATGTTAAACAATATCTATCATATTAGACATGTTTTAGTCTACAGACAAGACATAGTGTTAAAATGACAGTTTGGAATCTCCTTTCATTTGTACAATACGAGGAAAAATACTCAAGAATACCAAAAAATACTGATGGTACTGATGGCAGAAAGCCAACAAATCGAGGTGAACAAACTGAAACACGAGCAATTTTTTTCCCTTGACAATATTGTTACGTTCAAAACGAGACGGTTCTAAATTTATCATTATTCATAATTAAAATCACTGGACTTTTCAATATCACTCCAAGTGTTGAATGAATAAAATAACTACAACCAATAACCAGAGCGACTTGATGATGAAACAAACATTTTTTAAGTAATGAGGCAGTATTCCAGGGTTAAAAAAATAATTCATGACTAGTTTCCGGGGTTGTTCATCTACTGAAATCGCAACCACAATTTTAGTGGCTCAACCTGTGACAAATCGCGAATAATCAGAGAAGTCGCAAAAACAATGATTAATATCATGATAATGATGATGAAAGTAATAACAACCTTATGCGAAAAAAAATCAACCACAATGAAGACCGATGGCCGTAAATTAAATTATCGAACCTACACACGAACAGCAATAATAAACATCATAATTATTGTGCGCTGGAGCATTGGTTAAAAACTATGGACAAGGTCGGACCCTAAGGTCTGCATAATATGGCGTAACATGTGATCGTCACATAATGGCAACGGAATCTGTCAACAAATCCAATAGTATCGTCAGAAATATTATAATATACCATGGACTTTTACAAGGAACAGAGAAAACACAAACAATTATAACGCTTGAAATGCATCTAGACATAATACTTCAATGAAATACTTTTGTACTTATTGTATATAAATTTCATCACACGTAGATTAGAAACACAAGTTGAACACAACATTCGATTAACGATCGGTTATTGCTCAGAACATATTCTACCTATTTAATATGTTTCGAAACTATGGATCACATTTAAATAGACTTCATAGTAAATAATTAAAAATTAACGAGCAATCAAAACAGTTTTAGTCTCGACAAATGATTATAAAACTGTATATTTCTAAAACTATATACTTAGGTACCTACCAAATAAAACAACAACAAAACATTTTTCCTTTGAATTGACGAAAAAAAAAGCAATTCATAGGTTAACTGTTAATATTATTTTACCAAACGTGTATATTGGGCACATTAAGGACGAGAATATACATTATGCAATATTTCAAGGACATATTATTAAATATTTTATCAACATTGAGATAAATACCATAAAAGTAACACACAATGTACACAAATATGAACAAAAGTATAAGTATATATTTCAAATAGATAAATATAATCTAGTGTTAACACAGTATTAACAACATTCATACAAAAGTGAAATTTTGTATTAATAACAAAAGTGAATACAAAAGTGAAATTTCAAAAAATAAATCTAAACAATTTTTTGAAGACACTACGAATTAATAAATGTATATAAGTAATACATTGTACACCGTAAAAGTGAATTTTTCCTTTTGAAAAATTTGATTACAAACGAAGGGTTTTCAATGCACATATATTTAAACAAATGGTTCATTAAAAATCAATAATATTCAAGGAATTTGTTAATATATTAACTTTGAATCAACGATAAAATCCCAACAAAGTTAAACCTTTAATATACTTATAGTCATAAGTCATAACTCACAACTCATAACTAATATAATATTGTAAAATTATTTAAACAGTATAACTATCATAAACTTAAATTATGAAACTATTATATAGCGATCACCATATTCTTTTAAAGTATTTGCAGTCATAATATCAAGTTTACTCATGACTATTACAAGTAAACAAAACATAGATAAGTATGTAGATATATATATATATACCTAATTAAATATTTAAAATCTAAACTCATGATTTTTCTTTCCTGCAAACTGTGATTATGACAGCGAGAAATGCACATTAGACGTGACTTGAAAACATAATGGCTGTATCAATATTGATATCTCCAGAGACATTTTTGACACCTATTAGGAGATATTTCAATTAACATAAACAATTTTAAAAATCAATCACAGTAAAAATCATAATAATTGAACTAAATTCACAGACTGCTTACTATTACCATAAATTATCTAAATTAATTGAAGTATTCTTTCTTTTCAAAAGAAAAGATACTGACGAAATTGTTTGATTGTATATACATGAAAAACAAATCTAGATCAATATTTTTAGGCTGTAATTAGGAACAGATAATGTAAAAATTAAAGAATAAGAACCCTCCCAACCAAAAAAATAAATTAAACAAACATTTTTGACACTACAATTCAAGTGTATATAAATTTAACGCCAAAACAAAATATACTAACGTTTAATTAACATTTCAGTATCGTGTACATTTAAACAACATAATATGATACGCTACAGATGTATACCGGCCTAAAATGAAATTAATGGACATAGCGATTTAATAAGACAGTTTTTTACAACACTATAAGTATAGCTTGGAGGCTGAAGTACAAATCATAATATATAGAATTCATAATAATCACCACAAGTAATAACCTCATATAAATACAGTGGGAACGTTTTTAGTCACTTGCTACAAATAGTTTATTAATACTGGTTTGAAATATGCGATTTCCAAACAAAAATTGCGTATACTTTCATGCGGCATTACGACTCTAAAATGGTACTAATATTAATAAGTATACATATAATATACCATGCCGAATGATTTATTGATCAACTAATTAATATTTTACAGTCTCGAAACAAAATACAGTACCTACTTTTACACGATGATGAAAAAAACATGTTATACATAATATTAACAAATTTAACAGTACGTGATAATTAGGTTATAATATGTAAACGAAACGGGGTTCTTAATGCTGAAAAATGTGAGGAAAAAACAAATAAGTAATTGCGTTTATGAAATAAATAAAAACCTGTACATGAACGAGCGCAATAACCGATGGTACTGTATTAAGTAAGAAGTTTGAATAATTTAACTATTTTCGTAATAATCGTAATATACAATAGACAATTTCTATTATTTATTACAGAGTATATACATGTATTTATTTTTACAAATGTAGATCAAAATATGTTCAGGCAAATAAAGTAAACAATACGATTAACAAATACCTAATGACTGTCAACGATATGTTATAAAATGGGTTAACGCAGTAAAATGATTATGATATTTAATATTTTTTTATGCTACAACTCCGTAAACCAAATATTTATCGAAACGCCGAATACTGTAGAATCGTAACGAGAAGTATTGCACGATCTTGTAACATATGTCATCGCGGTTGTTTGCGGAAAGATAAATAAAATAATAATAATAATAATAATTTTAATATAATAAATAGTAAACGGGTAGGTAGGTACACACATTACGACGATGAGTCCTGCGACGCAGATCTGCCTATACCGATAGCCAGTCTAGAGGCACACTTTCGTTTTCCAATATTCAATTAGGAATTCTTGACAGGACCATTACGACACAGACATAATGCGTACAGTCGGAAACTTGACCTAAAACTATTGGTTTTTGTATGAGGTACACCTGCTGGCAATGCATCATTATCAAACAGCCCGATTCGGTGTAATAATAATTACCGAACACCTACGGCAAACACAAAATCATCAGGAAAAAAGACCCCAGACACCGCAGATAAATACGAGAACGCGCGTCCTGTATTCGTATTGTTTGGTCAACAACCGCCTTTATATATCTATCCCATTTTGAAACATCCACAAACAATATTGCGCACTTCTAGTTTAACCTAGCACACGAGCTCATCGCACCGGACGAAAACGATCACATTAAGTACGCATATGAGATATTTTAATGTATTCGTGTTTCGACGACCAATAAAATGTGGTCAAGGTAATAAGATATAAGTCAACAGCACGTAACAGATGAGTACATATTATCTATTATATTATTATGTTCGACTGAAAATATGTGTGTATATATTTATGGGTTTTACACTGACACTATTTAATACCATTGTACCTAAGTGTGTAAAAATTAATTTCAACATTGAAAGGTTCAAAAACATTTGTAGAGAATCACAATAATACTATAAATCCCTGTGCATACAATTGATATTATTTTATGATGAATTCAACTATCCATTTAGTTTTCTGCTTTTTTCTTTTTTCATGAATTTAATATGAGAAGAAAAAAAAATTTAACACCTGAAATAAAATTAATAACTTCAAATTACAATGCTCAAATATTATAATGTAATGTGATACAAATTCAACTGGTATTATACCAAACAAATACCGATAAACGATTAAACCTTATACAATTTTTAATCATACGATTATTAACCAAAAATAACCATAATTAAGTGATCTAAATGTTTTCAATAAACCTAAGGATTAAAAAAACCTAAATGTGTAAAAGCTATTGTGGTGTTGTACTGTTGTCAACTAAATTTATTATACCTAAGGCTTGAACCTAAATAATACATGATATACCCAAAGCAAGACTCAAAGGTAATGCTTAACTTCAAGAGAATATTTTTCTTGAAAATTTCAATGAACAAATATTATAATTGAATCAATAGTAAGACACATTTAAAGTTAAGTGTAATAGTTTTATATTTGGTTTTATTAACATTTTCAAAAAAATAGGAGAATAAGAAAGCTTAATAATTGTATAAGGTATTTTACGGTATTTTACCAGTGTAAAATGTGTTAATTTTATAATTATAGCTAAATAATAAGCATATAAAATTTGTTTTCATAATGGTATATTTTTTTAAAATTCATATTTTAATATTATACCGCAAAATGATTGTACAATAATAATACTAATACTTAAAAATATGAAATATCTATAGAGAATTTAATCAGACTTGTTTATTCAATGTCGCATAATATTATGTAAAATTATAACATAATAGAAACTACTTTATTTACCTACACCGTAAAAATGAGTAAAAACAATAATAAGATGAAATATTTTTTAAAGTGGTTTATCTTTATGCACAAGAAATTTATAATAATAATAATATTTACTTTTAAATATTTCACCCAGAAAATATTAAAACATAATATATTATAAATATTATAATTAAACGCATATACATATATTTTATAAACATGTGTGTGTTTTAGGTATGTAGATACTTTTATAAATCAACTTTATCCTGCATTAGGTTACCTAGGCACCTAGGTATGTGCATGATCTCAACCAATAACTTTAAACCTATGTCTCAAATCACAACTAGTATATACATTTGATTTTGGAAGCTCATTTCAAAATATGATTGATCATTCTGAATTCTTAAACATTTACCTACAACTAAAAACTTAACATTAAAGTTTAATAATGTTTTAATAGGTATTTGAGTAGATACCAAATTAAATTAAATCATAAAAAAAGAATACCAACTAAATAATAATCAAAAATTAATGAAACAACATTTACCATCAACTATAAAATATAAATAGAAGTAATAATGTAATAATTAAATTATTATCTATTGAAAACAATGTATATATATAAAATTAGTTCTTTTTTCATCATATGTTCTGAGTTCAGATAAATAAATTATTAAGATTATTAAGACCAAGATATACATAATATTTTTAAATTAAAACTGATTAAAAAAAATACATAGAATTTTATCAAGTGGATAAATTAATTTCAATAGGGAATTATTTATATCAAATATTTAAAATATCAGGTCAAAGTATTTTTAGTGTTTATTATGATATAAACCAATTTCAAATGGCACTGGCTCATATATATATATACCTAACTAAACAGAAATATTAAAAGTTCTAATAATTACTTAAATATTAAATTAATGTACATCAATCTTAGGCTATTTTACTGTTAAAATAAAAAAATATCTAATCGATAACAGTCATGATAAATTATTTTATAAATAGGTAAGTGATACCCGACCAAAACAATGCAGTTAAAAATTATAGGTATCTATTCCACAATATTTTTTCTAAAATTCTAACATCAAATATAGAGTCACTAATTGATTTATTAAATTATTTAAATAGCTTTTAATATTTCAATTTATAAATGCATAATGAGAAGACCTACCTATATGGCTCATGATTCAGTCTTAGAAACAACAGATAGGAACCAGCATTAACACATATACTTGAAGTTTTCAAATAATTCTTATTGGTTTCTTCAAATCATGTTTGATTAATGAAAGTAGGGAACAAACGATAAATGATTGCGATTTTGTGCGAGTTTTATGATTATTGCTATGAGATGAAATGGGTTTCATAGTGTCAGAACACGGACATAGACCACAGAAATGTTACTAGTCATCAAAATATAGATACACAGGTACTACCGCAAAAATAAATTATTTCAAAGGTCATATTTATTGACACTCATAAGGTGATAATGCACTACCTTGTCGTTAATGTGGTAGGTAGGTGACAATGAGTTGTATTCTATAACGCCTAATATCCTTCCTAAAACTATCCACAATAATATCTGTCCGGCACTTAACAGAATCGCAAATGAACATGACTTTGCCAAAACTGTGTACGCTCATCATAAACCTCTTACAGGAGGAATCAATAAACAAAAATAGAAGACATAGATAACACAAGCAATTAATGTTTTCGATATTTCACACATAGATAAAAACCTTACACGCTGAAACGACACACCTGTTCCTGAATAACATAACACAACATTCCTGGGGCAATGATAGGGCAAAGATTAACGGCCATCAAGTATTCAGTAATATTACTGTGTATTATATTATACATAATATTATATACGTATACTGTGTTCTTATCAACGAAATGGCCAAAAGTTCAGCACATAGAGAACAATAATTACTATGGACAGTACGACGGCACGTCGGTCAGACACTAATGGGCTGGTGGACGAGGTTAAGATCATCAGAGTGAACCGCGTAGAGCGTACGGGCAAACACGACTGGGCGAAAACCAGCGGCGAACGAGTCGCGAGTGCCGCAAGTCCTACACAGTCGTATGCAGCAGACGGCGATGGCCGTGAAACCGAGTGTTACGGTACGGCCCACCCGGGCGACGGCGGCGGTGTTCTGTATCGACGGAGCTCACCTGGCAAACGGGACGAAGACCCTGTGGCGGCGGCGGCGTCGGACGACCGGGCGTGGACTTGCGGCGTAGAGGTGCTCAGGTGCGCATCGCGCGTGGGCCGGCTGACGACTGACCGGGTCGGGCGGCGTTCGTGCGACGGGACTGCAAAAGAGTGTCGAGGACGCGAGATGCCGTCGTCTACTGGACGTGACGCGCGTCGGTCGGACGACGTGCAGACGAGACGACAATCGTCGGGCGGTCGTCGTGGCGCGACATGACGAAAACGCGGTCGGTCAACGGCGGCGGACAAGGACGTAGAGAGAGGAAAAGAAAAATCCGCGAAAGATTTTTCGGCGAACCTTCCGACTGCCGGGATGTGTCGAGTGGTGGTCGACTGATACGCCGACGGCCGATCGCCGATCGCGCCACCGCCGCGCCGCCCGCCACCGCGCCCGGCCCGTGATAACGGCCGGCGATGCGACCGTCGTGCGCACGCGCACCGCCGCCGCCGCCGCCGTGCGCTTGATAACGATTTTACGGATACATCACCATTATCATTGATTATTATTATCATCAGCTGATGCCGCTGCGCGGGAGGCGGACGTCGGGGCGGTTTCGCTTCATTTCGTTCCGCTCCGCTATGTCGCCCGTGCGTGATTATGCAATTATGTGATTCAATTCAATTTCATACCAGTCGGCAGTTTCACGTGAAACGTATATTTTCCTATCGTAGTCGTATACGTAGGGGTCGGCTGATGCGTTTACGACGATATGATCGGATTGCGTTCAGGCTTTAGTGTTATTGTACAAGTATTGTCGTTCATAGACAGACGTACCATCAGGTCGCTTACACGTACCTACGTGATAGGTAGCCCGATTCACATCGTCCTACCTAAAGTCGTAATTACCACTTATTCATTTTTTAAACCAAATTTTTATTTTTTTAATTTTACTCGGTGTACAATATAAGTTCGACGTTATTATGTATTTATTTATTTATTTATTTAATCAAAAAATTATACACTTCTATGAACAGGTCTGTGTAAAGCCAATTTTTAATGTTTATAATATTAATATCTATTTTGAAACATCTATACAGTGGCGGATATATCCTAGTTCTGAGGGGGGGGGTGAATTTCAAATCCACAGAGGTAATGACTTTCAACCCCTCCTATTATTTTATTTGGAAATATATAACTATAATCGGTACAAAAATATAAATAACAATACTTTTTTTTTCAATATAAATATTTATATTTATCCACTATATATATATATTCAATCGTAAATACCGTTTTTCTTCTTTTTCCTTTTTATTATGTAAAGAAAAGAGAGAAACAAAGTCTTCTGATGGATTATTATTTCGTTCAAGTATTGTGAATTTCATAAAATCATTCAATATTATGCTTCCACTTACTATTTGGCCGATATCTGAATTTGAAGTTACAATTGTGTTTGATTCTTTACTCAACCTTACGGGTTGTTCCTTTTCAACATGTTTTAGTTGGTCTATTTCTAAGTTTTCGTCAGGACTTTTACTAGTTGATGCTATGCAAAAATGATTATTATTATCTGAAGTAAAATAAGAAGAAATTTTACGCTTCGACATATTATATTTTAAAAAACACTACACGAATACAACTATTACACAAGATGCAAAAACTACAGTGCCATAACTAAATTAACTATGCGATACTATGCATAAACAATCATATTATTATGATTTATGACTATCGGACACGGCTATAGATGGTACTATCTTTAATCGTGCTACCAAATACTTTTTGGCATAGACGTAAGTAGGATAAAAAGGTATGTTCAAAAACCACCTCCGCTGATCCAGCTGATCCAGCTGATCCAGCTGATCCAGCTGATCCAGCTGATCCAGCTGATCCAGCTGATCCAGCTGATCCTTGCTGATCCTTGCTCGCCCGCCGCCCAACTCGTTACGTGTGTGACGTATATTTGACCTCCCCCTCCTTGCTCGCCCGCCGCCCAACTCGTTACGTGTGTGACGTATATTTGACCCCCCCTCCCCCTCCTTGCTCACCCGCCGCCCAACTCGTCACGTGCGTGACGTATATTTGACCCCCCTCCCCCTCCTTGCTCGCCCGCCGCCCAACTCGTCACGTGTGTGACGTATATTTGACCCCCCCTCCCCGCCCTTGCTGATCCTTGCTCGCCCGCAGCTGATCCAGCTGATCCAGCTGATCCAGCTGATCCTTGCTCACCCGCCGCCCAACTCGTCACGTGTGTGACGTATATTTGGCCCCCCTCCCGCTCCTTGCTCGCCCGCCACCCAACTCGTCACGTGCGTGACGTATATTTAACCCCCCCCTCCCCCTCCTAGCTGATCCTTGCTCGCCCGCCGCCCAACTCGTCACGTGTGTGACGTATATTTAACGCCCCTCCCCCTCCCCCCTCCAGCTGATCCAGCTGATCCAGCTGATCCTCGCGACAACATACTTTATCAGAGGGAACAGCAGTTATCACTATTGTAATCATCACGTTATCATACACACACCATAATTATCGTACACAGCATATTATCGTACTCGGACATAACTTATGATGTTATAAATCTGACTCATATTTTATCAACGCATGCGTATATTATACTTACAAAGTCTTGAACAATTTATATTATGTAACATACAGAGAAAAACAACATTCCTTAAGTACATACATGCTACGACATGCGTTTATCGGCAGACCATACCTTTTCTTAATCGAGTATTATGTTGTAAACCCTTTGTATATTTTAATCCCAAAATGCTTGTCGTCAACACGTTCCATAGTGAGTCTTTTATAAAAACTCTTATAGTCCTTTGTACATATTTAAACCTTAAATCATGAGTCATATGAGCAGGTGTTGATAAAATATTATACGAAAATAATATTATATATGAAATAATAATATATATGAAATAATAATATATACAGCATATTTCTCAGTATGTTAGTAACTATTTTTATACGGCTTCATAAAGCGAGTGATATAACGGTTAAACCTTTGTTTCCATCACGTATGCAAGACGCCGCTACATGGTAAACATCACCTATTGTTAGTAGAGCGACCTGTTTCGTCCGGTCTGTTGACAACACGCACAGAGACAATTCCTTGTTTTCATCACGTACGCAAGACGCCGCAATATTTTGATATGCTACCCTCTCTAAAAATGCTCAGATTTCCAGGCACTTGCGCTGTTGTCCGCCAAGACAGAGTCAGTCTGTTCTAGACACCCACACCGTTGCTCGCGCTTTGCCTTCGTTTTCTCCGTGTTTTTCACAATTCACAACAGTATTTTCGATTTCTCTAAGTGTTCATTTTTCAAAGTGTTTAAACACTTTATATATTTTTAATTTTAAAAACATTTTAAACATGTTTCAATGCAATCAGTGTCCGTCGGTTTTCGCCGTGAAACGCAATTTGCTCGCTCACCAAAAAAATCATGCGGGTGTACGTTTCCTATGTACTGTCTGCCCATCGACATTTTCGTATAAAACCGGACTCAACAAACATCAGAAGAACGCTCATGGTATGTATAATAATAATATTAATTTCTATCTTATACAATATTAATCTTTTATTTATCCTAAGGTATCGTAAACGTTCCGACTCATTTGAGACCATTGCCCGCTGCCCCGATCATCGAACAACCAGCACGAACAAGCGTGATCCAGTTCGCGCCACCTACAACTCCGCAGATACAAATCACGTCTCAAATTGTTGATTCGAATGTCCCGGCTGGCTGTTCAAATTCTATATCAGAGGACGAAATGTGTATTATTGCGATGGAAGAATATGAGGATACAGGTTAGTTTATATTATTATTTATCGGAATTGATTAGATTTTTAATAGACCCGCTGATTTTAACGTACAAGTATAATTTTACTATTCAATCATTAGATTTTGAAAATACATACACCAAATTACCATACAACACTTTATGAATCACTTAGATTTATTATTATTTTTTTAAAATACAAGCCATTGAATTACACATCACGAATTATTTACACGAAGACGTTAAATTTTTTACTATGTACCAATATATCTTTAGATTTTTAAATTGCAAATCATTAAATTATTTTTATTTAGTGCAGGATAAATAGATTTTATAAGATATTATTTTATAAGTTGCCTAGATTTTATTTTTTCATTCACGGGTTGATTAGATTTTTAATAGATTAACTTAGACAATCAGAGGTAATTTATATAAACATTTTTTTTTTTTTTTTTTTTTTTTTTAAAGATTCTTATACAACTACGGGAGCTAACGGTAAACGTGTTTCGACCGCCAACACCGTATCAGCTGCTAGGGCAAAGAAAGCTAGGATGGAAATGGTAAAGTCACATGGGTTTGTTGAAATTTCGTCGGTTGCACACCGCAAGATAGTTTGGTACTATGCCAAAAATTTAGACAACTTTCAAACCTATCATGAGTTCCTTCGATTTCTAATGCCTGATCTTAAAAATTTATTAAAGACCTCCGTGCAGAAACACCCCATCAAATTCAACCTAAAACTCGAAGCAACATACAGCCGTCCGCATGTTGCAAACTCCTCAGAGAATCGGGCGTTTAAGACCTCAGCGACTGAAATTTTTAGTGATTGTAATATTGTCGAGTTATTGGAGAGGGCGTATATGAAGCTAATGACCGAGGCAGAAGAGTATAAATCCCGTGGTAGTGGATTTACTATGGAGTCCATAGACGGGCTGTTGGTGGGGGTATATAAATATATACCGATGGGCGGGTCGTCATATATACAATTACCGTCTTATATCGAAAATAAGCGAGGCACCATCAACCCGCATAATATGGATCAACAATGTTTTAAGTGGGCGATTCTAGCGAGACACGTGACGGAACAGCCAAGATATAGGGTCGGTGAAAATTACAGACGACACGGGGAAAAATACAATTTTGAGGATCTCACCTTCCCCACTTCACTCTCAGATATCTCTAAATTCGAAAAAAATAATCTTAACGTGTCCATAAATGTCTACGGATTAGAAAAAAAGTTTCAGCCTCCTAGAAAATATCCAACCTATGAGGTCTATCCGTTACGTGTAGTCGATGAAGAGAAACCGATCCATTTCGACCTGTTGTCGATAACGGATGACGACAACTCGCATTATACCTACATTTCGAATTTTTCAAGACTTATTCGTAAACAGATAACATCACACACGGAAAAACTTGTATTTTGTAAACGTTGTTTTACCAGTTTTGATAACAGGCGTCATAAATATAAGTTGAGTGGGCAGGAGGCTTTAGATCAGCATAAGAAGATATGCGGTGAACACAAACCAATATTACCAGTGATGCCAGCAGAGGGGAGTATTTTAGAGTTTGAAGCTTGGGGTAAGACACAACGTCATCCCATAGTAATTTACGCGGATTTCGAAGCATTGTTGGTGAAGACGGATGAGAAGAAGGGAAAAAGAACGACAGTAATACATAGGCATGAACCTATGAGCTACGGTGTATATGTGAAAGCGGGGGAAAATGTACCTAGCGAACTGCTTGAAAAACATGGCATACCTACATCATTAATTATTCATCGAGGTTCAGAGACGCATACGGAGGTGGCTAAACATTTTGTTGAGACAGTTGTAGATTTAACCAGAAAAATTGAAAACCTTTTAAAGACTAAAAAGACAATAATAATGAGTGAGGAACAACAAAACGAGTATAATAGGAGTAAAGCGTGCAATTTGTGTAAAAAAGAGTATACAATCTTAAACGGAAAAGTACGAGACCACTGTCACTTCTCCGGTCAGTATCGTCAAACTATTTGCAACAGATGTAACCTAACATTACAAACACCAAATTTCGTACCTTGTTTCCTACACAATTTAAGTAATTATGACGCGCACTTCATTGCCTTAGAGCTGGGATATGATGAACGCAGTACAACAATGATTCCTAACAGCGAGGAGAAATTTATCTCATTTAGTAAATATATTTCAAACAAATTTACCCTTCGATTTATAGACACTTTTAGATTCATGGCTTCAAAGTTATCCTCTCTCTCGAAAAATTTAATGACACCTGGATTAGACAAGTTTAGAGAAACTTCAAAACATTTTTCCCGTGATGATATGGCTCTAGCGACACGGAAGGGGGTGTACCCGTACGAATATACAGATAGTTGGAGGAAATTGAATGAAGCATCACTACCACCAAAAGAGTCATTCTACAGCACGCTAACCGAGGAAAATATTAAAGAAAAGGAATACGAACACGCAGTCACAGTATGGAACCATTTCAACTGCAAAACGCTGGGAGAATATAGCGATCTATATTTGAAAATAGATGTATTACTGCTGGCGGATATATTCGAAAACTTTAGAGATATTTGTCTGACAACGTATAGCCTTGATGCGGCTTTTTATTACACGGCTCCTGGATTAAGCTTCGATGCATGCTTGAAATTCACCTCCATAAAACTTCAACTTTTGGCCGATTATGACATGTTGTTGATGTGTGAAAAAGGTAAGGATTTTTAAAAATAAAATAAAAATAAAACATTACAATTATTAATAAATTATCAATTTTGCTTTAGGTATACGCGGGGGTCTTACACAAGCGAGCATGCGTTATGGTAAGGCGAATAATCAGAAAACACCTGAATACGATGCGAATAAACCAGACTCTTGGATAATTTATCAAGACTGTAAGTATATACGTCATATATACATATTATATATATATATATATATATATATATATATATATTTTTTTTTTTTTTTTTTTTTTTTTTTTAATAGGTAATAACTTGTATGGTTGGGCAATGGCCGAGTGCATGCCATATGGTGGCTTTGAATGGGTAGAACCCACACTTGATGGATTAGAAAATTTAAACGATACATCTGAGATAGGACGGATGTATGAGGTCGATATAGAGTATCCACAACACCTACACGATGAGCACAATGATCTACCATTCTTGCCGAACAGTGGTATACCACGTGGATCTAAAATAAGGAAACTCATGGCAACACTAGAATCTAAAGAACGGTATATTGTACACTATCGTAATATGAAACAGGCGATGGCAAATGGTTTGAAAGTGAAAAAGGTAAATATATTGATTATATAAATATAAAATATATATATATATATATATATATATATATATATATATATATATATATATATATATATATATATATATATATATATATATTAACGCTAATTTTGTTTTAGGTTCACAGAGTATTGCAGTTCAAACAGTCTAAATGGTTGGCTAAATATATTAATTTAAATTCTGAGATGAGGAAGAAGGCGATGAACCAGTTTGAAATTGATTTCTACAAACTGATGAACAATAGTGTATTTGGTATGTTACTTTATACTATTAAAACATTTTTACTATAATTTTCTCTTAACTTTCTAGGAAAAATGATGGAATCGATGAGATCTAGGATTAAAATGGAACTGGTTTCGAGCGAACGGCGATTGCAGAAATTAATGAACAAATCAACATTTAAATACTGTACCAATTATGAACATAAAAATATAACTGCTGTAACATTGGAGAATAAAATCATAGATTTCTTTAAACCCATCTATATTGGTAAGTATTGTACTCATGTACAACTCAGTTTATTTTATTATATTTTAATAAACATTTTTAAACCATGTTAATAGGATTTGCAGTACTGGACATATCAAAAACAATGATGTATGACTATCATTATAATGTAATGAGAAAACACTATGGAGACAAGATTAAGCTAATGTACACTGATACAGGTAAATATAATTAAAATAATCACATGTAAATATTATATTAATTTATTATCATTATTTTTACAGATTCATTGATATATCATATTAGTACTAAGGACTTTTATGCAGACTTGGCTGCCAACCATAACTTGTTGGACCGGATGGACACTGCTAACCTGCCCACTGACCATCCGTGTTACATTGCAGAGAGAAAGAAGGAACCGGGGCTCTTTTCTGATGAAGTTGACTCCAATATTATTACAGTGTTTTGTGCGTTGAGAGCCAAGTCGTACGCTTTCAAAGTGTATACTGGACCGGAGGACAGAGTAGATAAAATTAAAGCGAAGGGTATCAGAGCTCATGTGGTTAAAAACCACATGACGTTGGAAGACCATAGAAAATGTTTGTTTGGAGAAGTTGAACTGGAGTTATATAGAGATAATGTATCGATACGGTCATTCAAGCACCAGATTATGACAATAAAAACTAGGAAATTGACATACAACAGCTATGACGACAAGAGGATAGTATTAGAAGATAAAATAAACACATTAGCCCATGGACATTATCGTATAGAGTAAGTTATTACAAATATATATATATATATATATATATATATATATATATATATATATATATATTTAAATTATTTTACTAATATTTATAATTTTATAGGGAAGATGAACTTGATTGTCCCGAGCTTGATGATGAGGCGGATGCAGAAGGACGAAAATGATACACCGCATATAAATGTATATATATGTTAGCATAAAAAAATAAAAAAATAAAAAAAAAACAATGTTAAAATATAATATTATGTTTATTAAATAAAAAAAGTATAAAATTTTTAAGAATTATTTATAAACCATTTCCTTAGAGCAAATACTTTATAGAATGTACATTGTTTTGGATTAAATCCCATATGAAAAATACAGCATGGTAGAGTTTCTTCATCACATATTTGATCCAAACGAGGGCAGCCCAAGTCTTCAATGTTGATGAGTGCGACGTGTGGTATATACTCCATAAGAACTTGTTTTTTCTGATCACCTTTGATGTATATACAACTGAACTTTAATGAATTCAATATTCTTCCGACTTCTTCATATTCGATATCACCGTATTCTATAGCTAGTTGATGATAATTACGTTCTAGCCACTTGTTGGTTTTACGACTTTTGTTATCCTCCATGGATTTTGAATGTTTAAAAATCCAGTGTTGGGTCGCCCATGTTTCTGTGTCTACAATAGACATTTCTTTAATCATGTATTTATTGTTGACGCCAAGAACGCATTGCATGTCCAAGAGGGCTGAAGACATTATGGCTTATCTTTATAATAAGTTTCAATAGTATTAAGATGACTGAGTATAACAGGTATTATTTTTTTAATCCCATCTATAGTTTCTTTGATATATTGTAATGATACTTCAATTTTACTCTGACTTTCTGCTATATTTACACACTTTAATTGTAAGATTTTTATTTGTTCTTCCTGTACATAGATAGATTTGTTATTTTGTTCGATTAAATGTTCGATTTTATCAATTTTATTTGTATATGATTTGATCGACTGTTCAAGATTTGAAATATTTTTTTTTGTTTCACTAGCTTGAGAACTTCCGAACACGTTCATGGTTATAATACTACTGACACTATTTTTTTACATCGCGTGTATTTATCCAACTATTATGTGTATTATCAAACCCGAGCCACTTGACAAATACTTGCTTGCCTTTCTTATGTATTATTTTTTCGATTAAATATTCGTTTGGAAAACTAGTTTTGAATATTTCTTCAGAATAAAAACAACCTGCAATAGGCTTACCCATATAATCCTGTAATTGATAAGTAACGGGTAATGTTTTATTTATTTTGATAATCTCAAATATTTCCGTAGACCAGTTTGGTAGATAACCTTTTGTAAACACGCCTTTTTGTGTACTAATACGGACGTTATCACCAACTTTGAATTTAATTTTTACGTTATTAATCTCACATTGTTTTATTGTAACCGATGAAGGATTTAAATCTGCTTGCATTGGTGACATTCCTATAGTTCTATGTCGTGAATTATTGTATTCGTCAAGCAGCTTTGGTAAAATTGAAATCCACTCGTGCGAGCCGCGTGCTGTGAACTCTCTAAACATTTTTTCTTTTAATGTACGATTAAATCGTTCGACTATACAGGCTTTCATGATGCTAAACGTAGAATATTTGTGAATATTATATTTCGTCATCAATGTGTCAAAAATGGTGTTGTAAAATTCTTTTCCGTTATCGACTTGTAATAGTTTCGGTGAGTCTTCAAGTAATATTTTAGACATTGCGATTGTGACTTCTTTACCAGTTTTGGATTTTAATGGCGATGCCCAGACTCGCTTCGTAAAACAGTCAATCACGGTTAGAATGTATTTGTAACCTTTATTTTTCTTTGAATACGGTATCATTTCCACCAAGTCAGCTTGCCATAAATCATTTTTTCCATATACGTTTACTCTACGTCTAGTAAAATTTTTCCTCGCTGGTTTGTGTAGTTCTAAAGCGATTTCGCGTTTAGACATTTGGAATTCGTTTTATTAGTCCAGACTCACACAGCTCTTCGAAAATCGAAATTATTTCGTTTGAAACACTTGTATTACCGGCTGCTTTGGACGCCATAAGTAGACGTAATCGAACGACTAGTTCATTCGGATCGTCCCAGTACACTAAATTATTTTTCTGTAATTTCATAAACAGTTCACCACCCGAAGGAAATAATTTACTAATAATATTAGAATATTTATTGCCCGACTTTTTAATAGTTAATCCGTTTGCGGTTAAATGTGCTGATGTTTGAATTAATACCGATTTATATATTTTTAAATCATTATCGGTGTATACAAGTGGATTTTTCAAAAATAATAATTGTAAAATACCCGAGGTAGTTGGATAAGTAGTATCGTCGACAAGTATTTTATTTTGCAAAAATTTAACTTCTTTGTTGCCTAAGGTAATATCTCCACTCGTAAGTTTTTTCGGCCCATAGATTTTATCTATATCAGAAGACTGAAACCAATTTTCAATTTGTTGTTGGTAGTTCATGTCGTCATCAATAGACCAGGTATCATTGTTTGCTTCATTTATTGTTTCATGATTATTAATATTTTTAGGATCGATATTATTTTTGTTGTTTGTAAATTGTGTATTCGATATTTTAGTTAAAGGATCAATAATAGGTTTTAATGTCTGTGACATTAATTGTTGAACATTATCTGAGCCGGTTTTTAGGGCGATATATTTACGTTTAATACTTTATCCTTAGCTTTGACAAGCTCATCTAAAACAGTAGTTTCTTCGGTCATGACTGCGTTTTAAATGATAATATTTATTTAACGCAGCGTCTTATATAACCACATAAGTATCAAAGCCATAACGATAACGTCCGTTATCACGCTCGCTATCTTTACAAATAACAACAAATGTAAACCTGTCACGGTTCCAACACGTTACACAAAAATGTTTAAATTGTATATATGACATGTCCCCAGAACAGTGCTCTTGATATACATGCTTTAAATTTGTCTCATCTTGTTTGAATAATACTATTAAATTTGCATTGTCACGTATCAGTTGTTTTGGTACTTTTGAATAACTCTGAGCCAGATAAAATATATCTATTTTATTGTGACGACCTCGAGAAAAATATTCCCTTATTACGTGCTGATGTTCTCCGATAACATCGTCCATGATAAAAATAGAATTTGGTAAAACTTTCTCGGGTGGAATAACTGTATCATTCTCAAAAAAAGTAAAAATGTTGACACCGTCCACACCGTCAATAATACGTTTTAATAATTTATATTTTGGTTGTTCTAACGTTTTAGAGTATATATAAACATTTTCAAAACGTAAACCGTTTTCATCAACAAGTAAAAAATAGATTAAATTTGTTTTACCACAACCCGAACTACCCAAGACTAACGACCGTATCGTATTTGGGAAAAGCTCGCCATGTCTCAACTGAATCGTGTCGGGGGTGTCAATGTTATAAATTCGGAGTTTTTTCTCTTGTTCGATAAAGCGCATTTTTGTAGCTATAAATACAGATGTTTTGTCATCGATAGCGTCACACGATGTCTCGCGTTCATAAGCGGAACAACAATAAGGGTTCTGGTCTTATCAACTCTGTTATAAATCATTTACCAGTGGAATTACATTTACCCGGTTATAGGTAAGTCACTGCATTATATTATTATTATTAATAATAAATCTACTAATAAATTATATATATATATGTGTTTATAGATTTGCCGGTCCTGGAACCAAATTAAAAGAAAGATTAGCACGTGGAGAACGTGGAATAAACCGTCTTGACGAGTTGGCCAGAGCCCACGATATTGCATACGACGAAAGTAATTCACTCACTGATAGACATAGAGCAGACGAAGTATTAGAAAATCAAGCTTGGGAAGTGTTCAAGTCCAAAAACACCGGCATTAAGGAAAAAGCTGCGTCTTGGTTAGTTACTACAGCTATGAAGGCAAAGCGTAAGCTTGGGGCTGGATGTGGTTTTAAAAAAATGGTTTCGGCAGCTGAAAAAGCAATCAAGAATAAAGTGAACGAGAAAAATATAACTAAATTAGTAAGAATATCTTTATCGGCTGCGAAAAAAAATCAAAAAAATCTAAAAATAAGAAAACTCCAAGAATTATACCAATACCGAAAAAGGGCGGTGTTCTACCTTTAATACCTATTTTCGCTGGTTTATCGGCGTTGGGCGCTCTTACCGGCGGTGTCGGTAATATAGTTAAAGTCGTAAATGAATTAAATTCCGGTAAAAACACACCTATTCATTTGGGCAAAGGCTTATATCTAACACCTCACAACGGGGGTTCTTATAAAATTGTACAAGGTAAAGGATTATATCTATCACCGTACAAAGGCGGATCAGTTAAGAAATACAAGTCAAAAAACTAATTTCCACGTTACCCAAGAGAGCGTTGTACGACTATGAGATTATAAAATACGCTAACGTGTTGAAAATACCTCATTTCATCGGTGTATTTTCCAGAGACAAGTTGCCTCCAAGAGCTAAGCATCAAGAGTCTGCTGTGGTTAATTTAGACATCGAAAACGGTACAGGTACGCATTGGGTAGCGTATAAAAAAATCGGAAAAAAAGTTAAATATTACGATAGTTTTGGAAATTTAACGCCGCCGTTAGAAATACAAAAATATTTCAACGGTTGTGATATCGAATATAATTACGATAAACACCAAAAATATAATACGACAAACTGTGGACACTTGTGCTTAAAATTTCTGTCATGTACACCATAACCTTAACCGGAAACTCGAGTGAATTGTCTTGCGACTTTTTCCCGCCGATAGAAGTCAGTAAAAATGCTAAGATTTGTCTGTTGGGGTTTCAAACAAATAACTCTATTCCAAATATAAACGACAAGTGTAATAAAATAGGTTTCGCATACAACAAGCACACAGGTTATGCGATCAGTAGGGTTTTTACAATACCTACTGGTTCTTATGAATTACATGAAATCGAGTCAGCAATACATCGCATATTACATGATACAGATATAATATTCGAATTGAAAGCTGATAATAATACACTAAAAAGTACAATGTGGTGTAGCGAAGCTGTAAGATTTTACCATGCCTAATAACATTGGTCAGTTGCTGGGTTTCAAAAACCGAAAATAGCTGCTAATGTTAGACATCAATCTGACACGTTAGTCGATATTACCAGAACAAACTGTATATATATCGAATCAAACATTGCTGTAGGTTCATTCATCAACGGGAAGCAGTGCCATACAATACACGAGTTTTACCCAGCTGTACCTCCAGGTTATAAA
>CM050411.1:5787731-6005231 GCA_027580255.1 Therioaphis trifolii
GTTAAATTGCATAACTCATACAATAACGAAAACCAAAATAAGTATTTTTTTAAACTGGAACTAAATTGATTCTAAATTTTTATCAAATAGTTATGTTCAATATCAAGGACAACGCAAGTAACAAAACTAGTTTAACTTGTGTTTTTAAACAGTTCCTTCTTCCTTCTATACGCAAACATTTTAAATTCGTAATGATTTGTCTAACTTGTCAGAAAACCAAATCTATAACAAATATGTTTGAAATCTCTGATTTATAATAACTTGGTATTGTAGCAGTCAAACATTTGAAAAAATAAACGTAAATAATTATCATCAAATAAAAAATAATTTTTTTTCAAACTCAAATGAAAAATTAAAATACATTTTTAATTAAAAATGTGGTTTTAAATTTAGCGATTCTAATATAATCTAACGATTTACTCTACGATAGGTTCATAACTTTATATAATAAATATACGTAATCTGTCAACAGACATTCAACGTAAGGCAACAAGCCCATAATAGGCTTATAAAAACTCGAATTCCATTAAAAAAAAAAATGTACGAAAACATTAATTTCACGCGTCATAAACAAAACCCTATTGTTTTTAAAACTATCTAATAAAGCGCATTACATTTTAACAACAATTGAATTCAATAACAAAAAAAAAAACATTTTTTTTCAATCTATCACCTTTCCTAAATAATCTTAAGGTTCACCATCTGAAAATCTTTTGAGAAAAGAAACCCACTAGAATTCTCGAAGAACATACAGTGTAAAGCGTTCAACAGGTTCGAGTTATGTCAATGAAACCTCCTGACGAAAGCAATGCATTATTAATTATAATCTTAGATTTCTCAAGTTATAATGATAATTGAAAACTTTAGGATTCGTTTTTACAGAACAAATATATTACTCACAAATTACGCTGAAACAATCAATGACATCGGACGAAAATTGTCTTGACGAACCTCTTTCTTAAACAATTCTTTATTTTTTTTAATTGGTGCTACATTACTAAAAATTATTCCTAAACTAAAATTGCTACTCCAGCCAACAGTATGTTACCTACCTATTAGCCAGGTTTATTTACTCGCAATAACAACACACATTTATCTTTTGCCGATGGCTTTAAAAAACTTAAGTATCAATAAGCGGTAAGATAAATCCTCCCCCAAAAAATTAAACTGTGTGAAAACATATATAATACATCGCTACTAGAACACAAAAATTTGATTATTAAATTGTATATTTTTAATATTAAAACATGGTCAATGATTTTTAAATATTTTTAAAAAAAACACCCACTTATACATTTAAACTGTGTTTGGGTTAGGTTTAGGTCACACATAACTTAGATAACAGAAATTTATATTATATTTTTAATCATAAAAACACTTCTTTTTTAAACGCAGGTCAAATAAAGAAGACTAAAACTGAATACAAAACGTTCTAAACGACAACAACCAATAGTTGTATAACACATTTCATAATCGTGTAAACAGTTTATTCTATTCAAACGCATCGATACGCTTATTCAGTGGGGTATTTTACATACGTCTATCTATTATTCTATAAGTTATTTATACTGTATATATATATATATATATATATATATAAGTACATAGATGTATTATTATTACATAGCATATTTGCTGTATAATTCACGTGTGTGTATATATTTACAACAGAATCGACGACGGCGTCGATTGGCGATTAATTTTTTTGACCTATTTCTATTTTATTTACCAAACTATTTTTGCACATTATGCAGAATTTAAACGGAAATTGGACAATAGAAATTTGACAATGTTATTCTTTTTTAAATAATATATATATATATATATATATATATATATATATATATATATATATATATATATAGGTATTTTTTTTTATGCCGACCTTAATAGTTCATATAGAATTACACATGTTCAATACGATATCAGCAATAAGCCATGGAAAAATCTGCTGAGAAACACAAATTCACAAATACCGAACGTCGTCGCAAGTCCCGAAAAACCATCGAATCGCGCGACGTCGATGACAATACATGAATGAGCACGACTATTGGTGCCGACAGTTTGCGATGTAGTACATATAGCAATAACGGCGCTGACAATGACACTAACGCAAGCGCAGGCGCGCCAAAAAAAAATTCAAATCTGGTAACATTGCGCACATGTTGTAAGCACGGATAAAATATAACATACGTTATATCACATTATACAGAGCGTATCTGGTGGTTAACGCATATTTTTTCTGATTCAAAATCAAAAGTTTTTGAACACGTCGAATCCTCCAGCCAGCCACACAGACACACTACACAATACACTATTAATTACAACACGTGAAAATAATATTTACAACAACCGAAACGCACGAAACATACGCGATAAATTGGAACTCGTTTCCAAACTAGTACGTCAATACAGTATCGGCAGCGGCTACGGTGTTCTGTATAACATATTATACACGAGAAAAAAAATTGTACCAGACCTCTAAACGTACACGAATATTTTATTTATACGGGTTTTGAATTGGAACACACAACACGCGTTTGAAGGTATTCCAGACGTGTTTCGTCATATGGCTCGCGAGCGATCCGTCGACCGTTGGGTGACGACGTGCAACGAGTATGTACTACACTAGGCACACTGCTACTGATACAAGTAGTAGTAGTAGTAGTATTAGTAGTACTACTATATATAGCGACGACGTACTCTCGGCGTTTGTTTTCTAGTCTATAATTGCGAATTTCGCCGACGACGACGACGACGACGGTGACAGTTCAAGTGACCAGTGCGCGATTGTCTGTACAGTGCATGACGTCTGACGACGCGTGAAAAGTATTAGGTCAGAACGAACACGATCAACACGACAAAACATTAACACGAATTATTAACAGTTGACGGCTCCGCCGCAGTGTACGTACAGAGATTTCGGCAAACGGACCCTCGACGCTTACCTATTTTACATCGATCGACGACGAAACAAGCGCGCGGCTGGACGGTGAACACGCGATCGCGTTTAACGAATGCATTCCAGATAAACGCAATCTGGGCAGATACGCGTACGTAATTCAGTTATCTAGGTTAGACACTCGTTTCAATTTTTTTTTTTTTCATGTCAAACGACTACGAGTGCGTACCGACGGGAGGTTGAAACATTGATTAGCAGTAAAACGAATTACACAAACCGCTCTCGTGAAATTCCTGTACGTTAAACTGCGGCGTGCGAGCGATTTATGGTACATTCGAGTATAATATAGTATTGATGATAACATGGTATACCTTTGTGCGCGGGGCGACGGGAGAGCGAACTTTACACAGCGCCGCGGTTCGGTCGTCCCTTTGCCGAGATAATATAATATAGGTGAGCGACGCGCCGCGAGTGGCGGCGGCGACGGCAGCGGGGGGGGGGACAGCCGCAGGCGCACGCTCCCGGTGTACCGTCGCGGTCGTCAGGAACGCGCGCGCATAAAACGTAATGCAACGGTGCCGGACGGACCGAGCTCGGACGAAAATATTATACCGACAATGGCGCTGATGACGACGACGGCGCCGCGAAATCAAGCCGCTCCCCGTCGACGATGATCTCTTCGCGCCAAAGCTCGGCGACCTGGCGAGCGGCCCTGGTGACGAGACGACGTGATCGGTGGTGGTGGTGGTGGCGGCGTTGCACGGACGATCTCGTCTGCCGAGGTGACGGGGCTCAGGGTTAAAAATCTCACGAGCGGGAAACCGAGAACGACACGATTTCTTCGTGCGGCGAAACGCGGATTTTCCGAGAGCCGTACGACACTATAGACAACTGTTACAGACACGACGACCGAGCTACGGATAACGACGACGACCGGACGCTGTAAGTGAGTGTGAGCGAGTGTTTTTCACGTGTACTAAGTACATGCGTGTGTGTGTGTGTGTTTACGCGCCTATACGTATATTTGCATTGTATGTGTGTGTGTGTGTGTGTGTGTGGCGCGCGGAGATGTTCGTACGACTGCCAGGCCGCCGCCGCCGCCGCCGGGTCCAACGGTCACACCAGCCCCACTACGGCGCCGCCGCCGCCGCCGAGAAAGTATTAAATATCGGCAATTGCACACACACGCCGGGGCACGCGCGCGCGTAGCTCGCCGACGCGGTTTTCGCACGCGCGCGCAAATTTCCGCCTACGCCGCCGCCCGGCTGTCTGCAACGGCATTTTCGCCGGCAAGATCCCCGTGCGGCGAGCGAGAAATCACCGTCTCTCGTCCATCGATTGTGATTTTCGTTCGAACGTTCCTAGATTTTCGACGAATAGAAAAATACATATAACAATAAATAAAAAAATAATCGCGATCGTTCGTCGAGTGAATTTTTCGAAAATACTTCTCTGTGATTATTACACGATGAAAACAAAAAATCTCCGACGAATCAGAGTTTAATAACGACAAACAATGATTCACACGGTGCACACATGTTTCTCACCACGATGAACAAGCGTATCGACGTACGACGAGCTGGGCATTTTTTTTAATCGCACGCACTGGTTTCTCAGTATACGCACTCCGTAAATTATTATTCGCGAAAATAACGAGTGTACGATATCATTATGGTAAGTATTGACAAATATTATGTCGTTCCCTATAAATTAACAGTAGGTACATTTCTATGTGCTTCTGATATAATTTAATTTATTTGGAACGACTGCTGGTTATTATAAAATGTTTTCTCCAATCTCCTAAATGTGATTATAAATCGTTTTGACTGTGTACATGTTCATGTGTCTGATCACACGCTTGACACAAACGCTTAATGTTTTTTTACTCCTATATTCATCTATATTATATTGTTATATATTAATTTCATTCAACAACTTTCTCCACGCACAATTAACGCTCAACGCAAACGTGGCTCGAACAATAATTTTATAAATAAATATTTACTATGTGTAACCAACTTGATTGATGACGTCGAAACAGACAACGTTCAAAAGGGTCGGAAACCTCGAAAATTATAATTACTAAACTGTCTCCTGCCGACAATTAAATTGTTTTCGATAATTTTGACACATAAATATATAATTCTTTTAAAAAGGCAACATAATTAGAAAATTAACATCTAGGCAAATGTTTATATTACTGCAAAGTTATACTATAGTGCATTTATTTTTAAATGAAATCCTTTTGTTCTACCTTTACATTCTGCGTGAGCGGTACGAGATTGATTTTATACGCTGTAAACCATAAAATGTTTGATTAACTATAAAAATGTTTAATCTGGACGAATACTCATGATAATATATAGCCAAGCAAAAATGTTAAAATAGGAATATAATATAAAATCATCCAAAACATATTTATACGAAAATAATAAATTTATTCGTACAAGAACATATACTATATAAAATACTTTCCATCGACAATACTAAAAATGATTTCTATAAAAAAAGCTCGTTACAACTATAATTAAAAAATATACACTAATACTATACTATTATATTGTCCATAGTGTTAAAAACCTCTTTTCTTACTTCATATTTTTTTCTTAATATTACGAAAAAACTTTCAAAGTATAAACTACGACTATTTTTAACATACTCGAACATAAAACGAATTTAAATAATTAATAAAATAATGAATACTATTAATTACATAAAAAATACCATTAATTCCGTGTTGTTTATGAATAATTTGAATAAGATACTGTCAAGTACCATTATATTATGAAATGTGAAATTTTTGAACTCTAGTTTTAATCAATTAGAATACAAATGAAGGTCGAAGAGTGTTAAATCATCGATTGTGAAATGCATCATAAAAGTTAATAATTATATCATCGTGCGATAGTCTCTTGAAGAAGATGATTATAAAATGCTTTAACCAAGCATGACAATGACAATATATAGAAATAATTTCAAGCTTAATGTTTGATTGTGCTACTAATTAATAGTAGGGCCATACAAAAAGTTATATAAAACCAATTATTTTAAGCTGTGTAGACAATGATTACAATTAATGAAAAGAAAACCCAATAACGAAATAAAAACACTAAAAACAAACACATTATTGAGGATCAATGATCTATAAAATTACACCAAAAAGACGGAAAATATGTTGATATATTTCATCCATCATCAAACCTATATTGAACGATTTTCGAAAACCGATTTAACAAAAAATTAATAAACTGTAAAACTAAAGATATCGGACACCAAATAAAATACATATTTTAAACATAGCCTTCAGATAAGTCATTGTGACCCCTTCTAGTTATTAAAAATTAATTAGTATTATCACTGTGCTGCCTTGAAAAAGAAATTTCAATAAATCATTCAAATATCCGTATAGATACTTACTTCAAATCATTTCATATTACAACGCATAAATTAAAACACGCTGTGTGTATAATTTGTACTTCTTTTGTATACATACCCTCCTTCTAGATGTTTATTCCCAATGTTTAAAATTTGTTTAGGACATCACAATAACACTCATAATATAATACAATGTTCAGGGAAACGCAAACAATATACAATGTCATTTAACAACAACGCATCTTTTTCGATCTAAAAAACCTGTTACAATAATGGACATTATAAATAGGTACTATGTATACATAGGTATATGAAGATGTTAATAAGTTTAAATTTAAAGAGTAATCAAATAAAGATAAGTATTCAACCGATTGAGGATTTTATTACACGGAACATAATATAATGATTTATAAAAATGTTTGATCAATAAAAATTCAAGTGTCAGTGAATCTGACCACTTTATGATTTGTCAAGCTATAAGTAAGGTTTAACATCAATTAACAAGTTCAGTGATAAAAATAAAACAAACTTGACGTATATATTTCCGCATGAATATAACGTACAAATTGGTTAAATAACAAGTGTGATAACATGATGTGATTTAAGCTGCGAAAAGACTATTGTCACGTCACGCACATGACAAGTGCACAAAAAAAAAATTTTTTTTTTTAAATGAAATAATTTCTATTGGAGTATTTTCTTTCCATAATAGTATGTAATCACTAATTAGTGACTATTAAATAGTCATCGTAATACAAATGAATCATAATATATAGATAGGCTTCTTTTTTTTCCCCACAGATAACGATTTCATAATACTGAATACATTATAATATTTAAGTTCAAGGGTTATCAGAGTTCAAAAAAATCAAAGTGTGCGTATTAAAGAATGAATCAGCCCCCTTCACAGAAACAAATGACTTATACATCGATATATATATATATTTACATTAATTATATTAAATGTCTCCGTAGTTCAATATATATATATATATATATATATATATATATATATATATATATATATGGCACACAGAAAATAATAATATTATCGTGTCGTCATAATTCGATTTCAACCTTCAAACCAGTTTCAACACACAAGACGCACTTTTTCCCCATCACACATCGTATACGACTTGCCTTCTACGACTATAAACAAACAAAAGCTACCACTGAATTTCGTGTTAAGGACAAACAACGGATTATTCGCTAAAAATTAAATTACATTTTTCTAGTCACTAAAATCAAATTAAATTTTTCTTGTCACTAAAATAACTATGTAATACATAATATGGTGTATTATTGATTTAGCCTAGAAGTATTATTTTATTACTTATTACTCATATTTTTAAAATGTATTATATTAATAATATTAACAAATTAATAGACGACCATGAGCGACGTAGCCATGTAAATCTCATAAATGTGTAAAACTATTTACACAATATGATATTCTGAGGTTCCTATACAGTGTGCATGTTTGTGAAATACTATATATATTATGAATGAATCCCAGCAAAAGAATACTCATATTAATTTTCATTTAAAAATATTAAAATTTGTAATTTATATTTATTTAAAATTCAAATGTTAAAATAATTTATAAGATAGATGAAGTATAATTTATTTAAGCATTCCAAATAAATAAAAAAAGCTAAAATTCAATGAAGATAAGATATAGTATCTACCTATTTTATATAATATATACATATAAATACACTTTGAACATATCTACTGAACTAAAACTCGATGAATATTCAATTATTAATAAAGAAAAGTATTTAACTAAGTTTAGTAAATATATTTGCTGAAATAATTTTAAATGAAAAACTTTATAGATTATTAGACAATTAATAATTGCAAATTTTTCATCATCCTAAATTAATAGGCACCTTAATAATATTAATATAATATCTATAGCTAAAATATAGAACATACGATTATCAATACAAATTAACATTTAACATAACCCATTTTATTTTTGCACTAAATTATTATTATTTTTAATTATTATACACATGGTAGGTGTATTATTTATTCTTTGAAATAGCGTACACATAAATACACAATATTAATACTAGAAATGTAATACTAATAACCAATTTATTGTAATTTCAAGGCCGTTAATATAATTGTACAAAGAAGTACATTAAACACTAAAGATTTGGAATTGTTGCAAAATACTTGGCGAGATGACGAAGTTGACACATACATTTTACAATAACCTGACAATTATAAAATTAACTAAAATCCTGAAAACTATTTATAAACGATAATTAAATTCTGAATCTCCATAAAAAATAAATCAATTTAAATTAAAAAATAAAATATGTTTTAGTTTGTAAATAAATACATAATTTTTGTTTAACATAAACCAAATAGGTAAAATTGATCATAGAAAAAGCAATGTTTTACAAATTCCGATAAACTTATTATGCAACGAGAATAAAAAAAACATAAATATTTCATGTTAGCTAATATCCAAACAATTTGCGATAGTTATACATCTATAGTTTCAAATCATTAAGATAACGAGCGAAAGCATGACAAATGAGAACTAGTTTACATTTTTGCCAATATTGCTAGTTAAATAAGATTCAGTGACCTATGGGATACACTTTAATATGTTTAGTTTCCATACGATGACGATTTGAATACTAAAACAAAATACGAATTGAATTCAATGTGCGATCAAAAACGTGCACCTTATAAAATGGCCCATTCACAAGGTCAACAAAGTCGTTTGCAGTTAGTAGTGAGACGTGCAGGTTGAGCATTATTATTGTTTATCATTGCTGCTATTAAAATATTTTATAGAAGCCTCAGCACTCAAAAAGCGACAGTGATGTCTATGTCTGTGTCGCATACACAGAAGCTTCCGCCTCAAGGCACCCAAGGATGAAAACAAACACGAAAATTAAATAAGTCATGATAACGAATACGAAAAATCATGCACAAATTAACCAATTCTATCAGATATAATTGGCTTCAAGTAGGGATTTAACCTAACAATTGCTATCATTTTGACGTTTTACTATTGTCTAGCACAAAGAGTTTGAAAGTCACAAAATGTATTCATTGAATTAGGTTATCGATTACCCAAGACTGTGTGCATGTATGATCCGACCGCAGTGATCACACACTATGTTTGATATAGTAACAATATGTTATGAGAAATAGGTGGTCGAGAACATGCAAGACATAATTTAAGTATATAACAATCTTAACAAACCTTAAAATTTAACGCAAGGTCAATCAAAGGAACTTATTAACATATAGACTAAATATTACAATTATCAAACATTTTTTTTTCTTTTATGAAAATCGTATAAACTTCATTTTAAAAGTAAATAATACACACATACTTATATAAAAACCAAACATCATGAGTAAAAAAATAAATCAGTAAGACAACTGACTGGAATATACAAATAAAACAGTGTTTATAGAGATAGGTAAAACAATAAAAACAAATATAAAGAACTTTTACATGGTTATAAAATATCATATATTTTTCTAATTATATTAGGTAGGTACTTATAAAAAGAACAAAATTCAATCCTAAGAATATCTATAGAGAAAAAAAGTAACTCAATCGGCAATAAAAGCGGAAAGTAAACTAACACAAAAGTTACTTCTAAACCTTGATAATATAGTGGAAGATTAATTAATCTCAATTAAATATTGAAAATTATTATAGTAAATATACTATCAAGTTGAAACATCATTTTTCATACCCCCCCCCCCCGAAAAATTAAAATAATTGTTAATAAAAGTTTTACTTAATATTATAATATATATATATGCAATATACTTGCATAATATTATAATGTATAATATATAGATATATATATTAAAATAGGTACGTGTCAGTAAAAATATAGAACCCACCCCACCCCCCCCCCGAAATATAATTCTAGGCACGCCCCTGTACTATATAATCAAAATGCAAAAGATACATAAAGATTGTCTTAAAAACTTTATACTTAACAGTACACTAGTATTTAATGACCAATTCTAGATACATTTATCAACAAAGCAAGAAAAACGAAAAATAAAAATCTAGTATTTAAAATTTTATATAGAATATAATGATACAATGATTTTATATACCTAATGATCCAAAAAACATCTAGTGCAATTATTGGAATTCATAAGTTATTTAGACCGCAAACATATTTTATTGACAAATTATTACACTCAGATTTTAATAGCACTATTTAATAGAATCATAAAGTAGATATGTAAACCCCGTTTTACTACTTGGCTACTTAGTGTGTATATCGACAAATAGAATCAAATTAGAACAATTTTCTATTCGTTTACTACAAACGACATCTAACTACTAACAAATTAAACGCAAATTCGGATAATTTTAAATATATTTAAAATATAATACTTAAAATTATAAAATTGTTAACAATTAATAAAGACACCAATTTAAGATAATACATTTGTTTTAATTATAGTAAGTACAGGTAAAAGAAAGCGAAAAAACATAGATGTCGAATACCTGTCACTAAATTGAGTAAATAGTGTTCCATCAAGTAAGTGTATGTGTTATGATAGATAATAGAAACGGATTGATGATACATAAATAAAAAGTGAAAAAAAAACGGTTGATATTAAATTTACCGTTGATTTTGAATCAATTTCGACGACAACAACGACGATGAACGATGACAACGCCCTTGAAAATTTTCACGCAAAAACAATGATAATGAAATAAAAACTACCAACTCCCGTCGCAGCTGAGAAGTTACGAAAGACTGGTAACGAAGGTCAGGATCGCCCAACTGGTACTTTCCGAACACGGCGCATCGACACGAAAATAAAAACATACGTACGCTCGCGCGCGCACCGTCGTAATATACCTACGTCTAGGAACTCGTGGGAATAAATAATTAGCGAATTCTCAACCGGATACGAACGAATATACTGCTACGCCGCCAACTATCTTTCAGAAGTTTAAAAAAACCGCAGTCTGCGCGCGGTCGAATACCTCAACGAACTCGGGGGGAATCCCGAAGAAAACACGAGGAAAATCCCGATCGATGGAAACCGGTCGTTATTTTATAATTAACAACAGAACGATATCTTGGAAAAAAAAACAGTGCCCGTAATTATCATGCAGATTGCAGATGACCCCAGGCGATTGTCGGAGTGATCCGCGAGATGAATATACGCACTCGGTCTCGGATATTCTTTTGGGTCATAAACAATATACGGAGTGGCCGGAAAAATAATGACGGAAAGTTGTTCATAATATACGGTATACGATTCTGTGCAATCAAATATTCTGCAATACTCGTACAATATTCTAGTAACAATTTACCATTTATAACTACAGTGCACGTACCCGTGTTAAAATTACTAATGTGTAATTCTGTTTTATCCGAAACACATGACTTAAAAATAACACATCGAAATAGTAAAAGGCAAACAATTATTTTGGCGAAGCAGAATTTAAAGACAACGTAATCTTTAAATTAAAAACTTCAAAAAATGCTATAAAGTATAACAGAGTACATCCCGATGATATCGTGAAGTTTAACTCATGTACATGTAATGAACGTCATAAGCATACAAATTATAATATCATTTACTATTTCAATGGTGTTGTATTACACGTTTAGAAATCAATAAAAAAAATACCTTAAAAATAATTTGAAAATCTCATCATGCTCAATAACTCGTATTATTATTATTATTATATTATAATACGGGCAAGCCCAATGGTTAATTTACAATTTAACTTAAACTAAACAATTAAAGAAGGAAGAAAACATCAGTGAAAAACAGAGAAAAATAAAATTAAAAGTAATAGTACATAGTAAGATATAACATAATTAACTAAGACAAGAAGGAGAGTTCAGCATTGGCAATCCTCATCATTCTCGTAAGGGGTTCATTGGCAGCATAGTTGGTTGCAGAGACAGGGACATAGAAAGAGTATCTAGAACGTGAAGAAAAAGAAGGCACTTTGAAATTAATGCATTGAAGAAGGGGCGGGGAGTCTATAAGACCAGAATTTAGTTTGCTTAAAAAACTAAGGTTCGCTCGAACTCTTCTATCGGCTAGTGAGGACAATTTCAGGGAATCAAGAACAGGGGTATAATTGTGTGGTGGATGATTTATTTCAAGCACGTAACCAGCAAAAGACAAGAATTTACGCTGCACTCGCTCTAGGGCATAACTATGCGAAATGGTATGAGGATCACAATTGTTTTAAAGTATAATCATTATAACCAACTATCAATATTACACACCCTACTCAATTAGTACCTCTGATTCATCAAGTAAAATTAAAATATTATCCACATTTGGAAGGATAAATACTCAGAACTTACTTGCGAGTACTTATCAATCCATCTCATAAATATGTTCCATCGCTAATCAGAAATAATTTAAACTACCTACGTTAAGCGGCCCCAACTATACGTTAAATAGTTAATGCAGTTTTAGTCATTATTAATCTATTCAATAACGATTAAAATAATCTACTTCATTTATTTTATTTTTTATTTTTTATTGCGACATAAGTACGGACACGGTGAAATCTTTTCTTTGAAACTATAAGAATTCTATACGTTAGTTACATGTGTATACTATAAAATAAGAATACTTCAAGGTGACAATAATTAACACGTATGAGGAATTTGAATATTTTAATTTTTAAGCTAGTTGAATAAATTAAACCAATAAGGCCAATTACTGTAATTAAACACAAGTTATAAAACGAATATTGGTTAAATTTAATTTTATAGTTTTGTAAATCTTAGACCGCTAATGCAAACAGAGAGGGTTGTAGCCTTATATGAGCTTTGAAAATCTTTTTTTCATCAAAAATAAAATATAAACGGTGCATATGTTAAACAATATCTATCATATTAGACATGTTTTAGTCTACAGACAAGACATAGTGTTAAAATGACAGTTTGGAATCTCCTTTCATTTGTACAATACGAGGAAAAATACTCAAGAATACCAAAAAATACTGATGGTACTGATGGCAGAAAGCCAACAAATCGAGGTGAACAAACTGAAACACGAGCAATTTTTTTCCCTTGACAATATTGTTACGTTCGAAACGAGACGGTTCTAAATTTATCATTATTCATAATTAAAATCACTGGACTTTTCAATATCACTCCAAGTGTTGAATGAATAAAATAACTACAACCAATAACCAGAGCGACTTGATGATGAAACAAACATTTTTTAAGTAATGAGGCAGTATTCCAGGGTTAAAAAAATAATTCATGACTAGTTTCCGGGGTTGTTCATCTACTGAAATCGCAACCACAATTTTAGTGGCTCAACCAGTGACAAATCGCGAATAATCAGAGAAGTCGCAAAAACAATGATTAATATCATGATAATGATGATGAAAGTAATAACAACCTTATGCGAAAAAAAATCAACCACAATGAAGACCGATGGCCGTAAATTAAATTATCGAACCTACACACGAACAGCAATAATAAACATCATAATTATTGTGCGCTGGAGCATTGGTTAAAAACTATGGACAAGGTCGGACCCTAAGGTCTGCATAATATGGCGTAACATGTGATCGTCACATAATGGCAACGGAATCTGTCAACAAATCCAATAGTATCGTCAGAAATATTATAATATACCATGGACTTTTACAAGGAACAGAGAAAACACAAACAATTATAACGCTTGAAATGCATCTAGACATAACACTTCAATGAAATACTTTTGTACTTATTGTATATAAATTTCATCACACGTAGATTAGAAACACAAGTTGAACACAACATTCGATTAACGATCGGTTATTGCTCAGAACATATTCTACCTATTTAATATGTTTCGAAACTATGGATCACATTTAAATAGACTTCATAGTAAATAATTAAAAATTAACGAGCAATCAAAACAGTTTTAGTCTCGACAAATGATTATAAAATAGTATATTTCTAAAACTATATACTTAGGTACCTACCAAATAAAACAACAACAAAACATTTTTCCTTTGAATTGACGAAAAAAAAAGCAATTCATAAGTTAACTGTTAATATTATTTTACCAAACGTGTATATTGGGCACATTAAGGACGAGAATATACATTATGCAATATTTCAAGGACATATTATTAAATATTTTATCAACATTGAGATAAATACCATAAAAGTAACACACAATGTACACAAATATGAACAAAAGTATAAGTATATATTTCAAATAGATAAATATAATCTAGTGTTTAACACAGTATTAACAACATTCATACAAAAGTGAAATTTTGTATTAATAACAAAAGTGAAATTTCAAAAAATAAATCTAAACAATTTTTTGAAGACACTACGAATTAATAAATGTATATAAGTAATACATTGTACACCGTAAAAGTGAATTTTTCCTTTTGAAAAATTTGATTACAAACGAAGGGTTTTCAATGCACATATATTTAAACAAATGGTTCATTAAAAATCAATAATATTCAAGGAATTTGTTAATATATTAACTTTGAATCAACGATAAAATCCCAACAAAGTTAAACCTTTAATATACTTATAGTCATAAGTCATAACTCACAACTCATAACTAATATAAGTAATATTGTAAAATTATTTAAACAGTATAACTATCATAAACTTAAATTATGAAACTATTATATAGCGATCACCATATTCTTTTAAAATATTTGCAGTCATAATATCAAGTTTACTCATGACTATTACAAGTAAACAAAACATAGATAAGTTTGTAGATATATATATATATATATATATATATATATACCTAATTAAATATTTAAAATCTAAACTCATGATTTTTCTTTCCTGCAAACTGTGATTATGACAGCGAGAAATGCACATTAGACGTGACTTGAAAACATAATGGCTGTATCAATATTGATATCTCCAGAGACATTTTTGACACCTATTAGGAGATATTTCAAATAACATAAACAATTTGAAAAATCAATCACAGTAAAAATCATAATAATTGAACTAAATTCACAGACTGCTTACTATTACCATAAATTATCTAAATTAATTGAAGTATTCTTTCTTTTCAAAAGAAAAGATACTGACGAAATTGTTTGATTGTATATACACGAAAAACAAATCTAGATCAATATTTTTAGGCTGTAATTAGGAACAGATAATGTAAAAATTAAAGAATAAGAACCCTCCCAACCAAAAAAATAAATTAAACAAACATTTTTGACACTTCAATTCAAGTGTATATAAATTTAACGCCAAAACAAAATATACTAACGTTTAATTAACATTTCAGTATCGTGTACATTTAAACAACATAATATGATACGCTACAGATGTATACCGGCCTAAAATTAAATTAATGGACATAGCGATTTAATAAGACAGTTTTTTACAACACTATAAGTATAGCTTGGAGGCTGAAGTACAAATCATAATATATAGAATTCATAATAATCACCACAAGTAATAACCTCATATAAATACAGTGGGAACGTTTTTAGTCACTTGCTACAAATAGTTTATTAATACTGGTTTGAAATATGCGATTTCCAAACCAAAAGTTGCGTATACTTTCATGCGGTATTACGTCTCTAAAATGGTACTAATATTAATAAGTATACATATAATATACCATGCCGAATGATTTATTGATCAACTAATTAATATTTTACAGTCTCGAAACAAAATACAGTACCTACTTTTACACGATGATGAAAAAAACATGTTATACATAATATTAACAAATTTAACAGTACGTGATAATTAGGTTATAATATGTAAACGAAACGGGGTTCTTAATGCTGAAAAATGTGAGGAAAAAACAAATAAGTAATTGCGTTTATGAAATAAATAAAAACCTGTACATGAACGAGCGCAATAACCGATGGTACTGTATTAAGTAAGAAGTTTGAATAATTTAACTATTTTCGTAATAATCGTAATATACAATAGACAATTTCTATTATTTATTACAGAGTATATACATGTATTTATTTTTACAAATGTAGATCAAAATATGTTCAGGCAAATAAAGTAAACAATACGATTAACAAATACCTAATGACTGTCAACGATATGTTATAAAATGGGTTAACGCAGTAAAATGATTATGATATTTAATATTTTTTTATGCTACAACTCCGTAAACCAAATATTTATCGAAACGCCGAATACTGTAGAATCGTAACGAGAAGTATTGCACGATCTTGTAACATATGTCATCGCGGTTGTTTGCGGAAAGATAAATAAAATAATAATAATAATAATAATTTTAATATAATAAATAGTAAACGGGTAGGTAGGTACACACATTACGACGATGAGTCCTGCGACGCAGATCTGTCTATACCGATAGCCAGTCTAGAGGCACACTTTCGTTTTCCAATATTCAATTAGGAATTCTTGACAGGACCATTACGACACAGACATAATGCGTACAGTCGGAAACTTGACCTAAAACTATTGGTTTTTGTATGAGGTACACCTGCTGGCAATGCATCATTATCAAACAGCCCGATTCGGTGTAATAATAATTACCGAACACCTACGGCAAACACAAAATCATCAGGAAAAAAGACCCCAGACACCGCAGATAAATACGAGAACGCGCGTCCTGTATTCGTATTGTTTGGTCAACAACCGCCTTTATATATCTATCCCATTTTGAAACATCCACAAACAATATTGCGCACTTCTAGTTTAACCTAGCACACGAGCTCATCGCACCGGACGAAAACGATCACATTAAGTACGCATATGAGATATTTTAATGTATTCGTGTTTCGACGACCAATAAAATGTGGTCAAGGTAATAAGATATAAGTCAACAGCACGTAACAGATGAGTACATATTATCTATTATATTATTATGTTCGACTGAAAATATATGTGTATATATTTATGGGTTTTACACTGACACTATTTAATACCATTGTACCTAAGTGTGTAAAAATTAATTTCAACATTGAAAGGTTCAAAAACATTTGTAGAGAATCACAATAATACTATAAATCCCTGTGCATACAATTGATATTATTTTATGATGAGTTCAACTATCCATTTAGTTTTCTGTTTTTTCTTTTTTCATGAATTTAATATGAGAAGAAAAAAAATTTAACACCTGAAATAAAATTAATAACTTCAAATTACAATGCTCAAATATTATAATGTAATGTGATACAAATTCAACTGGTATTATACCAAACAAATACCGATAAACGATTAAACCTTATACAATTTTTAATCATAAGATTATTAACCAAAAATAACCATAATTAAGTGATCTAAATGTTTTCAATAAACCTAAGGATTAAAAAAACCTAAATGTGTAAAAGCTATTGTGGTGTTGTCAACTAAATTTATTATACCTAAGGCTTGAACCTAAATAATACATGATATACCCAAAGCAAGACTCAAAGGTAAGGCTTAACTTCAAGAGAATATTTTTCTTGAAAATTTCAATGAACAAATATTATAATTGAATCAATAGTAAGACACATTTAAAGTTTAGTGTAATCGTTTTATTTTTGGTTTTATTAACATTTTCAAAAAAATAGGAGAATAAGAAAGCTTAATAATTGTATAAGGTATTTTACGGTATTTTACCAGTGTAAAATGTGTTAATTTTATAATTATAGCTAAATAATAAGCATATAAAATTTGTTTTCATAATAGTATATTTTTTTAAAATTCATATTTTAATATTATACCGCAAAATGATTGTACAATAATAATACTAATACTTAAAAATATGAAATATCTATAGAGAATTTAATCAGACTTGTTTATTCAATGTCGCATAATATTAGGTAAAATTATAACATAATAGAAACTACTTTATTTACCTACACCGTAAAAATGAGTAAAAACAATAATAAAATGAAATATTTTTTAAAGTGGTTTATCTTTATGCACAAGAAATTTATAATAATAATAATATTTACTTTTAAATATTTCACCCAGAAAATATTAAAACATAATATATTATAAATATTATAATTAAACGCATATACATATATTTTATAAACATGTGTGTGTTTTAGGTATGTAGATACTTTTATAAATCAACTTTATCCTGCATTAGGTTACCTAGGCACCTAGGTATGTGCATGATCTCAACCAATAACTTTAAACCTCGCTTTAAACCTATGTCTCAAATCACAACTAGTATATACATTTGATTTTGGAAGCTCATTTCAAAATATGATTGATCATTCTGAATTCTTAAACATTTACCTACAACTAAAAACTTAACATTAAAGTTTAATAATGTTTTAATATGTAATTAATATTAAAATATAAAAAATTAATGAAACAACATTTACCATCAACTATAAAATATAAATAGAAGTAATAATGTAATAATTAAATTATTATCTATTGAAAACAATGTATATATATAAAATTAGTTCTTTTTTCATCATATGTTCTGAGTTCAGATAAATAAATTATTAAGATTATTAAGACCAAGATATACATAATATTTTTAAATTAAAACTGATTAAAAAAAATACATAGAATTTTACTAAGTGGATAAATTAATTTCAATAGGGAATTATTTATATCAAATATTTAAAATATCAGGTCAAAGTATTTTTAGTGTTTATTATGATATAAACCAATTTCAAATGGCACTGGCTCATATATATATATATATATATATATATACCTAACTATACAGAAATATTAAAAGTTCTAATAATTACTTAAATATTAAATTAATGTACATCAATCTTAGGCTATTTTACTGTTAAAATAAAAAAATATCTAATCGATAACAGTCATGATAAATTATTTTATAAATAGGTAAGTGATACCCGACCAAAACAATGCAGTTAAAAATTATAGGTATCTATTCCACAATATTTTTTCTAAAATTCTAACATCAAATATAGAGTCACTAATTGATTTATTAAATTATTTAAATAGCTTTTAATATTTCAATTTATAAAAATGCATAATGAGAAGACCTACCTATATGGCTCATGATTCAGTCTTAGAAACAACAGATAGGAACCAACATTAACACATATACTTGAAGTTTTCAAATAATTCTCATTGGTTTCTTCAAATCATGTTTGATTAATGAAAGTAGGGAACAAACGATAAATGATTGCGATTTTGTGCGAGTTTTATGATTATTGCTATGAGATGAAATGGGTTTCATAGTGTCAGAACACGGACATAGACCACAGAAACGTTACTAGTCATCAAAATATAGATACACAGGTACTACCGCAAAAATAAATTATTTCAAAGGTCATATTTATTGACACTCATAAGGTGATAATGCACTACCTTGTCGTTAATGTGGTAGGTAGGTGACAATGAGTTGTATTCTATAACGCCTAATATCCTTCCTAAAACTATCCACAATAATATCTGTCCGGCACTTAACAGAATCGCAAATGAACATGACTTTGCCAAAACTGTGTACGCTCATCATAAACCTCTTACAGGAGGAATCAATAAACAAAAATAGAAGACATAGATAACACAAGCAATTAATGTTTTCGATATTTCACACATAGATAAAAACCTTACACGCTGAAACGACACACCTGTTCCTGAATAACATAACACAACATTCCTGGGGCGATAGGGCAAAGATTAACGGCCATCGAGTATTCGGTAATATTATTGTGTATTATATCATACATAATATTATATACGTATACTGTGTTCTTATCAACGAAATGGCCAAAAGTTCAGCACGGACGTGATCGATAGAGAACAATAATTACTATGGACAGTACGACGGCACGTCGGTCAGACACTAATGGGCTGGTGGACGAGGTTAAGATCATCAGAGTGAACCGCGTAGAGCGTACGGCCAAACACGACTGGGCGAAAACCAGCGGCGAACGAGTCGCGAGTGCCGCACGTCCTACACAGTCGTATGCAGCAGACGGCGATGGCCGTGAAACCGAGTGTTACGGTACGGCCCACCCGGGCGACGGCGGCGGTGTTCTGTATCGACGGAGCTCACCTGGCAAACGGGACGAAGACCCTGTGGCGGCGGCGGCGTCGGACGACCGGGCGTGGACTTGCGGCGTAGAGGTGCTCAGGTGCGCATCGCGCGTGGGCCGGCTGACGACTGACCGGGTCGGGCGGCGTTCGTGCGACGGGACTGCAAAAGAGTGTCGAGGACGCGAGATGCCGTCGTCTACTGGACGTGACGCGCGTCGGTCGGACGACGTGCAGACGAGACGACAATCGTCGGGCGGTCGTCGTCGCGCGACATGACGAAAACGCGGTCGGTCAACGGCGGCGGCGGCGGCGAGATTCGGAGCGTCGCGCGTAGTTTACGGCGGCGGCGGACAAGGACGTAGAGAGAGGAAAAGAAAAATCCGCGAAAGATTTTTCGGCGAACCTTCCGACTGCCGGGATGTGTCGAGTGGTGGTCGACTGATACGCCGACGGCCGATCGCCGATCGCGCCACCGCCGCGCCGCCCGCCACCGCGCCCGGCCCGTGATAACGGCCGGCGATGCGACCGTCGTGCGCACGCGCACCGCCGCCGCCGTGCGCTTGATAACGATTTTACGGATACATCACCATTATCATTGATTATTATTATCATCAGCTGATGCCGCTGCGCGGGAGGCGGACGTCGGGGCGGTTTCGCTTCATTTCGTTCCGCGCCGCTATGTCGGCCGTGCGTGATTATGCAAATATGTGATTCAATTCAATTTCATACCAGTCGGCAGTTTCACGTGAAACGTATATTTTCCTATCGTAGTCATGTACGTAGGGGTCGGCTGATGCGTTTACGACGATATGATCGGATCGCGTTCAGGCTTTAGTGTCATTGTACAAGTATTGTCGTTCATAGACAGACGTACCATCAGGTCGCTTGCACGTACCTACGTGATAGGTAGCCCGATTCACATCGTCCTACCTAAAGTCGTAATTACCACTTATTCATTTTTTAAACCAAATTTTTATTTTTTTTAATTTTACTCGGTGTACAATATAAGTTCGACGTTATTATGTATTTATTTATTTATTTATTTAATCGAAAAATTATACGCTTCTATGAACAGGTCTGTGTAAAGCCAATTTTTAATGTTTACAATATTAATATCTATTTTGAAACATCTATACAGTGGCGGATATATCCTAGTTCTGTGGGAGGGGGGGTGAATTTCAAATCCACAGAGGTAATGACTTTCAGCCCCTCCTATTATTTTATTTGGAAATATATAACTATAATCGGTACAAAAATATAAATAACAATACTTTTTTTTTCAATATAAATATTTATATTTATCCACTATATATATATATTCAATCGTAAATACCGTTTTTCTTCTTTTTCTTTTTTATTATGTAAAGAAAAGAGGGAAACAAAGTCTTCTGATGGATTATTATTTCGTTCAAGTATTGTGAATTTCATAAAATCATTCAATATTATGCTTCCACTTACTATTTGGCCGATATCTGAATTTGAAGTTACAATTGTGTTTGATTCTTTACTCAACCTTACGGGTTGTTCCTTTTCAACATGTTTTAGTTGGTCTATTTCTAAGTTTTCGTCAGGACTTTTACTAGTTGATGCTATGCAAAAATGATTATTATTATCTGAAGTAAAATAAGAAGAAATTTTACGCTTCGACATATTATATTTTAAAAAACACTACACGAATACAACTATTACACAAGATGCAAAAACTACAGTGCCATAACTAAATTAACTATGCGATACTATGCATAAACAATCATATTATTATGATTTATGACTATCGGATACGGCTATAGATGATACTATCTTTAATCGTGCTATCAAATACTTTTTGGCATAGACGTATAATAAAATTATATTCGTAATTCTATTAAACATCTATGCTCTATGGCACTTGTCCCGAAATGTCATGGAGAAAAAAAATAATATTGTACAAGTGAAAAACCAATCAACAGATAACACCAGTATAAATATTTAAATATTTATAATCAATGGTTATAGCAGGGCATTTTTTAAGGTAATTGTTACTATGGCCAAAAGACCACGCAGTGTTCTTTTGTGGCCACCCAGTCGTCAACGTTTGGCCATGAGAAAATTTTTAATACTTTCCATAGGTATAGGACAAAAAAAATTTGGTAGGTATATTAAGAGTAAACATATACTTCAAATATTCAAAAATAAAAACTTATAATATTAATTTGAATACTTATCAAATTTTAATTATATTTTACCAAGGATACAATTTTAATTATTATTATAACTTAAATATTATAACCTAACCTAACCTTAGCCTTTATAGGCTGAGAGTTTCAATACTTATAATTTATAAATAACATAAGTAAGTACATTTCATATATTAAAAATGCAAATTTTATTCTGGCCACCCAGTGAAAATTCCTTAAAAAATGCCCTGGGTTATAGGCTATAGCCAATATTGTAATAATTTACAGTGGTGGCGAAAAGCCCAAGGGGGAGGGGGGCGGTTCACCAATTACCCCCCTGATATCCGCCAATGCATCTATATGAGTTGTATCGTGATCGAGATAACTATTATTTTTGTTAAGTCTTATTAATATGAATAATGACTCAAACGTAGGTATTATGTCTTTTATTATTGACAGTACAAAATAGTGTGTCGGGTTTTTACAAGTGTGTGTGAGATACCAACCGATAGACAGTCCCCACCGGTTGTAATCTGATATATACGAATTATAATTAATGCTTAGTATGCAACATCTCTTTCCTTAAAAATTAAAGTTAATTATATATTTTATTTTAATTATTTCTTAATTTCTATGTTAGTATTGCAAATGAAAATTATACAATGTAAAATTTAATACTAATACAAACGTCTCTTTCCTTAAAAAATAAAGTTAATTATAAATTTTATTTTTAATTATTTCTTAATTTCTATGTTAGTATTGCAAATGAAATTATACAATGTAAAATTTAATACTAATACAAATAGTTGTTACTAGTCATAATCGCTAGGGGAATATCGCTGAGGCGGTTTCCTAGATCTTATTGGCCTGGGTGTTTTCATTACTGATACGGGATCGGGATTTGGGTCTGTTTCCGTTTTATGGTGTTCTAAATTTTCATTTGTATCTCTAGCTGGCGTGAGAGAAATAGAATTGCTTAAAGGTGTCGTGGATTTATCAGTTAGTAGCTGATCCTTGTGTCTTTCCCACACCATCCCGTCTTTGAGTTCTACCTCATACATATTATTCCCAATGCATTTGGTAATTTTTCCTTTTTGCCACTTGGCATTATTGTTTCTATAATCTTTAGCTAAAACGTTTTCGCCTATTTTGAATGATATTATTCTGTTACCCCCATTGTTTATTTGTGAAATTTGTCGTTTAATAACTACTTCACTAGTGTTTGGCATTAAAGCGTCAAATGGTAAACGAGTTGATCGACCTAACATTAGCTGTGCTGGCGTTTCACGTGTTGTTGAATGAGGTGTATTGCGATACATTAACAGAAATTTGTTTAAATGAGGTTTTGACGTCGAACATTTTTTAAAGAAGTTTTTTATTGTTTTAACTGCTGATTCGGCACAACCGTTTGATTCTGGGTGAAAAGGTGCGCCTGTCATATGCCTTATACCTAAGCTATTACAGTATGATTGAAATTTGAAACCAGTGAAACATTTTGCGCCGTCTGACGTAATTGTTTTTGGAATACCGAATCGTGCTATAGTTTCCGAAAACTTATTTATGACGATTTCTGCCGTCATAGATTTTACCGGAAAAACCTCAAGCCATTTTGTGGTCGCGTCAACTATTACGAAAAAATATTTATTTTGAAATGGTCCTAAGAAATCACAATGTACTCTAGTCCACGGTTTTTCTGGCCATTTCCAAGGAGATATTACTGACTTTGGAGGATTTTGTCTAACATTGAGACAATTTTCGCAATTATGAGTAATATTTTCAATTTCTTTGTCCATCCCTGGCCACCAAAAATATGATCTAGCTAAACTTTTCATACTAGAAGCGCCCATATGACAAGAATGAAGTTCTTTCAGTATGTTGTTTCGAAATTTAGCTGGTATAATAACACGATAGCCCCATAAAAGGCAACCTTGTTCGAGAGAAATTTGAGTCTTTCGTGAATTGTAAGATTTCAATTCTAAATTATTTGCAAAATCACTACTCCATTCCCCCGTTTTGACAGCGTTAAGTAATTTAGCGAGAACAGTATCTCTGCTCGTTTCAATTTTTATTTTAGACCAGTCAAGTGTAAACGGTGATTGTTCGTGAATGAAATTTAAACTAATGCATTCTTCATTTTGATTTTCGATTATAGATTTGGAAATTTTTATTCGTGATAAAAAATCAGCTATATTATTTTCAGACTTAACATATTTTATTTCGAAATCAAACGATGATAAAACATAGGCCCATCGCTGCAGTCTGTTCGCAGCATAGATTGGAATACCTTTCTTATCACCAAAAATGTATATTAGTGGTTTATGGTCAGTTTCTAATTGAAATTTCCTAGCAAATAAATAATCATAGAATTTCGTAACTCCAAAAATAATTGCAAGAGCTTCTTTTTCGATTTGTGGAAATTTGCATTCTGACCCGGATAAAACTCGAGATGCGTAGGCTACAGGTCTTTCTGTACGATCAGGGTATACGTGTGAAAGTACTGCACCAAGTGCATAAGATGATGAGTCTACCACCAGTTTAATTGGAAGTTTAGCGTCATAATGCGCTAATACGGGTTTTGAAGTTAAAATATGTTTAATTTTGTTAAATGCTTGGTCACATTTTGGTGTCCAATGCCATTTGCTTCCATCACGTAAAAGCATATATAATGGTTTTAAAATATCCGCTGCGTTAGGGATAAATTTTATATAATACGTTACCATGCCTAGAAATGATTTAAGCAACGTTTTATTTTCGGGAACATTAGCTTTTTTTATCGCATCGGTGTGTTTTGTTAACGTGTGTAAACCATTCTCGTCTACTCTGTGACCTAGATATTCGATTGATTTTTGTAAAAATTTACATTTATTAAATTTTACTCTTAAACCGCAATCTGATAAAACTTCTAGAAGTTTACTTAATCGAGCATTGTGCTCTGTGATTGTCGAACCTGCTACAATAATATCATCCTGAAATATACCTATGCCATTTAAACCTGCTGTGGAAATTTCCATAGCTTTTTGGAATTCCCCTGCCGAAGATTTTATTCCGAAAGGGTTGCGGGTGTAGCTAAATAATCCCTTGTGCGTGTTAATGGTGGTATATTTACGATCAGATTCTTTGATTACCATTTGTTGGTAGGCATCCTTTAAATCAATTTTTGAAAAATATTTTGATCCACTTATATTTGCATACAAATGCTCTATTCTTGGGAGAGGATATTCGGTGCCCACTAATACCGGATTAAGTGTAATTTTGAAATCCCCACAAATTCTTACCGTGCCATCTGATTTCAATATTGGGACTATAGGTGTTGCCCATTCACTGTGGTCAACGGGAACCAAAATGTTGCTTTTGACTAAACGATCAATTTCAGTTTCTACTTTGTTTTTTAGTGCTAACGGAATAGACCTGGGTTTGCAAAATTTAGGTACCGCCTCAGTTGTAACATTTAATGAAATTTCATATTTATTAAAGGTTCCTATTTCGTCTTTAAAAACATTTTCATATTTGCTAATTATGCTATCTATAGATTTATCATTTTCTATACTAAACAAATTACAACCATTCGTTTTTCTTATGTCATTACGACCGATTAACGGAGGACCACCCTTATCGATTACGTATATACACATAGAAAATTTTTTGTTTTTATGCTCAGCATTTACAATTATTTTTCCCATTGGCTCAATTTCATTGCCTACGTAATCGGTAAGAGAGATATCATTTTTTTTTAATGTGATATGACTAAACAGTTGACTATATACTTTTTTTGAAATAACGCTGTGTTGCGAACCAGTGTCGATTTCGAAATTAATGTTGTTGTTTTCAACAATTAAATCTACTGTGAACGGTTTTACAGCTCTGTTTTGAAAACTTTGATCAATTATTGAAAAGAAAGTATTGGAAAGGTTATAGTTAACTGTTTCGTCATCCTCGTCATTATTGGCCAAAAATTTATTTTGCGTTTTATGGTTTTTCTTTACATTCTTACCCTTTTTGCAGACAGTGGACAGATGACCTTTTTTGCCGCAGTTGTTGCATTCGTAGTCTTTGTATCTGCAGTCTTTTTGGGAGTGATTGGAACGGCCACACACCCCACACTTCGCCGTGGATTCCTTGTGCGCGTTGTAATTCGGCTTGGATTGACCCGGTCCCCTGGTTTTGCTGTGGTAGTTTAGTTCTGAGTGTCCTTCTCTTTTCCAATCACTTTTGTTGTTCATTGCTGCTTCTTTGGTTGTTGCAATTTCCATTAATTTTGAATACGTCAAGCCAACTTTTGACGCATCTTCTTCTAAAAGACGGTCTTGGATTGGTCCTGAGCCCATTCCGACAACAAATATGTCACGTACCAATGTGGCGAGTTCTGACGTAAAACCACATTTGGACGCTAGATTTTTGACTCGTGCGCCCCATTGGCACACCGATTCGTCTTGTCGTTTCTTTGCTTGATAAAAAGTGTGTCTCGCCGCAAAGTACGAGTCAACAGGTTTAAAATAGTTATTCAAACTTTTCATTAAAGTATCGTACTCTACATCGTTAGGCGTACTCGGAACACACAAACTGAAAAGCACTTTATGAATTTCTTCACTGACAGATGATAGTAATATGGCCCTTTTTTGAATAGCGTTTGCGATTGAGTTTGCCAAAAAAAAATTTGCCAGTTTCGATTCAAAAATGGTGATATCCATACCTGTTTCAAATGTGCCTGGAGATCCAATAATTTGATTGAGATTCATTTTTATGTCTTCCTTGGAACTTGACATTTTGTATTAATATGAATACAACACTTGGCACTACTTGTATGAAAAAAAATATGATTTAAATCAAAGAAAAATAAACCGATATAATTGATCACTTTATTGTTTTCCTCGTCGCCAATTTGTTAAGTCTTATTAATATGAATAATGACTCAAACGTAGGTATTATGTCTTTTATTATTGACAGTACAAAATAGTGTGTCGGGTTTTTACAAGTGTGTGTGAGATACCAACCGATAGACAGTCCCCACCGGTTGTAATCTGATATATACGAATTATAATTAATGCTTAGTATGCAACAATTTTTATTAAAACTCTCTGTCATCACGAATTGAGTACCGACAGTACCGTGATAATATACTGTTACCCTTAATTGTTTAATGGTTAAAGATAAGACGAATTTCTATCAAAACAAAGACGAATAGGTAAGTATAGACTATAGAAGCCTTGATGACGAATGGTATAATTCTTTAAATGTTTATTATAATATAATATAAAACATTTTTAGTCAAATTGTCAGTAGGGTCTTTTAGATAAAAACATTTTTTTATAAATGCTCCTAAACAAAGAAGAAATTTTTTTCAAAGATTTAAAACATTTTTTTCCAATCTACAGCCCAGGTTTCAAAATAATTGGATGGACTAATTATCTTAAAGTGGAAAATGTATGTAAAAACAGTCAATGCCATATAAATCATGTAATACTTAGTTGAACGATTATAAAAAAAAATCCTGAGTAACGATTTTTGAGATTTTTTCAGAATCGATAGTTAAATATATAATTAAGATCATATTAAGTTTACTTTTTAAGTTAATACATACATGGGCGCCGACTATTGGGGTGCTGCGGTGCTCAAGCACCACATGAATCATTTTATGGGATGCTCTGCACCCCGTGAAATGAAAAGATAGAGCAATACGTAATTTAATACGTTTGTAATTTTTTCGTTGTATAATATTTATGACAACAATATAATTTGGATGTTTTGATAACTCGTTCCTAACATACGTAGTATATGAAATGAAAATAATTTTATGTATAATAATTAATATGTATTTAAAAGTTTTAATATATGAAAAAGGTCGTATTAAATAAGGTAACAATTTATGTTGAAAAAAAATTATTATTTATTTAAATTGACATTTATTAATATCTAAGGATTTTAGGCACCCCGTGAAATTTGGGAAACCCGGCGCCCATGAATACATAGTAAAAATTTCAAGTTTTTCTTATTTTTTTTTTTTTTTTTTTATTTAAATTTAACACCCCAAAAAGGGTAAAATAGTACAGTTAATACCATATAACCTTATATCTAGTAAAATATTAATAACAAGATAGTAACATAGTAAGAAAATACAATAGGTATACATAACAATGCTTTTTAATTTAGCTAAAGAGTCAAAACAAAAATCAAAATTAGATATATCATTACATTGGATCAAAAGACGGTACTCCGGACTATTTGCGATTAAGTTACTAGAGTACTGAGGAACCAAAAAAGGAGGATTGTTTCTAGAATTAAAAACTGGTACTCTAAAATTAATTTTTTGTAAAAATTCAGGACATATTAATAGTCCAGAAATTAATTTATAAATAAAAGCTACATCATTATATAAACGTCTAGAAGTTAATGATTCTAGACCAATTTCTTTAGCAATAACATCCAAACCCTCATCAGACAACATTTCGCAACATAACATTTGGAAGTATGACTAAATAGCTCTAATCGATTTTGTAATTTTCTCTACGGCAAATTATACCTTTTTTACTAGTTGATTCCACTTTACCAGAAAAAAAAACTATTGAGAAGAGAAAAAAATTAAGCACCATCAACATGCGATTTCCTATCTGTAGATATGCGGAATAAAACTATTGGACAAAGTTAAGAGTACCAAAAAGTTAATGATCTAGGTCCTATGCAAGGGCGTCATTTCAGCTATTTAACTGGCGTAGCAAGACCTACTGAGTGGTAAGAAATACTCACTGGTAAAATGGGGTCCGGTTGTCCTTCCCCGCCACCCTTCACGAATTGTTTTCAAAAACTGACTTTAAATTTGTTAGTTTTTGAAACTCTCAGATTAATTTCTGGAGGGGGTACTCCACTCGGAATCGTTTTATTGAAGAAATGATTTATTACGGCCCCTAAATAACTTAATACGGCTCTGTGTATGTATTATAATTTGAGTATGTTATAAATAAAAGAATTTAAATATTTGTACAGTGTATAATACAAAAATTAATTATATCATAATTACTAGTTATATACACAGAGTATTATACAAAGTAAATAAAATACTGTATTTTTACATCACTAGTTAAACATATTAAGAAATAATTAAAACTAACTTACCATGTCTCACGCTGTTTCAGTTCATACAATGTATAAAATATTTGCATACTATACACATCAATACTGACGTCTGACAAAAAATCAAACTGTACCAGCAACGAACTTTGATCTAAAATAATATAGTAAAAATAGCAGTTTACCATTCGAGGTAATAACTAAAAATTTCTGATATCTTTCAAGGACACTAGTACCGATTGTGATATCGTTGTTGCCGTGCTAATAATGACTATTATTAAAGGCGCTCAGCGCCAAAACAGCCTAACCCACAAAAAAATCAAATGCCGTTTTATGTGATAAAATGTTTCAGATTGATATAATATTTGAAATCCACTATGGCCTATTCCACAAAAAAAATTATTCGCTAAATGGCAGCACATTCTTTCTTTTGGCACTGTAAATTATGAAATAGTGTTTTCTAATTTTCTATGCTAGTGGATTAGGCCATTTTTTCCTCCAAGAAAATAACTAATAATTTCAGAACCAGAGTGGCCCAACCCCACGGATAATAGATATATTATCTATAATATATCTATTATCCGTGGCCCAACCCTATCCTATTAAATTGGCCAATTTTTTTCCATGAATAAAATAATATTGGTAATAATTTTTTCCCGGCAAAATGAATGCAGTTATCATTTTTATCAAAATACGAAATTTAGTTCATTTGATTAATTTATTAACTCATGACAAAATAGTTTGTTAATTGTTTCAGTTGTTATTTGTTAATTGTTATTTTATTATTCTTATAATGAACACTCTAGAAATAAACGAATATTTACAAGATGGTAAGTTACTACTAAAAATGTTTTAATACCAAATTTTCAAGTTGATCAAATTTATTAAAAATAATATATTTTAAACTGAACTGTTACATAGGTACTATTAAAAGTGATTTTGATTTTTTTTGTTATGTTAAGTTTAGTTATAATTTCATTGTTAATAATCATTCTACACTAAAGATTATGACAATATTATTTAAAAAAAGTTACAAATAAACTTAAACAATTATTTACATGATATTTTCATGTTGTGTGAATTTAAATGAATTACAAATTCCCAATAAGCTGGTCCAAACCACAGAAAATTGAAATAAATAAATAAAAAAAATTCGAAATTCATGGCTTAACCCACATTACATCTTAACAAACATTAAATTGGCTAGAACCTTATAGATGGTTCAAAAGGCAAGGATTTGTACATACTAATGAGTTATTGTTATTTTCCTTGGAGTGGATTTAATAAGAAAAAAAAATATTGAAAAATAGTCAAAACTTTAAATGCCCGTCTTGCGCAATTACACTTTTGTAGGTTAAGCTGTTTTGGCGCTGAGGGCCTCATTCTTATACACATTTTGTATATTATACATGTATATCTTGTCAAGGTAGATAAAATTATTTCAAAAATATGTTCTATATAATATAATATTTTATTATCAACAAGAATCTTGCTGTATTTCATATACAGAGTATTTTTTAATTTGGTGCCTATTCGTCAATTATTGAGACTTTTACTTAAAATTTCTGGGGTGGTAAAATACTGGGTTTGAGAACTCTAAGGTGGCCACTGCCACTCCTTGCCACCCCTAAATTACGCCTATGGTCCTAGGATTTGAAGACCGTAATAATTTTCAATAATATTAGGTTGAAGATAGTGATATTGCGGTTATAAATTCTGATATTCGAATTTGTCGATTACAATACAATACCTACTATAGTCTATTTTAGTTTGTGAAGGTAAAATAATGATTAAATCGATTTTTATGTTTATACCAGTTGCGGCGTGAGAGCGTTTTTGTGAGACAAATGTCTCACAGCTAAAAGGGGTGGTGGGTGGGTACCGAGTAGGTACCTATAGTGAAAGTCAGTTCTGAAAAATATTGAGTGACACAACTTATCAAATAAATAAATATATAAATAGTCATATTCATATAGAGTATAGACATAAACATGACTTAAAACTTCAAAACTAGACTTAGGTCGACAATGTCACAACAAAGGTTGGAGAGTTTAATGTTGATCTCGTGTGAAAGAGACATAGGTACCTATTGATATCAATGAAGTTATAAACAAATTTTGACTGTCATCAAGTGTATTGAGAAAAGAATTAATGTTTGGATAATTGTTTTAATTGAAAGTACTATAATATGATTTATTAATAAAGTAGTATTTATATAATTTATAAAAGTTGTTTTTATTGTAGTACCCGCAACATGAATTTTTAGAAATGCTAATTTGACATAGAATTATAATAGGGGATGTGGGGGGCGTAGCCCCCCACGGCTCTGTGCAAAATAAAAAGGTGGGTGGTGTGTGCTGCAACTAACATTTTCTTGCCTCACTGTCGAAAAAGTTCGCGCCGCCACTGGTTTATACGATATTAATATTAGTTATTAAAACATGGTATGCCACTTACTTAAGATTATAAGAAAATTAATTATTTTTATTTTTATGACAAATTAAGTTTGAACTGTATTTACGATTTTAGCACAAATACCACGTACAAGTTCATGTAGGTATTATACTTACTTTTCATCATTCGCAACAGTTTGTAATGAACAAGCCACAAACGCTAAAACGTAAATGCTATCATTTTCTTAGATTCTTATCAGGGGCGAGTGTACAGTAATCATATTATGTAGTCTGTTTTTTTATCCTTAAGCTTCTGTGTGTGTGTTAGACTAAACTTTATTTTGGGATCCAATGTTTTATTATACATATTATAGTGACATACTTTTTAATAATTCTAAATTATTGGAAGAATCACATCACTAAATGTCTGAATATGTCTATAATATGTCAAGATTCGACAATCAAGACTACTGCAGGTACGTAAAAAATATGAATTCTTCCTTAATTTTTTGAAAAATACCCTTAAAACATTGATACATAGATATTTATTTGTAAATAATTAGTAACAATTCAATGATTTCATTTGTTATTCTTGTGTTTATAATTATTGTTATTATTTTTTTAATTTAAATAAATAGATAATAGTCAAATATGAGGGGCTCTTAATTCTCGACATCAGCCTTTATGTCCCAAAAATTCTAGTTGCAGCTCTTCTGGACAAAAATGTTGTAATATTCTATACTTCATATAACTCTGTCATAGTTTATGACTCATAAATCATTATATAGCTTTAATGAGTATATCTAATAAAGTAAAGTTGTATAAGACGAGTCTTCGCTTTTGCATTCCCATTGCCGGAATAGAAACACAGTGTGGGCGATGGCATAACGACAAGGGCGTCCCTGACCCTATTTTCAGGGGGGGGGCGACTTTTAAACTTGTAATATTGAGGAATAAAAAATAAACAAAAATAATTTAACTACAATATTTAGGATTAAAAATAAATAAAAATTCTTTTAAATGAAGCACAAACTAATTAAAATTATTATTCTATGAAACAAATTCTTTGAATCGTTTGTGTTCTGCAAATCTATCTATTATTTTGCTCGCATCTAGTGTACTACGCAAACTGTGAAGACGTATTCGTGTACTACAATTATATCATTACTATTCCGTGTTTAACAAAAAAAAAAATTATCGAACGTTCAGTATCAGATAACGTGTACCTAAAAGTGTCTATCGTTATAAAATCGATACGGTACGAGCTGGGTAAATTCCGAGCGCTTCTATCAATATATTACACACCTATATCATAATTTATGACTTTAAATAATTTCGTAATTTTTTTCTAATGATTATTATAATATAATACAGATAATGTAAAAAAAAAAAAATTGAAAACGCCCAGGGGGAGGCGATCGCCCCATCGCCCCCCCCCCCAGAAATACGCCCTTGCATAACGATTTGCGAGCAGTCCAATGTTTACTGCTAACACGTCTTTAAAATACAAAAATACTTAAAAACATGTAAGATAATTGTTGTTGCTACAACTACAAGTAAATGCCGTTGATAGTAATATAATTGATTCGATAATTGAACAACATTCGCCACCACCTGGTATTATTTATAATTATAGAAACAAATACATATACGTATATAAGGTACAAACTATTCTTAATTTCAAAGGTAATGGTGCTGGAAACTTGAAATTTCACCAATTATCAATACTTATATAGTTCTATACAGGTTTGATAATATTTTCAAAAATACTTGACCCATTTTAAACGGAAAAAAAATTGTTTCAAAATAATTGAAAATATCTACCTAATCTCCTTGTTTTTTGAAAGTTTTAGACTAATAAAATATTAAATTATAAGTCCTGTAAGAATTGCTATTGCTTAAAATTTGAAAATATTAGCAACAATCATTGATCTTAGGATTTCTATTCTTTTTAAATTTACAATATCATAAAACACTATAGCTTCTCAATTTAGTCAATCACAGAAATTTTATGCTTAAAATGTCTAAAATATAAATAATTTCAGTTATTCACATTAAAAATCGCTCCATATAATTTTAACATTAATTATATTAATAATATAGTAATAATTGTATGAATCATATTGAAGGGATTACAAATATAAGTGCTACGTAATATGCTACCTACACATTGTTCAGTAGTTTATCGGTGACTAACTATTTAGTTGTTGAGTGTCAATATAAAAATCTAAAGTTATACAATTTAAAATGAAATATTTGGGTATTATTAAAAAGTAAAAATTTGTGTTTTGAAATAAATATATCACCTTTTACCTATTACATTAAAATACACAATGCCTTTTTCCCGGCATAGGATGGTTACAATTATTCATAACCATAATTCGGTATTAAAGGTATTATAAAATAAAAATGTATGTTGCTAACTAAAATATTTGGCCGATGAAAATGTTTGCTGCAATGAGTTACCGGACACTTGCGCAAGCCTATATTACAGAAGGTCTCAAGATGATTTGAAAAATGCAACTGTTATTGTATTCAATATTTTGAATTTTTTTTTTTTTTTTTTAATTCATACTATAAAGTACTGCGCAACAAAAATTTTTATTAAAACATTATTTTTCGAACCCACATTTGAAAATTAAAAATTGTATTCATTGGTTTTAAAAAATCCAAATACTTATTTTGTGAACCAGATTTTCTAGAAAAAATTTGATGTAAAATATCTCATTATAGTTGCGTTATTTATTTATTATTATTTTTATTAGTAGCAGTAGATAATTATTGAAAATATGTTTTTAATAAAATGGTGTGTTCAATGATTAAAATTAGTGATATCGATTTATTTTTTCAGAAAATATTAGATTAAAAATTATTGATAGGCGATATCAACATATTCAAAAAACTTTAAAAATCCATAGAAAATTAACGGATGAAACTTTATTAGAATTTTAAGCACTAACATTTTTCTAAAAATTAGATTTAAAAATGGTTTTTTTGATTTTTCTGTTAAATATAATCTATAAATCTATAAAATTAAATTTTAAGATTAAAAATTGAAATTTATATGTCATATTAAGGTTAGATATAGCGTAATAATATAGTGATAATTTTTTGTTTAACTTATTTAATTGATAAGAATGGCTCTGCCAGTAAAAGCTTAGCTTTTAAATGGTGCTGCAATTTTTAAACCAATGAAATTAAACTATCAAAAATGTATTGTATATTATTGTTGCAAATATATTATTATTTATACGATAATTATTATAATATACGAAAATATTAAAAACTGAAGAATGTTTAATAAAACAAAAATAACTCTGCAGTTGTTAAATCATCCTTTAATACCTAGTATACCTTGTTATTCTATGATAAACAGTAGAAATTACCAAATAAATAATTATTACCTATAACTATCTATCCCTAATCTACCTTTTACACTTTTTGATAAAAACTGCAATACTTAAAACAAGCAAGTGGCCTGTTTTATATTTAAAATGTATGGGTATAACACAATATTTAGGTGCATAAAATAAGTTATACCACAAAATATCATGTAAAATAATTCCATTGTAAGCAAAAAATTATGTCAAACTGTATGAGACATAAATTAATAAACTAAATAGATATTGTATTGTATTTATATATATATATATATCCAAAACACATCGTTTAATTATAACATATGAGCAGTGAACACATTACTAATTCCCGGAATACGTGTCAGGTTAATTTAATTTCAAATGGACATGAAATTCAATCAAACAACTTGTTTTTTATACATACACAAATGCCTATATTACATAATAAAATCATAACAGTAATAATAAATTAATTTAAAGTACCACATATTGAAGCATTAATTAGAGGATAAATAGGTTAAATAATATTAGGTTAAATAGGCCATATTTTGATAATTTAATGCTATATAAAGGTTATAAGTTCAGATAAACTACATTGATATATATTTCTACGTTATATTATATTTGGCTACGTTTTCAAGTTTTAAAATTTTACTTGCAATACTTGATGCCTCATTCGCGCTGAGAAAAAAATACATTTATTTCCAATTTGCATGACTATGAAAATAAAAAAATTTAAATAATATTTTTAAATTTTTGTGAATAATTAATTTAAATATATAACATGTATATTGTATATATTATCTATAGGAAACATTTAGATAAAAATTATTTTCGTTTCGAGAGATATGAATAGGAAAGTTTATCATACTTCGATAATACGTGTTGATTTCAATCAGTAGTCTATCACTTTTGCCAGCAAACTGAAACCAACAACACCGAAATGTACGTTGAAGTTTTAGATGTGTTCGAAACGTGAAAATCAAACGGTATTCAAACTTAAAAAGTTTTAAATTTAGGAACTCTCACATTGTAAAGTCGAATTATTCGTAAAATAATTTGTATCCCTTTAAATAATCATTTTAACCTGAAAATGTGTGTGGTCAAACAAGGTGTATACCAATTATATGAACTATAGCAGGCATCTACATTAAGGGTTAACTGTTAAAGGCTAATATTTATCTAGATTCTAGATGATATACACGAACATTGTGTAGTTTTTCATTAATTAAATTATTTTTAATATCCGTCACGTAGGTATACTAATTATCGCATTAATGGTTGAACTTTAAATCTTATATCCCAAATGAGTTACTATATAAGCGCGCCGGCACAATACTAATATCTATTTACATTTGTTTCGTCTATAGTTTATTAATTATTGTACTAGTTACAATACGACTATGTATGCTTCGATAATTATATTTATGAACAAATTTGATATGAATTGACATTTTCAGATCTCTTAATCTTAGTTTGATTTTCCTGAGTAAAGAAAAAAAAATGTGCCAAAAGTTTTTAGATGAAACTTCTTTATGGGTTTGAATATTCATCTAGTTAGTACTTAAACGAGGTCATTTACTGATTTTCAGATTAACTTGATATAGTTAATATAACTTTATAATAGTTTTCCTAAAAACATAGGAAAAAATTTACAAAAAATTATGGAAAAACTGTAAATCACAAAATGTAAGTACAACACAGGCTTTTAATATAAACGATTCTGGTTGTTTAATTGCGATTTCAAGTAAAATAAAGTTTAAAAACGAATTATTCCGAATACATTTTTGACATGAGATTTTTTTTTTTTTTTTGTAAAATGTATGATCTTAAGATCAAACTTTTTTGAGATTAATTGTACGATAGAGTTAATTATTTTTAAATAAAATTGTATACAAATTAATAAATCTAATTAGACGAAAAACTGCTAAAAATTCATAACACTAGATGTAACTCTTGATACCAACTACAATCCATGTTCAATACAAGCATTGTCTTTAGTTTTTATTAAAAATTAACTTGACAACTTTTATTTGCAAGTATTTAAAAGATCAACCTACTTTTTTTAAGATAAAGAGAAAGAATCCACATTTTGGTTTTCCCAAAAAATAAAAAATAAATTGAATTTAATGAATGGATTTCTCTTGGCCTCATTTTTTTTTTTTAAAAGCACACCTATTATTCAGATGAACTTTGTTGATAAAAACTACATTCATGAATCTATATTTTATGTCCATATCTATTATAATTATGTGTCTACGTCACGAATACGACCGTGATTAAATTGTATTTCATATAAGTATGAAATCACCGTATGTTCACACGTACTCGTTAAGTTCTAATCGTATGTATGTATAGGTGGAAGGTACCATAGGACTGTCTATAATACTCGCAATTTATGTATTCATATAAACACTATAAGTACCATATTATTTTATATATGTACGTATAAGTACCTATTCAGTAACATAGTATAGAATAACGGGGTTCCTGGGGATTCCCGCACTACCCGACGCAATGGTCGAGGACATAATTTACTGGTTGGGTTAGGTCACAGAACGACAACGACAACGTTCTATAGCAATTTTCATATATATATACATATACATATACATATATATACATTATATACATAAGCACGCGGTATATACATAATACGATCGTATTATAATAGTAGAAATTCGAGAATGGGAACATCGATGGGACACGTGCAAAACACAAATTTGAATATAATTAAAATATATCACAGACTCATTACATTTGACCGATTTACTTTAAAAGCGGTCTGCGGTCGTTTAAATCACGAGACGGCGCGTTTCCGTCCAACAAAGTGCGGCACTTCAACAACCAGTCGTAAAGTACACACGCGTGACGCGAGTGCGTGCGTGTAGCCATTTGGCCGTGTTCGCTTCCTGTACAAAACGATGTTTACACATAACAGAACGTAATATTATAAACTCCCAAAAGCCCACTCCAGTTGTTTGGCCTAAAACATTTCGATGACATTTTTGCCACGATGCCAATTAACTCAAGAGTTTGGTACCGTATTGAATGTATTATTAATGCAGGCTAATATGATGGCATGTGCCTAATCGAAAAGAAACTGTATTGTCGTTTTTTTTTTTTTTTAAATTTTTAACGCATTCGCTCTATAACGCTTTGAACGCCTTCGATTGGCTAAAACCAATTTTGAGATTGCGTAAAGAAAACGTTGCGTTCAATTGTGGATTTGCGAATAAAATTACCCAACCGACGTATGCCTAATGCTAGACACGTGTGGAATGGTGCTGAGAACAATTTAATAGTGAAATACACGCCAACAATTCTGACTATTTGAAAAATGATGCTAGATAAAGCATTATGACGTGTTAATGTACCGACAAAGTTTCATACAGTACACTAAAAATACACTTACTAAGAGTTTTGATAAACATCGCGTATTTTTATTTAAGTTTTTTAGTATACCTGCTATAGAAGTACTAATGATATTAAATTAATATACATTTCCAGGCGTTAATGCAGAAGGTCTAATGGAGGAGATCGCTCCACTTAGGATTTGAAAATGAATACTAAAATTACCTACTTATGAACATTAAAATGTAATTTTTAAACGACTGTGCATTATTTGGGCATAAAACTAAAATATAAGGGTTGCATTATACATTTTAAATTAAATAATTAAAAAGGAAAAAGGAGTATAAAAAAGTAAAAAAATGTATGTGTATTTGATTTATGTGGTCTATTCCCGCCCCCCAAACTTGAAGTTGAGGAATCGCGCCTATACACCTATATATATAACTATATATATATATATATATATATATATATATATATATATATATATATACGATATACGTATAAGTGTAGTCGATATATCCGTTATGTGGCCCCTGATTTTTTTCTGTGTCGGTAATCGGTATACGGGAGTTGATCAGTCTGAAGTTTCATTATATTTTTCTGCTATATTGGTTAGTATAATAACCTTTTTTTAAAGTAATATCAAAGGCTTTGGAGGTTTTGAATAATATGTACAAATCCATCCTAATTCTATGATGAAAAAAGTTTAAAACTTACGTAATAAGGCTGCAGTTTAGTCCTTTATAAATGCATATATCTCCAGCTCCGGCAAAACGAGTTTAATTAAGTCAAAATGAAACAATATGTTGAGAGAATAGAGGCGTGTATACTATATCCTATATCCTAATGATGCAATAATAAAGTACACTACGCCAGTACACGCACTAAAATATTCATCGCATTAAAGATTCGGAAACAGATCGCCGTCATCAATCAATATCATGTTCAATATTGTCGTTACGATCACATATGTCAGAGAGCTGTTCGTGGGGCTACTTATATAGATATCACTACTCTGTAGTATACACGCGCGGTTTCGACCTGGGTCGTAATTTTTTCGACACTTCTTAGTTATCTAATGTGCAAAACATTTTAAATTCTATTATTATAAGATACGGCAGAAAATCTAATTCACCGTGGTTTTTTCGACACCTCTTAGTTATCTAATGTACAAAACATTTAAAATTCTATAATTATGAGAGACTCGACTGAAAATCTAATTCACAGACACATTGTGACACATAAATACGGACTACAATTTTTTTTTTCATAACGTTATTTTAAATTTATTCACATAGTTTTAATTGTGTCTAAACATTACATACACATTTAAATTTGTAGGTTAGTCATCACTAATTCTGGTTTCATCACGGATCACGGTAAATTTGATTTCTTTTCCCTGTAGTTTTCGTTGAACTACAACGAACGAATGTAAAATATTAATTAAATATTTTTCCTCACAATAGTGTATACGTGAATATAATATTTGAAAATTTAACGAATTAAAATACGTCCGTTTAACTTCAAATAAAAGTCATTCTCCAACTCACCTGTTCATGAACCCAGTATTACTCAAATAAAAGTATTAAAACAATTTAAAATAAACGTATTTTATCTAATAAATACTGGATATTGCGTGCGTGGCCGTCGTGTATAAGTATAATACAAGTGATTTCTCGTGCACTTGAGGAATCACCCAGTTACAGGTCTTCGTCTTTCGTGTTTGATTCGTATGTGCGTATATATATATGCCTGCATAAAGTTCAAAATTAGAAATATGTAATACACGCGTACCTACGCGATATTATAATGATTATGATTATTATTACTATTATGTCATGAGTACTCGAAGTGAAGGTCACGCACACGCTCTCAGAATTTAAGAGATAGATATCGGCCAATCAAGGGCATCGCTGTATTATTATACGTATACAACGTATAGGCGCAGATATTATACCTATAAACTCTACACGGGTCTATGTGTTATAACCTGAATCCATTAAAGTTACATCAGCGGTATACCGCTCTCTCCGATTTTATATAGAATTTCATACAGATGTGTATATTAGAAGTAAGTACATGATAATAATAATATTTGATACATTATAAACATGCAACCTGTATGATAATATCACGATATGCGTGTATCGGCTGCAGGTACCTATAACTATCCGCGCTCGGTATTACTGTTTTTCGACCGAGTATCATGGTTTTGTGGTTTTCACAATATTTCGAATTATGACCAACAGAAATTTCATTAACGTAATATTAAAGAGATAAAAAGTAATATTAGGTATATAGATCATTATTCATTATTATTATTATTATTATTATTATTATTATTATAGACGTATACCAGCCCTCAAACGGTTACGTCAATCATTCTTTTTCCTAGAACTCGAATAATAATATACGTACACGAAACAAAAGCCTGTTATTATATGCATACATTATAGTGTACTATAGCCTTAGAGACGTTTACTACATGTACCTATACTTATATCGTAGACAACTTTCGAGCTCTGCTGCGGTAACGCCGAATCTGAAACTATTCGTTCGTTTAATAAAATGCAGCAAAGAGTAAATATTTCAACGACGAAAAAAAAAGGAAAAAAAAGATATTTTGAAGTAATTTAAAAAAAAAACCTCGACGGTATAGAATAGTTTCGATATTATTGTACATACGAGTAGTATAACCATTAATAACATATTATTATAGTCTACAACCATTGATGATATTTAGTCGGGGATCTCATCGACTTCTTGTATACAATCGTTACAAAATGTTCAGAGGAGCAAATTCGAGGTTTAAAAATTAGTAACCCTTTATGAAGTATTCCGGGATTAATCAGCATTATATTATATAGTGAACTGTTACATATAAGTATATTGTAAAGTAAAAATTATTCATACATATCTCGAATCCAATACACTAACAGCGAACCCTGTAATCAAACAACCAAAATAAAATGACATAAAACAGAATTGACGATGGAGAATAACAGGTTTTCATGAAAAAAATATTAACATTTTTTTTTTTATGCTAACGATACCAACCAAAAACACGCAGTTTATTTATTTTCATCCCTGTTGCGAGTTTAATTTGTGCACTTGCATTAATGAAATAAAACTAAGTTTCAAAAACTGTTTATTTTCTACTAAATAATACATTTTTTAATTATAGTTACAACACCCCCTGACCGACGAGTTCAACGTCGATAAATACCACTTATGTATGTTTAGGTTAGGTAATATACCTTTACTTGGTATTGTTGTCCCACAATTAACTATTCAACAGCGTTTTTGCGATCGATAAATTCGTAATTAAATGTGTATCGAACGATATATACGTTAAAATGTGAACAAGTTTATGCTACTGTTGTTGGTTTACTAGAAATTAAAAAAATTTGATTATTTTTTCCACAGAAAAAATACAATACTCGTACACTTAGGTATAATTAATTTTTACTTAGGTAGTAATTATACAGTATGATTCTATGGTCAGTTCGTCTTACGTCATTTCTTACCCGACATTTCATAAGCTGCAGGTATTTTTTTGGGGTGATAACATAAAGCGACTACACTTTTTTTTTAGATATATTTATATATTGGTATACATTTAGTTTTTCTAATAAACCAGCCGCTATTTTTATAATTCTATAACTCATACGATCGTTTTTCCTATCCATATCAGATATATATTATGTTCTGCAACCGTTTTTCCTTATTTTCGAATAATAAAGTAATTTCATTTATAGTGCCGCAATAAAGAATTTTATCATGAGCCACTTTTCGGTTAGGTAGACATCTCAGATAATCGACAGCTGTATAAATCGTGTTTGAAACGTTTTCTCTTAAATGCATTTAGATGTGACGAATATTATTGTACCCATCTATCCACATAAAAATACATAATACATCAGTTATCCTTACATAAAATCGACGCAATTAGACTTGGAAAAAAATCACGGAAACGTAATTACGGTTGGTACTTACAAAATGATACATACGTTTTCTTTTCAAATAGAAGTAAAATATATACCTAAACCGACGTAAAAAAAAAAAATAATAATTAAACACTTTATAATGGTTTCAAATTATACGTGCGGTCGACATGACTACATTACTATTGGTTTTTTACCTCGTGCGGCCACCGTATACAAAAGCTGTACAAAATACATTATAATTTTGGCTTTGCCTCGTTATATACGCTTGTACCCGATTTACGTATTATAATACAGTTTGTACACTAAAAAAAATCTGTTTATCAAAATGTACGACGTTAGTTACACACATTTACGTTTTACAAATATATATATATATATATATATATATATAATACATTATACATGTATATTTGTTTCTATAATTACTATTACTAATAATATTACACCGCGGCTGGCGGCGAATGTTGTTCAATTATCGAATCAATTACCATCGACGACATTCACCAGTTGTAGCGAGAGCAATTATTGCGTTACACGTGTGTGTGTGTGTTGGTATTTTCGTAATTTCAAGACTCACACGCGCAGACATCGGACTGTCGAGCCATCTCTCACATGCCCGCGTAACGCCATCATCGCCCACGCAGCGTTTCCTATTCCGGCAGTATCGGAACGCAAAAATCTGGAGGACTCGTCTTATGCGACTTGACTGTGTATTTTTGTTCGGCGTGCTCGGTAAAGCGCCGTGGACGATGATTTATGACAACGTCGTATCGAGTACACGGACGATGCTCGCGCCATTTATGTCGTCTGAAAATTACAAACTAAAATCGAAATTAATTACCAGACACGCCAGTCTACACCACATTAAATTAAAAAAAAAAAAAAAAGCAGAAGACATTATAAAACTATTACTCACTCGTCTCCGATAAAATAATCCGAGAAAATGGAAACTTTTATTGCTGTAAAATAAATAACAATGACTGATATAAATTATGGAATGTCACGAATAATATAAAACAAAAATGTATTACCTAACTATTTGCTTTCGTGTGGTATTCGTGAAAATCATGTCTACTATCAGTAGGTACCTATACTTTATTTAGGCGAGAAAAAAATATGAATTATTCGAAACAAAAAGACTGTAATTTATAAACACAACATTTAAATGCCTCTGTCAATCTGGCTTATGCACTACCAATACACGATAAAGTTTGATTTAGCCTCTTTATAAAATTTAATCTAATTTAATAATGCTACAAATTTCTTATTTTAACAATTTATTTTTTCCACGTCTTTTTCAGAATCCATTTTTCAAGGTGTTGTGTTATGCTGTTTTAAATGTTGAAAAAAAGAATGCACTGTTTAAAATCATTTTTTTTAGTGTTAAAAAATTTTGTATTTTTCATTGATCATCAAATTGTACAATTTAAAAACGATATTATTGAAGAATATTGCATTTCTGTTGGAATAATAATTAAATGATAAAAATTTAAAAATTATAAATGTGCGTTCAATATTTAATATTTAAAAAAAGTTATGCTTCGACACAATATTAACATGTCTTTAAAATCACTTAATGTATTATTTTCATTAGATATTTAAAAAAAAAATGTAATTGTGATCTCTATTGGTACTTACAAAAGTTAGAGAATATGATGGTAAAAAAAGGGTTAGGTTAGGCTTTAATTTCAATTGAAGGGATATACGAGTAGATACAACGAGTCTCCTTATAGAAAATAATAAAAGGTGTAGAATGTATAGGTATATGTATATATACGCATTGCGTAAAAATATTAGTACAACGCAAAATTTTCTGGAGAATCTGAGATAAATTATGAGAAGTCCCCATCCCCACCTAATTTGAACCTATATGGCTATAAGATTTGTTAAAATTCAATACGTTGTTGACAAAACTCTTTAGAATAGAGATAGACCCTGGTCTAATTCCAAGCTGAACCATTACAGCGACATTGACAAATACGACTATAACGCATTACCATAAATTATCGTATCAGTGTATGCTTTAATATTAGCAGCTTACTAATTTACATATTTATGTGTACCTAATACGTTACATGTGTTAACATTATTAATATTAATTACTGACTAAATATCTAGATTATACGTAAGAGTACAATATATATATATATATATAATATCTATATATAATATAGATTATACGTAAGAGTATAATTAAACTTAATTTATTTAAAAAAACAATTGTTACTTCGTGGTAAAAAGTAAAAACAGGTAAGTTCTCTAGAATATGTGCCTATTCGAATTTATATGTATTTATCACTGCAATGCGTTTTTGCGACGACACGACGACACAATAAATGCACTGCACGCTAAAACTTCAGATTGTACAATGTAAGTTAGCAATAAATTAATAATTATAGTAATAGCGTACCTACCTATAATATAACAAGCGAAAAATCGATTTGAAAGAAGAGGCTTGAAAAACATAATAGCATGTGTTTTATTTTTATGAGGGGAGGATTCTTAATGTTTTTTTTTTCATTAGACCGCCTGCCCACGTACCTATTGCTAAAATTTTATAAATATCAGTGCGCATCAGGTTTTAAGCCGACCCGACGGACCAAGTTTTCACGATCGAATTATTATTTAAGGTAGGTACATAGTATAATATAGACATACGTATAATATAGATAACATACGCGGTTAATCCTTATTCCCAGTGGCGGCGCCAGGGGTGTGCGAGCTGTGCGGTCGCACGGGGCCCCACGCTTCCTAGGGCCCCGCAGTTAACAAAAAGTCGAGCAGAAATCTGTAGTTAATTTACGATTTATTATGAAAAATCGGGGCCCCGGAATAAAATTTACGATTATGAATCCAAACACCGTTTGTCATTGTCAAATACAAAATTTAATTAAATTTTACAATGAAATAGTCGTAAACTTTTTGTTTTATTTATAGATTGTTCAAACATCCTAACGGGTATTTTATATAAATTAATTAATTATATAAATGAAAAAACAAACCACTCTTTGAATAAAAAAAAAACTGTAATGCATATGCACTTTAAATGCAATCTATAGTCGTTAAATGGTGGTAATGATGAAAATCTGCTCTAAAAAGCTTTGAAAATACAAAATTTCGCACCTAATTAAAAAATGAATACCCCCAAGTAAGGGCCTCGCAAATCATGTGCCGCACAGGGCCTCGCGGTCACTAGAGAGCGGCCACTGCTTATTCCATCCGACATTCAGACGTTACCGGCATCTACTGTAATAATAACTTTACGTATGCTAATACGCTTTCCTTTGAAATATACATAATATTACATCATGACGTAATGCCTCAAGTGGAATGAACGCGATACAGGCGGATGCACCGCGCGGTCCGCGGCCGGGCGACGGTAAATTATCGTTCGCGCGTCTTATTATTACACGATAATGCCTAACCTCCGTAAGATTATTATTGATAGGTAGCCGACTCTTGATACCTGTACTATCGCAGTCCGTATTTATTACCGTGGCTAAACACATTTCAATCGGACGGAAAATTTACATGAATAGACGTTATACGCGTATTCGAGATAGCCGACAATTAATTTTAATTTGCTCATTTGAATTCGAATATATGATTTATGCCGAGGGCAATGACTTTTATCTCGCAGTGACGTAGTGGAAAAATTTTAAATTATATTATCGCCGGTCAAAAGGCATTAGGTATACGCGGCTATAGCGTGAGAAAACGACGCGCCGTAACTGTTACGATTCGTAAGTGCAGTATATTGAACTGGAAAAAGTTAATTAAAAAAAAATTATAACTCAATTGAGTGTATAAAAATGTTGCGACGAAAATCGCTGTAAATTATAACATTTAAATAGTCCTGAATAGAATAGTTGTCTCTCGTCGGTGAAATAGACTAGAATAAACATAAAACGTGAAATGTTAAAAAACATTTTTTAAAACGGTTTTTTTTTCTAGGGAAAACTTTACTATTGTAGGCAATGCATGAAGAAATGAGCGGCCAGAAAGATACTTGAAATAATTAAGCTCACTGTAAAATATCCAGGTTAAGGCGTAATCCAGGAGGCCACGAACATTTTTTTTTTATCTCATAAGTACCTCTAACACTGCAAGCTACTAACCAGTACATTTTTTCGATAACATTTTAATTTCAACACATAATTTCGCTGAACATTATACGAAAAATGTACGTTTCTAAAAGAATTTTTACTCCAAAATTTGTTGAGTAATCCTTCCTACGATCGCATATTATGATACTGATTTCTTACTATATAGGTAGGTACGTGTTAAAAATAACAAATACTAGATTATTAGTATTTATATCCATCGAATTTCTCGAATTCCTTAAAATTGATTGTAATATGTTTATATCACTCAAATATTTAGGTACGTAATGTGTATAATTATATTTTATGCTGTTCGACTTGGTGACTACAACTTCGAATGTGTAGTTTCCATACGGCATACACAGTCGACTCTGTACAGGCGTACTCGAAACGGTGCAATAATCAGGAGTGAGGATGTTTTGGACGTCTACTGTCTAGACACCCTTCTTGACCCAGGCTCATATACGTTTGTCAAATACATCAGTCATTAGAAAAACAAATATTCATCAATAATAATGTGCGCAAACGTAAAACATTTTGCGTAATATTCTTATACACATTGACGACGATACGGTATATACGGTCACGATTGTTATGATTGAGTGAAATATTCTACTAGTGTACAACAAAAGAATACGAGAAGTCGAGTAGGTACTGTACATACGTATACGGTGTTTTTTTTATACATAAATTAATTTACTGTTTTTAGCATATAATAGTAATCCTGTCGTTTCGAACATCGATTCACAACTTTCTAATCGTGGCGTATACTACATGCTACACGTACGGAATTCTATGAAATACAATCGAGAAGATGTTTGCATTTTTAAATAGGCAGGTACTCCTTGAGACACGAAACAGAATTCGTCGACTATTCAAACAAACTTCGAAGAAATTATCTTAACTGATGATAAATATATAATAGATTCCCATACCTTACGACAAAAGATCTATGTTTTTTTTTTTTTTTAGTTTACTGGATATCTTTCTTGAAAACATACTGGTTGAGCCATAGACTTTTTGTATGAAATCTATGGTTGAGTAACGGCGGATTTAACGGTCAGACAAGTCCCCCATTAACGAAACATAATACGAAACGTGATAAATTTCTAAAATAAATTAATTGTATTGACCTTATTTGTATCTCAATAATAATTTTAATTATCATGTTGTCGGACTTCCCGATTTAAATTATCATTTTTGGATTCTGCGTAAAGTGATTTTTTTTTTTATAGGTTTAATAAGTAAAATATTTTATTACGGAATAGAATGTTTTTACATAAATTAACAACTTTAAATTGTAAATAAAAAATTATTGGACCACCCAATCGTTAAGAACCTTTGGATGTAGAAAAAATGATATGTTTTGAAACTTTTGGTAATGAAAAAATATATCTCCTTTGTCAAATAAGAAAACTTTCAAAGTTTGTTAAAAAAACCCTACCGACAATTCGATTAAAATTTAAAAATGATGAAATATATCATCTGAGTAATACTCAGAATCGTTTAACTAAAGTAATGATCTGTCATTTCTTTAAAATTCAATACACCCATCACCAATATGATGTCCAAAAAGTAAAGAATATGAAGTACGTCCTTCTCTAAATTATGAAAATTGGCTGTGTACGACATTATCATCAAATACATTTTTTATGTTAAACTATAAATCCAAAAATAATGATGTAAGGCACTTAAAATATTCATCAAATATCAACATAATCTTAATATCGACTAAAAAAAGTTTTGAAAACATCCTACCGTTTCCGGACTATATATAGAACTTTTAGAGAATTGAAAATATTTCGTTTTTTGGAAGTTTTCATCCAATAAAATTTTAAATATTCAGTACAAAAATCTAAAAATCTAATAATAGTGAATTTATATGCTTAACAAACAGTATCGAAAAAATTTTAAAAAATCATTAATTGCGCGTAAATTGGTGATATTATTCAATAAAACCTTTATAAAATTTGGAATTGTCAATCTGGTAAAAAAATATTTCATAAAGATAAACTCAATCATTTATTTTTTAGCCGCGTTTGACGTTGGAATTACGGATCAAATAACAAATTTACGTAAAATGTCAGGATTTTTTTTTCATGTGTGTCATCACGTTTTTGAGTAGGAATAATTGTTTAAAAGTTTCAGCCAGCATTTTTTTTATATCAGAAATGTCATATAATTTGTACTTTAGAGAAGTCGTTTTCTCTATTATCAATACCTAGTTTTTCCAAGCGTATGGGAAAACTACAAAAAAAATAAAAAATTAAAATTAAGTAAAAACGGTAAAATTTGATATAAATGAGATTTTCACAAAAATCACTTTTATACAATGGTACTAGAATGACATAAAATGTCAAGTATATTTATATTTTTATTTCATAAAATTCGTAATTTTTGGTTTGAAGATCTGACATTTTTATGCAAGCTTCTTTATAAGTGGTATTAGATAAGGCTAAGATAAAGCTAAGGCTACATTAACACTTTTACAGCAAATCGGTTGTGTCAATTTTTTTTTTATATATAAATAAGTATGCTAGAAATGTCAAAATACGTCAAAATAAAGCATTTTTACGGATATTATTAAATTGGCATGCATTTTCCTTGTTATTATGCCGATGTTTTTTAACTTGAAACTTAAAAACTGTATCAATTGTTTATTATAAGATTTTTTCATTTTTTCGAAAACTAGTTGCCACTAGAAAAGTATTAAAAAAATAATAATAATAATAAATTAACAAAAATGATTGCATTACTTGTTGAAGTGGTCGAATTGGTCTGTAACACCCTACAATTTACATATAGATAGCAAAAGCTGTTATAACAAATACGAATATATTCGAAAAAAAGCTTTAGTCAAAAAACTAAAATTTGAAACGCGTGTCTATAATTTTCATAAACGCCATAGAATCATGAGTTTTTTTTTTATTGAAATCCTATGTCAATAAATTCCTATTTACTGAGTCAATTAAAATACACAATGTCATAAACAAGTCAGGAAAGCCCACTCAGCGAAGTGCTAAATTTCCGGTTCCTATAAACGTATTTCAAACAATAAACTATAATTTTATAAACAGCTATGAAAACGATAATAGGTAGGTGCCAAACAAATTCGCTAACCTAACGTACGCTTATGTATAGAAATTTAAACGGCATAAATTTCATAATACGTTACTGATTGTAATTTTATTTAAATCCTTAAAGTGCTTATGATATACTTTTTTACATACTTTTTAGTATTGAATATTTACTTACAACAATTTATATTCAATACCAACTCGTATTAGTGATTAGTCATACTCAGATATTTTTCAATAGGGAACTGACGAATAGTGTCAATTTCATAATACGGCTCTCTGAACTATAGCCGCCACCTTTCAGAGATGCTATCTAGACCCGAAGGCATTATAATAAGCAAAATAAAGTCATCAATAAAAAATCTTTGTAGCCCTACAAGTACAGTAAATGTACCCATACAATACAAACACATAGATGTATAAAATTATAATTAACGGATATGAATTTATGAAGTCGATAGTGTGTAAAAACAAAATATAGTTGACTATCGACAAATCTTACATAAAAATACATACTAATTTTACGACGACCCGAGTACTGGACCCGCAGCCCGTGGATCTATATGTGAAACCCGAAAAGGTGGCAGCCCTAATCTAAACTTGTGTTTAGATACCTAAAGACATAAGACGAACAAATTAAATTATTAAAAAGTTCGTTATTGGTCAATACTTATTAGTTATTATCACGCATGCCTATTATAATATACTGTTTGTATTTTTATTTTTATTTATTTACATCCATATGAAAGTAATCACAGAGTCAACTTTTGAGAAGTTTTAAACATTGGTAATAAAATATGTGAAGCCTTTTTTTCGTTTAAAAAAAAATGTCAAATAGGTATAAAAAAAAAAAAAAAAAAAATCATACACTAAAAACAGGTAAGTACATTGAAACGACAAACCAATATTTTCATTTGACTGAAATACCTACTGATATGTTTTGTGTGCTCTTAGTGGACAAAACATGTTGGTTCATGTCTCGTAACATGATGCATTTGAAATTTGATTCTTAATGAATGTACGTTTATAACAAAAAAAGACAATTTAAATCTATAAACGTAGGTGTAACAATAATATACTGTTCGATTTCTTTGAATTATATTAAAGACACACAAGCACAACTGAAATGTAGACGTACCTACCTATATCAGTACATCCCAGAACTGGACAACATTTTTGTTAAGTTATCTAATCAATAGATATAAAATAAATAGGATTAGGAAATTCAAATGATTCCCAAAATTGAATTTAAAACAAAGTGTGTAAACTCGTGACTTGTAACTCGACATCTAATATGCTTACTGTATATATTTTGCTACAGATAGTAAATATTCTATTTTTATTCAATAAAAAAAAAAAAAAAAAAAAAAAAATGTAAGTAAAAAAAATATGTATTTGTTACTATCATTGATCATCAAATATACCAAAACAAATAAAAATAATAGGTACCTACTTATGACATAATGCAGGTGGTACCTGTTATGAAACTATAAATTTTTTTTTTTTATCTTGGTCTGTGATCAAATTTTATGGTTAGTTAACAATATGTAGAAATAATAATGACTTCAAAACGAAAGGCAACATAGGAATAAAAATTTGTCATAAACTTGTAAGTCTGTAGTTATTGAATTCTATGATGATATAGGTACCTACTAATTGTTTCAAAAGTTGAATTGAAGGTCAAGTAACAGTCAGCTTTAAAAAAAAATGAATAGGTACCTACCCATAACAATATTTATGCCAACACTATTATATTAATTGAAAATCAAATGGTATTACTTAAACAAGTTACAAAAAATGTCATTTAATTCCATGCAAATTATTTATTATAATATTAATTTGGTTTAGGTAATTATATTGACTGCCATTATGTTAATTGACTGGTTACAGAATGATCGATTTACAAATGTTACCCGTTGATTTTTATCTACCTACCAAATCCATAAGTTAGAAAAATACCTATTTTAGGTTAGTCTTGTGGCTTTTAATTTTAATCTAAAATATTTATTCTATGTTAAAATATTGATTTATTTAAACACCTGTTAGATTGTTTGATTTACCATTGACAATTATATTAGGCACCTACTTATAATGTTTAATACCAAGTAAATTTTAAATTTTAAATATCCTATATTATAATAATCTGTATATTTAATTTTACTCATTCAACTAAAAATTAAAAATAATATTGTATGTGGCAATTTTAATTGTTTAAGTCCAGATAAATAATAATAAAATAAAATATATTTTTTTTTTTTTTAGGTTGACTTATAATCACATTGCATTCTAAAACCAATTGACTGAAAATATAATGTAAACAAAATTGCTTAACGTTTGGCATTTCAAACTGTTGGTTGTGAATGACCCACAAACCATTTTTCTACGTATTTTTAAGATACCTACTTATTAAGTATATTCATTATAAGTGCATATTTATACATGTATGTGTTTTTAGTGTAAAATTAAATTAAAAAAGTATTTCTGAGATTATTATCTCAAATCACAAACTTAATAGGTACCTTTTTGCTACGCTGATTAACGGTCGTACTTGATTTTGACTATCATTCATCAATATTTCGGCACATTACGATTAACAGTCGAAAGGAATTCATAATATGCGGTTACATTTGTTTTAAGTGGATTTATGCTTATTCTAAAACCTGTCCATTATCTTTTTTCAAATTATTAATTCAACATTTTAAAAAATCTTTGAAAATGTTATAGAATTGAATAGTAGGTAATCAGCTTCTCGCTTGTGAACATGCATAAATAAATAAAGTCAATGTTTTGAAAATTGAAGATAGGTACACTATAAATTTTGTTTAGAATATCAACAAAAAAAAAAAAAGTATTCATTCGTATACCTTGAATAATATATTAAAATTAAACAATCTATTCAAGTATATTACCTATCGATTTTTCTTTTTAAACATTGAATATTTTTATCCTCATGTGATGTCTACCTCTTACCAACATACTAGTAAAACATCGTGCATTTTCACTTGACAGGGCCAACACAATCGTTGTTAATGACAGCTTTAATATTAGAGTAAATCGACTTATAATTGAACTTAAAAGTAAAATCACCATCTGTGTTTTTATATCAGATTTTTTGGATTTTAATTTTTAAGCGCGTTATGATTATTTTTAATTATTATGTATTTCATATTTATAAAACTAATTTTACTTTAAAATCAAAAAAAAAAAAAAAAAAAAAAAAAAACAAAGTAAAAACACAGATGGTATTTTTGACATAGATCATAAGTCAACTAATTTTCATATTAAAGCTAACAACACAATACAGTTTCTGTGAAACAAAAATTTGTCACATTGTATGTAGACAAGACACAGTGTAGACATTGCACCAGTGGTTATGACACTGAAAAAGGTAACTGTACCTCTTTGTAAATACTTTCATAGTTACCAATATCAACATTGATAAACAAATGATTACTAATCTATTTGCACATTACATTGTTTCGTCTTGAGAGTAAACATGTGATATAATAGGTATTTACTATTAACTATCAACTCAAATTTCTTTAGAATAATACATTTTAATCAAACAGATAATATACGTTAATGGATTTTAAACTCTTTTAATATTGAAATTAATAAATTTCAAACTATTTAATTAACGCATTTGAAATATAAAATATTCCAAAACATTCTATGCTTCACAAATTTGTGCGTATAACAGAAATTAGTGTTTATTTTTTTGTAGAAACAAAACATAATTAGTATTTTTGTCATTTAAAAAAGTCATACCAATAAGTCATTTTTGGTTATTTGAAATAACATTTTTTGATAAATTTTAAGGTAGTAATATCCATGCTCTACTTATAAATTTTGTATCATTTAACTATAAACATTGTCTTTTCAAAATATGTTTGCAAAGTCCATGTAGATACAATTTTAAAATTAAGATTTTGAGATGGAATCTTCTTGGTCAAAAACTCGGCCTTAATAAGACATAAATACCTCAAATGAAATTTAGTAGCCAATAGGCATAAGTAAATCAGATGTACAGTATACTAAAGGTAACATTAAAAATACAATTAATTAACACAAAATACAATAATTTTTTTAATTTCGAAATGTCAATTTACAATTTGTTGACAATAACAAAAATTTCTCAACATGTTTGAAAATTATAAGGAAAATTAGTCATGTATTTTCATCAGCCAAAGTATAATATAAAATTATATTTAAAAAAAAATTAATTAATATACTATTAACAAATATAATTTGTTTATTTTGTTTTTTTTTTTTAATTTACCCAAAATGGTACAATTTTTTGTTTTTAATTTAATATATTAAATATCACACAATTAATTTGGTGCATCTGTTGGCATTAGATCATTTAAAAAAATTCCTTATAATATATTTAAAATTGTACAAATTTACACGTTTTTTAATAATAATTATTTTGTATGTCATCCAAAAGTTGCTCAAGTTATCACGTTAGTTCACCATAGTCTGTCCAACCATGACTAGGAGCTCCAAGACGTAGTACGCCTACTGTTCGATCTTTTGATGCTGTAATAAGGTCTGATTGAATAAGTGAAGGATAAATATTATTAACACAATTTTAAGAAATTCATTAGAAACTATTGTGTTCTATTTTAAACATTGTTCATTGAACTTAAAAAATTAAAAAATATAATTTGTTTTTATACTTCAGAGATTAGGCAAGTAAATAAATTTGACTAAAACTTTATCATATACAGTTAAAAATTCAACAGAGCCATTTCTAGCACATGCCAAGTACGAATAGAAAATTAATCATTTATAACCAAAGTTAATTAAATAAAATATCACAAATTTATTAATAAATTAAAACAAAATAGCTTCCAATGACCTATATTTTAAACAATCTTCGATTACAATTGCAAAGCAATTGTAACTGTATAAACTACATGTAAAATGTATTTGATTGCATAATAAATTGCGCGAAAAGGATACATTCATCATATGGAGATATATCTAAGTCTTGTATATCTCCTTTGTGCGTAAATACTTCTCCAAGGTATTCGTGTCTATCTGGATACCTTCGGTATTTTCTAACTACACCACCTTCACATACAGAGTATAAAAAACTGCCATTTGATGTATACCTAACTTTCCAGATTGGCTTATCACGGTTTTCACAAAAACTTTCTTGAATTCCTAAATTAGGGACATATGATGTTATTTTATCACCTCCACTCATGATTACACCTAAAAAAAATTCAAAAACATGTATTTAGTGAAAATTTAGTTATCAGTGAATCGAAAAAATTTACTAACTATAAAATCCATTAGATAAAAAACCTTGAAACGGTTCTGGTGTTGGACAAACTGTATTCAAATGGCGACCCGAATAAAAAGTGTGCAATATTCGACCATCCATTGTACAGACTTTACAGCAACCATCAGACCCAGCTGTAACGAGAGTACTGAGAAGTCCGTTACTAGTAGCCCAAGGCCATGATGATTCAAGAAAAACTATATCACGAATTGTACTAGAATGAAGCTGGAATAAAATAACAGTCCTCAAGTCAGTTAAAATTTTCATTTAAACTAGAGTAGCCAGACGTCCCAGATTTGTTAGGACATTACCGATTTTTATCTAAGAGTTCCAGTGTTCCAAAAAAGTATGTCAGGACAGAGAAATGTCTCATATTTCAAATTTAACTGGTTAAAATACTGTTTTTTAACTTGGTGCAAAAATTATATTATAAATGTTTATATTGATTAATTAATTCTTGATTAATTGCGTGTCTGTCATATTATAAGATTTTCCAAACTCAAATACCAAAATTTAATCTTGATGGAATTTTTCATTTTTTTGGGTTGACCATGTATATCTTATAAATTAAACAATTAATAAGGGAATAAATAAACTATAAATAATTTTATGTATTTTTGAATAACTAATTTTCATAGATTAAATGGTTATACAACAATATAAGTAAATATAAAAATACAACTATACTCAATCAAAAAATAAATAAATTCACTCAATATGTCCTAATTTTGTGATTTCAAAATCTGGCAGCCCTAATTTAAATGGTATTTATTATATAATATAAATTAAATTTTAAATTATTTACATCATAAACATAATCTAGAGGTAGAGGCATTCGCAGGTCTAATAACGTAAGGCCTTTGCCATTTACTGCAACAGACACTGCTATATTAGGTGATGTAGGATCAGTAGCAAGGCCAGTTCTGTCTCTTCCACTTGCTGCACAGTTATCATAAGCTAATAGTTGTTCTCCTCGTTCAACATCTACAACTGATAATCTCCGAGATGTTGTACATGCCAAAATCTATACAGATAATAATTAATAATAATAAATAACGAGAAAATCATTTACTAATTATAAAATTATTTAAATAACAAAATTATTTTATTTTGAAAATATTTTAATACCTAAATGTCATTACTACGGTAATTTTTATTTAACATAGTTGGATGCATTTTCAAGTCGTATAAAAAATTTTAAATATAAATGTGTAAGTAATTTAATACAAGGCACGAGAAATATCTATCAAATATTAAAATAAATATACTTTCATGTCATATATTGATAAGATTAAAGATTTTATAGATTATTCCAAACTATATTAAATACAGTAACAGAATACTTAATTCATATCTACAGCGTTAAAAACCATGTAATGATTTTTAATCCAAGTAAAAATAATCTTAATATGAAATAAAACATAAAGTGTATTTACCCTAGAACCATCAGATGTAAATCTAACGGCATTAATATTTTTTGCTACAGCCATTGAGGTAATAGAATAGGACATAAGCAATTCCATGCGCAGCGAAGAATAAAGATTCACCTTTCCATCGTAGGCACCGGAGCAAAATAGATAACGATCCTAGAATAATAATAGTGATGATACAAATTACAGATATGTACCCAGAACAATTCAAACATACTCGAGGACTAAACGCTACCCCTCGAACACTATTGCTGTGATGTTTAAGAAACCTGGGCTTGCCTTCTTTTTGCATTGCAACTTTTGTCGCAAAACGTTTTCTGCAATCTGTGTTGTACAACTGAAAACAATATGAACACCATAAGTTCCAGAAAGTGTAGATATAAAAAACAATCAATGTGTGCTAACAGTCAACACAAACTTACTTCATCAACGATTATTGTCTGGTCTAATAACGATTCACAACTACACACCAACTACGTATCGTTAGCATGTACCGTCGTGTTCTCTAATGTTTGGTCAGTCATACTGATATGACTCGTTACATTATGATCAGTCACGGAGGCGGAGGAAACTTGAGGAGTCGACATTTGAGATCGCATTCGATGGACGCAAATACATTTGCGACTTCACATCCAGTAAATATTATTAAATTGGCCTTTTTTTTGTATTATTATAATTATTTTAATTGTTTTAATGTAAATATTTTCGATCTATTGTATCAGAAGAGTGCAGTAATAATCCAATAGTCCTACATGATCAGTCAGATTAAAATAAGGAAATTTTACATATCACAGTCGATTACATAGACGGCGAACTTACACGACTTTGGGGCCAAGGCAAATGTGAAATGATGCACTCAGTGAAATGCACAAACACTGAAGCACCACTATCTATTCTGTGACCATATTAAACCTGATACCGCACACGAGTTCTGGTTGGCGAATGAAAAATGATAAGCGCAATGACCGCCCACTGCTGACGTGGATTGATAACGCAAATCTGTGATAAGTGATTGCCGCGAATTTTCGAAAAACTCAAAATATTATAAATTATCACAACACCTCGACATAGTTTTTGAAAATTTCGTTTGCAAAAATGATGCCAGTACTAATACGATGTTACGTTCTCGGCTGGTAAATAATTTGGCACTGAATTATAATTACAATTTATTTCCAGCATTGGTGGCGTCGTAATATATATTTGAGTTTATACCACGATTATAGATAGGTAATCTATACGTCATGTATATATCTATGTGGTTTGTACTCATTAACCAATAACATTTAAATGTTCATACATTTTTTAATAATGATTATTTCAGACAATTTTTAAACATTTCTGAAAAGGAGCCAAAAATCGAATTTTTTCAAAAAAAATTAAAATTTGGTCAAGTAAATTCGTTCCGATGAATCGACTAATACACGATGTGATCTGAAGTCTTGAAATGAAATCGAAATTAAAAATTAAATTAAATCAATTTACGAGTAAATCCTGTGATAAAATGCCTCACGAAAAAAAGTGCGCAAAAAGAGTTTAATTGAAAAAAAAATCCAATTAAAAAGGCTGACATAAAGCTAATTGCTATTGTAATAATTAATTATATTTAATATCAATATTTTTGATCTTAAAAACAAATTTAATATTCCGTACATTCGTATTATACATTATATAAATATATATAATATGATTTATCAATAGTTATGAAAAAAAACTGAAGACTTTTAGATATAGAAGATCAGATAATTGAGATACAATTAATATTTTCCCCCAACCTATAGCTTAATAGCTTATGTAACAATGAATATAATATGTATTTACAATTTGAACCGAATAAATCAAAATGGCAAGTAAATTAAAAGATTTTAGTAAACATTAGTTATAGTTATTATTAACTGATTTATAAAAATATATATTTCAGGTGTCAGGTTAACTACTTTCATATTTATTTACGAAACACATTTAATTTTTGAAAATCTACAAATAGTACACCAAATTGTAGTTTGTATGATCAGCGGTTTTAATGTATATAGAAAATAGCGTTGAACTTAAATTAGCTACCTATAATATAATTTGAAATATTTAAAAAAAAATGTATACATATATTTTTTTATTGATCTTGAAATCTATTAAATTTCTGCTTTGATGTATAGTAATTTTATGATTTAAACATCTAGTTTATCCGGAGTTTATTTAAAAAATAAGACTTTAAACTGATTTTGACGTATTGAAATATACTCAATATACGTTTGATAACAATCTTCTTCCTCTTTTATATAAAAAAACAAACAAAATTAACAATTTAACCTAAATTTAAAAAAAAAAAACATAATTTCTTAGTTAAATAAACATGCGGAAAATACTAGTAATAAATTATGAAAATATCAATAATTAAACCTTTAATACGAAATAATGATATTACGTATAAATACGTAGTACCCATGGACTATGTGACTCAAGTGTTTTTTTTTTTTTTTTGTGAGCCGCACTAAAATCTCCATTGGTCAAAGTTTCCATTAACTCAAGTACAAATTAAGAAAAAAAAATAATTATAAAAATAATGAAAAATAATAATGTTAATGATTACATTTCGTATCGCAACCAAGTATGAGTTATGACTAATAATACAGTATATTTGGTATAATATGTAGGTATATGTATATTATGTTACTTTCTCAACGAAAAATTGTTATAGAATAAATAATATTTTAGATTATATATCTTGTTGTTACCTATATAAATAATCTGATAAATAATTGAAAATACTTACGGAAAATTTAATAATATCAATTAAGTGGCACTAAAATGAAAAAAATTATAAAAAATGTTTTAAACAATACGTTTATTGTGCAGCGTTCATAAGTATTGTATGTTCAATATTTCTAGCTCATTTATTGATAGTTTAAACTTAGACATGCCTAATAAAAATTGATGATGACATGTATGTATACTGCAGTATACATGAATGCTTTTATTTTTTAATAATTATTTTTATCAACCAAAACTTATCAAGCCATTTTATCATAAATACCATTCATTTTATTAATATTGATTAACTTATGGCAAATTATGTACTCAGTGATAAACGTTCTACATTTTTTCCAGAATTTTGAAAATTCATTTAAATTGTATATAGTAAGTACCTAGTTGACAATGTCGAAGTCTACAATAATCGAAAAAAAAAAGATAAATAGCAACCGATCTCTTATAGTCATATTGCAATAAAAAACGTTGTTATAGTCATAGTTTATTTAACTATACGAGTACATAAGAGCGGGTACTGTGATGTGAAGACAAAATCAAACATTGAACTTTGGACCTTACTTCCAGTAACCACTTCCTTATTACGCAACACTTTGCAATATTTTATCTTAAATATTAGAATATTATGCCACTCATAATATATACGCCACCAAGTCATATCGCTATACATTTCAAAGACCAATTTCCTATCTTTAAACAAAAATATTGGAACACCTTTAAAATTATAGTGGATTTTATGAAGTTGAGCAGTTGTTATTAGCAAACTAGACTAACGGAATTAACGCGAAATTGCGAATGGTAGTGGTCAAGCTCAAGTTACTCATAATAATAAGCCAATAAGATTTAAGACAGTAATTCGCTCCACAATCGATCCAAGGTCAGAAATATTTACATATGATTTTTGGGTTAAACTTTCACACAATCTTCAATCTTATAGGCGTATATTGTATAATCAATGTTTTTTAATTTTCATAACTTTATTACGAAGCACTCTGTGTAACAACAATACCATATATTTAAATAAAAATACCTATTTTAATTAAAACGATAGTAATCGTTATTCATTATCACTTATCAGTATTTAGCTACTATGTAGCTCCTTAACCTTTTGCAAAACGAGCCGTATATCACTATTCAGTTTTCACAAACAGAGGTGAAATTAGTTATTTTTTAACGTTTATAAGTAGGTACCATAGATTTGATACCCCTTATCAAGGTTATTAAGAAAAAAAACATTTCAACAATCATTTAAATAAAATTCAGAGTATTAATTAAAAATTAATTGTAATTTAATAACAAAACTGGTACCTAGCAATCGCTGAGAATGAAACGTATAAAATATCCTAAACATGATTAAGTAAGAAATGTTATCTTAGAATAAATAGATAATCTATCTATGTATTATCACTTATAGTTCACCATAATTATATATACATATACCAACATAGTTTCATAAATTTGATGAATTCTTGTATTTCGGTGAAAACCAATACTTTGTTATGAATATTAATTTTTATGGAATTTGTTACTGCTCATGAAATATTTATTTGTTCTTAGTCCCATTGACGTTCATGAAATTCGCAATACACCACACGACAAATATATACAATAATTTACTAGTGATCTAGCATATTATATTATATTTTACATTTTACAAACTATATGAAACTGTTATAACATGATACAATTACAAATTATTAATACATTTCTCGTCACTAAAACGTTTTAATGTATATAAAATAAAAAAGTATGATATTAATTTAAAATTGCATTTAACGTGTAAAATCTTAAAATTGCAAGATTCTAATTTTTTTTAACCTAATCGTACACTTAACGAATATTCTGCATGAAATAAATACAAAAATTATCAAATGTATGTCATATTCAATTAAATAACCATGTAACATTTGGCGATTTGTCCCATGAATTTTTTGTACAATTTTCATTTTTTAAATGAACCATAAACATTCAATATTTTGAGTATTCGCTCCTGTATAAATGGGTTTATAAAAATGTTATCCATAAAATTACACCATAGATTGAAATGACGATTTATTGACGTGTAACATAGCACACGATACATCACACATTACATTCTCAATCGTACGGTAGATCGCACAATGCACAAATGACCATCTACACAAGGTGTAGATACCTATACAAGGTGTAGTTATATTGTGCTCGTGTCAACCACGGTTGGCACGTTACGAATTATTATACATACCCATATGTCTATATCATCTATAAGTCAATTATATATGTATTATTTATACGAATGTTACTCCGGGATAATTTATGAAATTTTTATTAGGTACATATTTAGTTAAAAACGTATAGATGTATTGTGTATATCTCTTACATTATGAAGTGACGTAATGATCAATAAAAACCAGGGACATATTTATGGGGGGCTGAGGGGGGCTTCAAAAAAATCTAAATACGTCCCTGATAAAAACATTTCAAGTAGTCAATACTCGAGAACCAGCTATAAATTGTAATACACTTACACAGCCCGTATATGAACTATGAAGTATAACGGGATCGGCAGTCATATTCATCACGAGCCACGAATAAACGTGAACCATACGAGTCTAATGCAATCGAGTATGATAAAAATTATCATTAAATACAGTTCATCGTCTAGACGGCACCGGGCACCTGCGCCAGACCTCATGGCGACTAAATAGTGAGATCACCCGAACAAATCGAAAAAATACTCGGCTCAAGGAATACGTCGAAAATAATTTCCGTTTGGATAGTCGGTATTTTAGTTTAAGGCTGAAATTGGCCAAATTTCCCTGAAAATGTTTAGTCTGCCAAACAATTTGAAATAAACAACTAGGTATAGCAACATTTTTAAGTCCCTATTATAATAATATCTAAATTCATTTTGGAATTAAAAATGTTTGATGAAATCGTTATTTATGAAAATCAAATTATTTAATCTGTACATAAAAACAAAATCTGCAGCAATCGAAATGTTATAAAACTTTTTTATTTTGTCCACCGATATCATTTACCTCCTGCAGTTATACACAGTACATAGGCGCAATTTGGGGGGGGGCTTGGGTGTGCTTAGCACCCCCAATTTTTAAATTAGCACCCCCAAAATTTTTCATGTTATTTAGATTTGAATTGTTCCCACTTCCCAGTCGGCATGTGTAGAAAAACAGATTAAATCATTAATGGCTGAAATGATTGTAGCTAAAAAACTCTTTGAAAACCGTAAACCAAACATTTGATATTCAAGATTTAAGGAAATGAGTTGAAAAACAAGTGTATCCTAATTTATACAGATTGTTACAAGTACTTATAAATATTATTTTATATTTTTTGTTCCACTATACGTATGATAATGGAGACACTTTAATAATTTAATTTAATTTATTATAGGTTGCTTTGACACTTCCAATCAGTTCAGCAACTTGTGAACGATCATTTTCAGCCTTAAGAAAAACAAAAACTTGGGGTAGGGTATCAATAGGCCAAGAGAGATTGACAGATTTGTCAATATTGTATATTGAAAAGGACTTAACAAATACAATTGATATTAATGAAGTTATACATATTTTTTCTATTACCTACTGAAAGAAGAATAATGTTAGAGTAAATAATGTTATGAGAGATATATAATGAGAGCAATAATATATGTATCACTTCATTTATTCTCAATATTCTATTTTATTCTTTAAGTATATAAAGTGTTAAGTATAAAAAATTATAGTTAGTATACAAATAAATGTTCATGAATTAGTTATTTCGCTTATTAATTCATTTTTGTTTAAATAACAATACAATTAGGTATCTCATATAAAGCTTTACATACCTATTCAATATTAAATATTGAATGAGCATTGTACGGGTTACAAGTATCCATAAGAATAAGATAACATTAAAAAAAAAATTGAAGGACTTCAGCACCCCCAGTTTTTTCACTGAAATTGCGCCCATGACACAGTATACATTTATTTGAACCCAAAAAGCCGAGTGTTACAATAATATTTGACGTGATTATAATTCAACGTAATATTTAACACCTACACGCTATATTTCCTACAAACAACTGATATTTTTGGTTGTAAATTATGATCTGTGTAATATTTCAAAATCAACAAAAAAACCACGGAGTAACACTATCGGTCAATCGTCATCTGTCATCACTCATCAGATACATGACGTATCCGCTTGTAAGTACATTATAATTACACCATATATAGGTATGTGACCATAGGCGAAACTACGGGTCAGGCCAGTCAGGCCGTGGCCTGACCTAATGCAGACAAGACCCCGGAAATGATACAGATGAGGGACATATTTGAAAAATAATTAAATTTAAAAGAAATCTAAAATACAGATAAGACAATTAAAATTAATGATAATTCTAGTGTATAACGCAAAATATTGATTTTGTTTATTATAAATTAGATATTGTTCAAATTTGTGTTGGTTTCACAATAATTTGTGAGTGTGTGTTTTTTAAACATTATCCTATTCGTGTAGGTAGTTTTCTAACAATGCTGATAAAATCTCAAAAACTGCTAAGATTTTTTCATACTTTTTTTTTAAATTTATTAAAAATATTTTTTTGAATTTTAACGTGAATTATTATTTTCACAGTATGTACATACCGATTTTTTCAATCAAATTGTTACAAAATTTTAAATAATTTATTCATCCAGTAAAAAATGTCCATTATTAGATTTTTTACTAGGCGAATTTTCTTATCTATGATCTAAGTTTTATAAAGCTCAATTTGATAAATTATTTTTTACAAGAGTGAAAAGTTGAAAAATTACGACTTAATTGTTTTTGTGAAACAAATATTTATATCATGAGTTTCCTTTGCCCGTATACCTAAGTTTCAATATATTGTGATATTGTGACTATTTTTATTAAAGACATGTAGATATATTAAATATTTATATAAAAAACACAGCCATGAGTATTAAACGTATAAATATAGATAAATATTTTTGATATATTAAAAATAAACAAAATTTGAATTGTTGATTTTTTTTTTGAAACGGAGAGGGGGAAATTTTTTGTTTAATAAAGACACGAATAAAACTGCACTAAGTTACGGACATCACGGCTAAAGTCACTTTGACACTCCATAATTTCGTTTAGGACCCTTATAGTGTAAAAACACATGCAAATAACCTTACACCAAACTTAGACGATTATATAGCACACTAAAAAATCAATTCAGTAACACTAAGAGTATCGCATTTCGTTTTGTACAATGAAAATACTCGTAAAAACACCAGTTTTATCAACAAAGACTACGTGTACAAGGTTTTCTTACATAAGTGATGAATATTTTCGTGGAAATCATACATTTTACTCGTGAATAGAAAATTTCAGTGCGGACCGCGGGTGGCCGATCACTGATATACCATCTGAACCACGTACACGATACGCGTGGAATCCCTATTTTAGCGTGTCTTTATTTCTGTAAGTATATATTATGAATTATAATAAATTATAATCTGGTTTTATATACTTATTTAATACTGATTTGAATTGTAAGAAACATTTATCCGTCAAAGCGTATATTAATACAGTGTTTTATTGGATAGTGATTTTGTTTTTTTAATACGCAGCGTCGCAGCTTGAATTTAGGCCTAGCGTGTAGAGTAGGGTTACTTACATTTTACAAATACTATCATAACGAATTCGCATTGTTTTTCTAACGTCCAAGTTTAAGTTCAAATATTTATAAGCACTTATGGTACTGTGGTCTGTGGCGTATTTCGAGTATAACTTTTCAGGGGGTGTACAAAATTGCCGGACCACACGACCCAGCGAAGAACTTAACTAACCCTCACGACCTCTTTTATAGTTATTGACTCATAGATACTTAATAAATAGGTGGGTAGGTGCACGCAAACGATATAAACGGACAATACTTTTTATACCCTGCAAGTTTTGAGTTATAATTACGCATTTTAGTATTTGAGTCTCATTATATTCATACTTCAGCATAAACGATGATGAAATAAATGACGAGAAAAAATGCGCATTAAAATAAAACGAATACTGGTTAGATGTCCAAGTCGAAAAGTCGTAAAACAGGCGAAGGATATATTATAATACATAGGCTCACAAGTAGTAAATTTGACAGATTCCGACACTCCGACTGTGATCATTTTTATCGTTTAATAATAATATTATGATATTAATAGTGTTGACAGACGTGAGACGACGATCGAAGAATTCCTGCAGATTTCATTGGAAACGCGTCATATTCGTTGCAGTTTTGATATAATCTTTTTCCGAGCACTTTTTTTCACTTATTGGATGTACATATTTTATACTAATGGTTTTTTTGTTTTAAGACTCGGAGGTCACCCGTCAAATACGTCACTGACCTAGTAGAACTAAATTACCTGAAACGATTCCAGTTTTTTTTTTTTTTTTTGTAATTAAATTATTTGTCATTATGATTTTTATATTCGGGAGATAACGAAAGAAATATTATCCGGCGATTCTATGGGAATATATCTAGTTGTAATATGTCGTCATCTCTCTGCAGAGAAACCACAGCGCAATAATAAAACAGCGAAGCACTTCGCGTCGCGTTATTGGATATCTTTCTTTGATTTTTTCTCTAGAGACGTCGAGACCGGTTCGCCTTACGAACAGCTGTGTACAAAATTATGCGTGTGTGTACTGCATCCGCGACGTAATGCAATAAAATTGTAAAATTTTATTTCGCGCAATAAAATGTGCAACATTGCATGGCCTCGCAACAATGTGGCCAACGTGTCAGTGTTTTATAAATTTTATTATTATTACGTTAAACATTCGCAACTGGTACAGCTGGTGATGACATTGTCTTGCCGTATACCTGTTTATTGTACTCGCGCGTTCTCCCGTTCTTGAGCTCGATTTCAATGCTAAACCAATCCGTGACGTTGGTAACCGTGGGTACGAATTTATTAATTTGGCTCGTCAACTTTTCTGGGTACGCACACCTACCTTATACCTATAAACTCGAGAGACACCGTTGTCGTAAAAATAACACGCCACACGCATGAATACATATCCGCCGTGGCAAAATAATTCCGCGAAAAAATATTTACTAAATAAAACAATTAAAACAATGTACGGTATATAGGTATAAGGTAGGTAGATCGGTAGATGTGTAATTCAAATCTTAATTGACTGATCAAATAAAAGTACTCGGTGTACACCAGATCTCGCACTTTTTAGATTCGTCAAGTGATTTCAGAATTTTTCAGAAACGAGCGTATACCGAAAAAATGTTTGCGAGTTATTGGTCGTTTTAAATAGGTAACTACTACAGGTAGGTAAAGAGAATGAACGTCAGCAAATCGTTTGACTGTGCATACTTCACGGTATACTGTTCTGTCACAAATTAGCCACAACCGATGGTCGATGAGTATAGGTCAATGGCACAGTCGACGGTGCTCCTTACTTTTGTATTTAACATTTTTACACGATGCCCGTATGTGTGTGTGTGTGTGTGTGTGTGTGTGTGTGTGTGTGTGTGTGTGTGTGTGTGTGTGTGTGTGTGTGTGTTTGTGTGTGTGTGTTAATTCGTTTGCCGTTCAAACAATGAAGAAAAATTTAAAACATGAAAAAAAGAGCACTTCAAATTACTTCCAACGCATTTAATAACGTGTTGGGATTACTTTTTAACACTCGAATATCACGACGCAGAGGCGCACCCAGGATTTTTTTTGGGGGTGGGCTAAATAAAATTATATTTTAATGGTTATAGTAATTATTTTTAAATATGCACAAAAATCGATTCAATTTTCTGTTTTGCGAACCTATTTGTTGAGCTTTAAAAATATAACTATTATCGGGAACACACATATTTTGAATAATGTTTATTTTTTCATGATCGCTTAATTTTTTGTTTAGTGTTTACATTTAAAGATATATCATATTTTGGTACCATATTGTTATTACCGTCATTTAGTTGGATATTATATTCATTTGATGTTGCTGTAGCAGTATTATTCATTGTTGATGAACTTTCTGCTGGCTGCTGCGATTGGTGGTTTTAGGTTTTTTTGATTCTGGTAGTTTAAACATTTGGTGTGGTGTTTGACTCCTTTTTAAAATAATTTAACATTGAACCAGAATGACTGCGTTTCTGATTCATTGTATTGAAATCCATTTATAAGAATTAACAAAAAAAAAAAAAATTCACTAGCGAGTAGCGACTAAACCCACGACGTTCACTTAGACCAGTGGTAACCTTTTTTAGTTCAGCGCCCTCTTTATCGTAATAACTAATTGCTAAAGCCCCCCTCCCCTCGTGCAAAATCAAATTTTCTTCTAACATATATATATATATATATATATATATATAAAGAATATAATAATACACGTCTAAATTCGTGGTCATAGGAAACGCCATAGATAGGCGGATGTATTCGAGATTTAACGCGTGTTTCATTTGTTCTGCCGATCGCCAAAAGCTGCAGCTAAGTCACGTGAAAACGTCGAACGAAAATTTATTTGCATCATAGGTTAAGGTATGAAAGCTTTTAATTCGTTATCTACTCTATTGTAGGCTGTAGGCACGTTATTAGTTATTACGGTTATTTGACAGTGCCGCAACTGTCGTGATTCTTGGCGCCCGGGCATGATCAATCGATGGAGCTCTACAGTCAATGTTCGTCATATTTTTCCATAGATCCATTACTCAAAGTTGTGCAAAAGTACAAATGGCGATTTTTTTTTTAAGAAGTCCTACCATCAGGCCCGGCTCAGGCAATTTTACACACCTAGGCAAACTTAAGTTTTGCCGCCCCTTATACATATGTAAATACCAAATCAAATATTTTTTCACATAAACATTACTAAAATTTAGTTAATTCTGAGTTCATTATATTTATTTGTATAAAGTTAATAATTGATTAGATCGATATATATATATATATATATATATATATATATATTATACTTTATAGACAAGTAAATCCCTACTGATTTTATTAAAAAAAAAAAAAAAAACAATTTAAAAATAGTTGTATTACCTATAATAGAAAAGTTAATACAAATATAATATAAATATAAACGTGGTATTAAAACTTGACTTTTCTTGCTTTTGCGTTAGCGAAATTAGATACGACTTTATCCATGTCCAATATTGTCCATTGTCCATATTATAGGCCAATTATTTCTCAATTGAAATCATTGCAAGGCCCACTAAACGATCTTGTCACTTGTCCGATCATACTGACCAAATTTTGTATTTTTATATTGATTTTTATTTTTCAACTACGCACGATTTGATATAAGTAAGGAATTTTGAAAAAAAATTATCTAATATAAAAAAATGTTAAATGCTGCCCCTGAAAATTGCCGCCCTAGGCGTGGGCCTATATCGCCTACCCCTTATGCCGGGCCTGCCTACCATCCAGAGTGTTTCATCAAAATATAACTACTCTATCAGGTCTATCTTTTTTTTTTTTTTTATTATTGTAGGCCAAGTACTTATTTGTTGAAATATAGCTATGAGAAAAGTATTGCAAAATAAAGATCAGATATTATTAAATAGAAATACTTATAGTGCCTTAACAAGACGTTATCGCGTCCAGAAAATAAATTACAAATAATAATTGATTACGACGCGCACATGGCCGGTTATCACTCGGAACGTGTCCACGCTTTGAGGTTATGGTATGAAATTTTCGTTTCGTCCTTTTCACACGACACTCCGTCACTCCGACCGACGCACGTCCATTCCGACGTGACCGTAGGATTCGACCGTTTCGTTCGACGCTTTTAAATGTGAGTAAGTGATTCCGTGACGTCGTCGTCCGCCCCGTGCCGGTTCGGCGCCCGAAATCGCGTGCCGAGCCGTCCGAAGGGACGTGTCTGGTGTCCGTGTCGACGACGTTCGATCTCGTGATTACGGTCGCTATCTAAATCTCACTTTTGATAACGATCCGCTCGTGTTTTTTTTCAGATGACCGGACCGCAGAAAAAGAAGAAGCATCACGTAGGAGACACGTTCTACAAACGGAAATACAAGACCAAGTACAGGGCTAGAGACATCGACGAGGTATACCTAGTGTGCACACCGCGACCAAATTTTACTCTTTCCTAGTCGGCCGACGTCTCGAAACCGTTCGATTTCGTCGTCCGCTCCCCGATTCAGTCGAGTTTTGCCCTAGTCGAAGGGCGGGATAAATCAGACTCTCGTCCCTTCAGTTCCTCTGAGTGACATAAGTTTTTGTGCTGTCCACAAATATTGAGCTCAGTATTACATTATTTTGTACTCGTGCTGACCTTTGCTATTGTTTCTTACTGTTGCCTTATCCTCTTGTCTGCTGCTGTCGCTGGGACAGTGATAGTTTGTTTCTGTCTATTGTGTTGTGTTTATGATAAATGTTTCTCATTTGAAGGCGTTATTATCGTAAAATTCATTCGTTTTAGGGACTAGAACATTATTATTTTTTATGTCTTCTGAAGACATTGTAAAATTAACAATAATTGTTTTACAGGTTGATAATGATCTGAAGAAAGAAAATGCTGATCGTTTGTTGAAACAGGCCCTTGATTTTGATAAACCTGGTGAAGGGCAACATTATTGTATACATTGCGCGTAAGTACCATCACAACAATGTATAACGAATGTAAAATTGGCATAAAACAAAGTAAAATTGTAAAATACATTTACATCATGTTGTTTACAGTTACAGTTATATTGTGGTTTTAGGTTCTAAACTGAGCGAAGCTTGTACTATAAAAGTATAGAACTAATTAAAAGTTGTTTTATGTCTATGTCTGTCTAAGCATATTTTTTTTGATCAAAGTAGTCTAAGAGTACTCCATTTTCTTCTGATCTTTTGTATATGAAAAATGTATAGTTTTATGTATGACTAGTCAGTTTTTAAAATATATAAAAATATAGTTTTTTTGATCTTTTTAACATTTGAGTAAAACCAGTCAAATATGCCATAAAGTCAATTTTAATTCATTTTTTATTTTAATGGGTATTTAAAATTAAAATTCAAGACTCAAATAACACTTATTTTGAATAAGGACTTTTAGTTTTGTTCATTAACTCGCATGTAATTTGCTTTTTTCTTGTTTTAAGAACTAAAAATTTCAATGGGCTTACTACCTGTGTATACCTATGTTTACTTTTTCATTTTTCAATTAGTTTCTATTTATCCAGTGTTTAGAAATTTTAATCAATGCTTTAAATGTCATAATACTGCCAATTACATAGTTTTAAAAAATAATGAAATCTGCTACAATTATGCTGAAACTTTTAATGCTTGAGAACTGTAAATGTCTGTTCAGTATGATCAGTACATCTAATGCCAATTTCTTATCAAAGGCGTGAAACGGTCACCAGTTTTATCTTTTTGCAGACCTTATTTTTTTTTTATAAGTCAATTTAAACTATATTGTATGCGTATATGTATGTAGGTCATTATTTTTTTCATTTGAATTCAACTGTTTCGTCACTAATTTTATTATACTTTTTTTAGACGATACTTTATGAGCGATCAAGTCTTACAAGATCATTTCCGTACTAAATTGCACAAAAAACGTATCAAGGAACTACGATTCGAGCCATACAGTATTGAAGAAGCCGAACGAGCAGCCGGATTTGGTAGTTATATAGCTCCCAAAGAAAGAGTAGTCGTCACTCAACCAATTAATGTAGAGGAATATAAAGAACCAGAACAAATTGCTGATATTTGTTCATTAAATATAGATACACAATGATTAAAAAATTGTCTTTGCCTATTCATTCCTTTTTAAAGTTAACTAAAAAAAAATACAGTACGTCAAAATTATTCATACCGTATAATCAGACGTCCGATACATGTGTGGTGATTGAACCTTATGTGGACTTGGAAAATCGTTTAAAAAATATAAATGTTTTAAAGGATAACATATCTCTGAGAGGTTTGAATATTAATGTAAATAAAATAAGTGATGGTTGGTCAAATTTCTCAAACGCACGCGATGAACTAATCCATTTAAATGTTGAAAAACAAAAACTTATTGAAAAGTTAAAGAAGACTAAAAAAGACAATATTGACGAGATCTCGAGGCTTAAAGAGGACAAATCCAAAATTTTGACCAGATTAAAATCACTAAAAGACCATATTTCTATATTAGAAAAAGAAGTGATTATTCCCAGTCTTAAAATACCCAACACCTTACATCCTGACTGTCCTTTATCTGGAGTTAAAATATTGTCTCGGTATAATGGAAAAATTAAAGTTTACAATGAAGACCATGCAGACCATATAAAAATTGGCACAGCCTTAGACTGTTTAGACTACATTAATTCTACAATGTTTTATTTAAAGAACGAGGCATCACTCTGTGAACAAGCAATTATGACTTATTTCGACGAGGCTTTAGGACAGTTGGATTTTATACCGTTTTGTAACTCGGATGTTATCAAAAGTATTATCGTTGAAGGGTGTGGTACAGATTACGACGACCCCTGTAAAACTTTCATACTCAGTGAACCAAATCTACACCTAGTGGGAGGAGCTAGTCTTCAGTCTTTCTGTGCATTTCTGACAAAACAGAGTGTCGGCGGTAACAGATTGCCAATGAAATTGTATACTGTTGGCCGTTTGTACAAACCTCCCAATGATGATGGTGGGCTTTTTTCTGCTGCTCAAACAAATGCTGTTGAAGTATTGATTGGTTCGCGGGACGAATTCCAAGCAAAATCTCAATTCGATGAAATGCTGGAGATTTACAAACAATTATACAACAAGATCGATGTTGATTATCGCATAGTGTATTCACCCGTTTCCACATTAGAAATGTGGGAGAGTTTGAGGGCTCAAGTGGAACTATATTCCGTTAGTCGCCAAGATTACATCACTGTAGCATCGTTATCACTGTCTGGAGACTTCATTAGCAAGCGTTTGAGAATTAATTGGTCTAGTAAAGACAAACACAACTTTTTACACTTAGTCAGTGGTAAAATTGTCGATACTAATGTACTTTTAGGATGTCTGTTAGAACAAAATGTCAAAGAATTAACTGTGCCCCATTGTTTGAATAATTACATGATTTCTTAAAACAATTTTGTGATGCGAGCATCATTGTAGGAAAAAATATTGTTCATCCTTTGCTTGCAGCATTCAGCAGATGAAAATATAGATTCTAATATTACAATTTGATAGCTATCACAATTTTATTTCATTGCACATGTACAATAAATAAAATCACATTTTTTTTTTTTAATAAAATATTATGTAAATTATTTCAAACTTAATCCTTATTGAGTAATCAAATCCTAAAAATGTACTTGAATTTCAATTTTGTTTAATCCAATAAAACAATAGATAACAACATATATTTTTCGTATAAAAATCAATAAAAATGAATCACCAATTGTTTTCATTCAATATTATAAGCTAAATAATTTCACTTCGGTGAAATTAAAAAATAATAATTTCATAATGTATCACGCATCTTTAAAATCAACAGATGAGAACTTAAGACGGACAAACATTGTGTACTTAGTACAATGAAGATATTACAAAAGCTAGAAAAACCAACAACTTTTTGGGTCCTAATGAACACGAAGTTATGATCGAAACATAGAATAACATTACGTTGGTCAAAATTTTCACTCAGTGGCTTGAGGACATATCAAAATTTCAAAATAAAATTGTAACTAAATTTTAAAATATAAAAACAAATAATATTACAATTTCGTAACCATTACATTAAACTTAATTTATACATATATATAATGAGCTGAAATTATAGTTTGAATTAATTTGTTGTAAACCAATTTAAACCTTATTATTTTGGTAATAATAATTTAAAGTAGGAAACAACACATTTAAAAAAAATATACATTAGGGCATAATTTTTCCTTTTTTTTTAATAATGGTTATCAAATAAACTATTAATATTCCACTAATAAATTTAAATTTATAATAATATAAAAAATAATCTTAAATAATTTTCACTTTGTATTGATCTAATCATCAAAAAAGGTCAGAACAAATTATTCACAATATCAACTAAACGAAATAAATTTTTTTTTTTATGTATGCAAAAGAAAAAATGTATCTATATAATTATAAGTATAATGAAAAAAAAAAATTAACTAAAACGGCTTTCTTAAAAATGTTTGGAATAAAGGAAGTGAGAATGACGTTCCAACAGTGATTCACATTATATGAGGGTCTTTCAAATTGGCAAAACCACTTTTCAGAGTTTCTCTGAGTTTTAGACGTTTCTCATTTACTAGCATAGCACAGACTTTGTACATCTCGACCTCCTCTGATGGTATGATAGTATCGTCCATAACAATAGAATTTTCTTCCTGTGGAGAACATATGATTAATGTATTACAAGGCTCAAAAACAATAAAGTGAATTTTCATTTAGTTTTTACTCACCAGTTGATCTAATAATAAATTTTGAAGTGGCAATTGTTTACATGATAATGTTCCTATGTTAGAATAACATTTTAATTTTAACAATTGTGTGTCTCCTAAAACAAATATTTTTTAAACATAAATAACACCACATTTAAACTAAAATTTATTTGTTATTCCATGAAAAACATATATAAGTTTACTCTAAAAATGAGATAAATATACCTAAAAAGAAATAGGAATCATGTTTTTTTTTTTAATATGTTTATGAACTACCAGTCAAAACAATATGTAACTTTCAAGAAACAATTTTAAGTATTTCAAAAAAAAAAAAAAAAAACAAATGCATATTTCATTACGCTAATTTTTAGATTTCATTTAAATTAAATTTAAATTGTATGATGAATTACCTGGATGGTTACAAAATCCTTCAGAACATGCCACATCTGATCCATCAGGTGAGCTGGTACTAGTACTATGGTTATTATTTTCAGCAGATGCATAGCCATAATCTTGAGAATGATCACACAACGATGGACACGAACTGAAATTCCCTGGCAAATGATCACGATTCATCATGATTTCACTTGACTTACAATCACCACCCTCTGACTGATGTTCATCATCAACAGAATGTTGGTCAACAATTTCATCTTCAATGTCGTCGTCATCCTCAACCTCATCATCATCATCATCTTCATTCAACTTATAAATATTTGTTTCTTTTGGTTGACTTTGTAATTGATTTGAGGGCTTTTTTATTTTTTTTGTATTTTTTCGGCTACTTTTTGTTTGCTTTTTTTTATTACGCTTTTCTTTTTCTCCGTTACCTTTTTTCTTCTTTGATTTTTTGGTCCCTTTAGAATTACATTCAACACAGCTGCATGGATTAATTGTAAGTGTAGCAACACTTTTCTTTCTGCCACCCGACAGTTTAAGTTGCTGGAAAATGATAAATTATTCATTTTAAAAAACAAAAGTTTCACACAAACAAATAAAACATACTTTTCTCACCACTCTTTCAATTAATTGAATGTTTTCACGGAACAATTCATCAATATGATCATGGGTTTCATCAGAATCTTCTCTTTCCTAAAATAAATATAAATATAAATAGATTAATTCATTCAAAGCTAAAATGTAAAACAACCATACATTCGATTGTGCACCATCATAATCATCATCTTCGTCATCTACAAAATCGATAACATCTTCTCCAAAATCGATTTCTTCATCTACACCACAACTGCATTCTTCATCTAGGTTTGTCTATAACACATAAATAAAAAACATTATAGTAAATTGGTACAGTAAATTATACAAATAATTGTACACTAACATCACAACATGATTTAGACTCTGAGTCGTCTTGTTTGCTCTCTCTTTTCTGTAATCTTTTTTGCTTCCTAAGCCGTTTCCTTTTTTGGGTCTTTTTCTCTTTTCTTGAAAACTCATTATAAAACTGATCTAATTTGGTAAATCCTTGTTTTACTTCTATGGCAGTCTATGAAACGTAATTGTTATAAGAATTTTGTTATAAATGAAAAGAAATGTATGTATAAATTTAAGTACTTCAAATCTTCTGGCAAGACCATCAATAGCTGCTGCCGCCAGAACTTGGCATGTATATTGTTCTTCTCTAATCCTTAATTGTATCCTGTGTAATCGTTCATACACACAAATACCCAGGCACGTTAAAACCTCTTCTTGAGCGATCTCAATAGTTTTAGCATGTCTTTCTCTACGACTAATTTTATTTGATTACAATTTAATTTATTGAAAATACTTTAGTAGTTTACTATTTTAAACTTACTTTCCCATTAGTTCTGGTTCAGCACGACTAATTAGTGTTCCGATATAATTGATATGAGTATCCAAATGCACATGTTTATCAGCAACACATCTTTTAATCCCAGAGTAAAGTTCTTCTACATAACCTTTTTCTTTGGACGGATCTTCTTCTTCAATAAGCAATGAATATGCTCTCATTACTTTAGTACGGCAGTCACCACAAAATCTAATTAACATAATTCAATGTAAGCTAAAAGTAGATATGATAAAACAAGATTATGTTTCCCATAATTGGTAGACAAGTTATTTTGTTTGATGATATACACTAAATTTCAAAAAAATATCATTACATTTTAAGATAATTTCAAGTTAAGTTGCTTGAGTAGGTTTTTTCTTCTATTTCTTTGTTTTTAAACACCATAAAATGTAACAAATAAAAATATAACTATAACTACAAGATCACTCGAGTTCTCAACTTCCAAATTAATATGGTCTGTCACATAGTCAAGTTTACAACTACTATCATTCATATTCTAAACCATATACGCTGTTACCATATAATTGTTAAATTCATATCAATAACAATAGTAATAATACTAAAAATTCTCTTTTTTGGTAATAAAATATAACTTATTTTGGAATATCTATTCAGATTATTTGCTACAAGACATTTTCAAAACACTTTTACTTCTTTTAAATTGATTTAAATACATAATATTGTTTCTGAAACTGAAATATTTTTAATTGAGTATTGCAAGAATGCCATTTAGATTTATCAATTTATAAAGAGTACAATCCATCTACTTATCAAATTTCAATAGATAACATAACTTTAAGAAAATTCTACAAGCATTAGTGATTAAAAAATTATAAGAAAGGAATGAATATACATGTATATAATCTATGTAAGAGACAGTTTGGGTGTGGTCTCAATGACAAAGAAACTGATAAATAGAAAATGATATGGACAATGGACATATGAGGAGAGAAAATAATGAAGCCCCAAGAAAGGTAAAAGGAATAAACTGAAAAATAAGGTCAACAAAGGGATACGTAGAAGTGATTAAGAATGATATAAAGATGGCAGGATTGAGGTTGGAAGGTGTGTAAGTCCTACGAGTAAATGAAAGCTGAGGACTAGGATGATCAACACCAGAGAGATTAAAGGAATGCTCTAGGAGTTTATTTCCAGAGACAAAAATTAGTTATAATGTTCAAAATGAGCTGAATAAGAATACTAATTCTCAAATAAAAAAAAAATAATAATAAATACCTGTGTTTTCTGAGATAGTTATCAAGGGTGCTTAATAAACTACCAGCTTCTATTAAAACTATTTCGTCTCGACAAGGTTCAGTCATATGTTTCCATATATCTTGCCAACCACTTGCCATTGGTCGAACAAGCCTTTGTGACTCAAGGGAATGGTAAACACACCTTCTACTCTTTTTTGATTGCCGTCGACTAGATGCTATTGATGATAATCGATTCCTAAAAGAAAAAAAATGAATTTATTTAAATAAAATTGTCTCGAAATCTGAAATAATTCTAATAAGTGTAATAAATAATGAATACCCATTAGTATTTTGAAGTAAGTTATACATGTATCTTTCTTCATCATAAAATTCATGTCGTATGGATATAAAGTAACTATTTACTACAACAAGGGGAAACAATGCATTCTGACCAAGTTTGGCCATTTCAACAAATAATTTTTCAGCACTGAAAAACAAATAGCACATGTTACTATATTTGTGTAAAAATATAAACTGTAATAGGTATAAATATCATTTAACAATAAAATAATAAAGAATAATAGAAACGTAAAAAATAATATTATAAGGTAAAAATTCAATACATCTTTGAATTAGATTATAAATATATATTAAAAAAAATATATATATCTACCTTTAAAATTGTAAAAATGGAATTTAGAATAAACCTTGAACTGAAAAAATGAATACAAGATTTGTGGAATCACAAAGCAGATAAATAAAAAGTTTAATCAGAGATATAATTTTGTATATTTCAGATAAACAACTTAAGTATAACTTAAGTAGGTACATGGTTTTCATAATAATTTTTTATGAAAAAAACTGAAGCATTTTATTTTTAAAAAATGTTACTTATTATACACTAAAAAAACAAAATTATTGAAATACTTCTAAGGTTCATAGAACTATCTATTTACACAACCTTGGAATATACATTTTATGGAAATAAATATCAAGTAAATCATTGGATAGTCAATAATTAATAACAATTAATATCATAACCAAAAATAAAATTAAGAAATTGATGTTAGGATTGGAAAAAATAAAACCTAGATAATTTAAATTAGGTTAATTTAAAATTATGATAATTTAAAAGGATGTTTACGGATATTTAAAAATAAAGATAGGCATAGGACAAAATGTAATGAAACACTTACCTCCTACGACATCCAACACAATCAATACTTTCACTCATTATATCCAATATATCTTTAATGGATACTTTTAGTACATCTTGTAGTTCACGTTTGTTCAACATCCGATACTTTTTCACAAAGCTGTCTAAAGATTGAACCTTCAATGGTGGCATTTGCTTCACTTCTTGGACCAAGTCTTCATTGCTAAGATCCATGACCAACTATGGAGCAAAAACGACTACATTTAATCGGGCACAATGAATGAGTAGGTAATTAAATGGGTATTTGAAACGTGATGAAAAGTCAACGGTATGACAGTAGTGGCAACGGAGAAAAGTAAAACAACACTAGAGCGTGTCGGAAATGGACCGATGACGTGAAGGAATGTGAGCCGAAAATCTAGTGGGTGTCGCTGATAACACGGCGACGGGCATGCGATCGGCGTGGCCGAGTGCGACATGAACGGTCGTGACATTTGGCGACGCGAGAAAAAAAAAGGCGAACGGGTCGAAAGCACGAGATAACGTGACAGTCGATGTGAAAAAAAAAAGAGCACCGCTCACCGTCAAGTTCTCGTCGACCTGGAGCGGCAATTGCCTGTGTTTCAGACGATGGTCTTTGCCCATCCTCATCACTTCTACCAGATCGGGCATTCTCTCAGTCTGCAACATTTAGACACCGTTCTGCTACCGCGACCACTACTGATGATGACGACGATGTTGTTGTTGTTGTTGTTCGGACACGACGCCACGGTCGTCGAACAACCTCATCGACCTGACGCGGAACGGTTCGACAGCGATCTCGTGACTACGTGTCGTCGGCACGGTCGGGGAAAATTATCCGTCTCGGAGTCGGGACAAAAACTGTTCACGAGTCGGACGTGTGACGAAAGCGCACAGACACACACGGTGCAGTGATCCAACACGCACACACACTTACATACGCACTCACACACGGACGCGCGCACACCGACACACTGTTCGCTGGCGCGCACACACACGCGCACGCACGATACACAGACACACACACACACACTCTCGCTCGCACACTCACACGAGACACACGGCGCGCGCGAACGGCCGCAATGGACTCGGGGCGCAACGGCCGGCGGACGGAAAAATGCGCTCGGCGGGGACGACCGACACGGCCGGAAGTCGTGGAAAAATTGCTCTGTGGCGACGAGGGACGTACGCCTTTGCGACGACGAGCGCGGTGACAGGACGGAAATGTCGGGCGTTCGTTCGTACGGGTTAGTTATTGCGGCGGCGGCGACGGTGGGCAGGCGGGACAAACCGGGGGGACCGTGCGATTTATCTACGTAGACGACGTGTGGTGTGTTGTGTACAACGTCCTTGGAACGGGAGGCGCGCGCACGGACGTTGCCCGACCACGACGTCAGCACGGCCGGCCGGACCGCGCCGGGGAGATTTTTTATTCGGTTTTTCCATTTTTTTTTACCCGCGGGAACGCGCGATTCTTCCCGGATCCCCTCGCGGCTCGCGGTGTCTCCGGCACGGGCACGTCGTCGACGTTTCCGGGTTTCCCTCTCGTTTTTCATCCTCCTTGGAACCCGTCCGGCTCGGGGATTCCACGAAAAGGCGTTATCACGCGCGCGCCCAACCCGTAGTGCACCGTTATCAGCGACGTTCGGCCGACGGCCCTCGCGCGGTTAATAATAATAGTAAATAATAATAGTAATAATAATTAAGACGTTGTTTTGTTTCTCCCCACCGTCCCTCATCGAGGCGCTAGCGTTCGGAAATAACATTTTAATTTTATTTTATTTTTTTTCACTCTCGCCCGAATTGATAATAATAGAATTCGCCCCGCGGTAGATAATGAAGGAATCTCGTCCGTTCCATTATCTGCAATCGTAACGCGCGTATAGTGTTTTTTTTTTCGAACAGCTCGTCGAGATAACAGCCGTCGTGCGAGCGCGTCGAATCGCTCGAATTAACCACAGGGCGGATTGACGTCGACGTTCGTCAGAGATTAATTGACCGACATTATGCAAACGTTTATGTACATTTTGTACACGTAGTTCATCTGCTCGGGCGATGATTCATAGTTGAACACTCGATTCGTCATTTATCGCGGTGATCCCGGTAAAAGTAGAGGAATCGCCGACGATCACGTCAACACCAATCCATTTTCCGACAGTCGCGTTCTGTTCGGTTTGTCGTGTATTTTTTTCGTGCTTTCGCCCTGTTGACACCTGTTACGACTCCTAGAGTAGTGTTTCCGTGTCCTGTGCAATTCCACCGACATGAACACATTCAAACCGGGTTCGTCTACCGAACCAACGTCGGAAATCGAATTGACACTGTCTTGCAGGTACTTGCAATCTTTTTTTTTTTTTTTTAACTTTTCCTCTTTTTTTAGAATAAAATAGCACTTGGATATTCATTAATGGTAGGCACTATTAGTTCCCGTGTGATAATATTTCATATAATATTGTTTAACTACTAAATTATTAGATCTGAATAAACCATTCTCTATTTTTAATTCAATTTGTAATTTACAATAATCACGTAGATGATGTTGTTTTCTTATAAACGATAACATTTATAGATGTCTATTTTGGATGTATAATTTTTGAAGAAAAAAAATCTTACAAGTAATTAATGATTTAACTGAGTACCTAGCAAGCAATGAACATCTTATCTATTTTTTTATGTTATAACAAATCAAAGTTATTTTTCTGATTTCTGAGTATTTTTTAAACAATCCTTAAATTGAAGAAAGCTCTATTATGACAAAATTAAAAATGAAAATAATTGTAATTAGGTTGATACTAGAGATCAAAGTTATATTAAAATTAATTTATATGTTGAAGTAACTTCACAATCACACATTTATTTAATCAAAGCTTTATGAAAGACATAATTTACTAATTATCTACTCTGATTTGATAATTCATCAATATAAATATAAATTAAATCATTCGTATTTGAGTTAATAATTCTTGATTTTAACTTGATGTTTATAATTTAAATGTGACATTATTGGCTTGAGTACATTTTTCATCAGCTTTACGTCTTGCCTATTGAGTAATCTTTGATTGTATGTTGTTTGCATGTATAATTTGCTGATATTTTTATAGAATACAATTAACCAACTTTGGCCAGAGTAAAATTTATTTCAAAAGATTCTCGACTAAATGAACTTATTTCTCACATATTTTGATATACGTTCCTAAATAATACATTTTCATATTTTATATGACAAATCTATCTAAAGATACCTACCTAGATCTTTAATACTCGAGTGTCACATTTAAAATAATACAAATAATTAAATCTAATTTACAGTCAACATGGATTCGAGTTCTCTGATTTCAAAAAATAATTATTTGATAATACATAATTATGTGTGTTACGAGTGTATGGTAAGTGTCTCGTGTGAAGCAATGTCTACTTTTTGTGTACGGTGGCAAGATTCTTGTAGCCGGCCACAAAGTGTCTCGTCTGAAAGCGCTCTTAATGATATTGTATTTTCACATTTATCATAAATCACATTCATCTACCTGACCTTTAGGTAACGCCCACTGTAAATTTTGCAACTATTGTATAGGAAATATCTCACCAATTTGAATCCCACATGAGTTATGATAGTTAAAATTATTATTATTATTATGTATATATGTGTGTATAATAATAGCCTACTTCTACTAATGGTAATTTTTAAATATAGAATGTATATCATTATATTATTATATATAGTAGATACAAATTTTCCCAACATTATATGAAATAATTTTTATTTTAAAGGTAACAATCAACTTTTTTTTTGGAGATTAAAATGTTACTATTGTAAATATCAGTTTGGCTTAATGTATGTGATATAATATATTGGGTGAAAATTAAGATTTTTGATGTATGATCATGAAATTTTTTTATTTATAACTTAGTATCTTTTCTTTTCTCAAATTATATTCAACATTCATCTGGTATTTGTTATCCATTGGAAATTTTCTGTTAAATTGACTTCATTACTATCTATTATTATTGTATAATTATACACCTAGAATATAAATATAAATAAGATTTTATTTAGGTAATACTTAACACATAATTTTTAAGGGAATGCGCTTATACTTATACTATACCCATTATTGATTATGAAGTATTTCATTAATGTGATAGGTAACTTTTGTTCCTTCATCTTATGAAACATGATGTTCACAAGTATCTCAGGATGATTTACCCAATGCAATTTAACCCTTGATAATGAATGTTTAAATTAAAAATGTTTTTTTTATATACAATTTTAAACAACTGATTATCATTCAAGAAAATTATATCATTGATACTTTATTTATATATAATAGGTAAGTACTTAAAAATTATTATAATGTTTTTCATACAATTATAGATCAGTACCATACAAGGTACCATAGTATTTATTTTAAAAAAAAGTTAAAAATATTGAATTTTAAAAATGTTTTTGCATTTATTAAATATATGTGATGCATGTTGAATATGGTGGTGTCTGTACCTTCCCCTTTTCATTTGTATGTACCTATCGTTGAAATAATTGTACTTCTACTTTCTGTGGGACACTATATAACTATATGCATAAAAAAATTGTTAAATGAAAATTATTTACTCATTTATCTAACCATATTCTTTAAGTTGATAGGTAATATATTATTGTTAGGAAATAAATTTACCTCTGCATTAAAAAATAAGATTTCATTTTGAATGAGTCCCTAAAATTGACCAAGCAAACCCTTTGTAATCAGAATGACTCTGTAGGCAATTATTTACCAACATGTTAATATTATTGCTCTATAGTCATTAGTCAGTAACTTTTATTTGTCTACTCATGTTACCAATTAAATATTTTATTTTGTTGTACAAAATATGATTCAACATATTTCCACAACTGTTGGCTTAAAATATTTAATGAATATACACATTTTGAATTATACTAGTAATATAATTTATAGGTACATACTTAGTATTATGTTTGCTAAATGTTCAACCACAATAATTATAATAAAACAATAATTATTCAAATATACCATGTACCCATGTGAAGATAGTAATCAGTTTATACTTTATTTTATTTTTAAGTTTTATAAAAATAATTATTCTTTATCAAGAAAATATTATCTGTATAGGTACATTAAAGTAACAAGTTAATCATTAAAATAGAACATAGCAGCAAAGAAAAATATTTGCATTTACACCACATCAGAATAATTATTTATTGAGTTATTTTTATTAGGTTCCTATCTATAAACATGAAATAATTAATATGTAAATGAGAGAAACAGTGTTGATATTAAAAAATGAGACAAATCTATATATTATGTATTTTAATATGTTGTAAATAAAGTTTCATTAAAAATTTTAATAAAAGTTCTATGTTTTATTATAAAAATGAATACAATATAATATGGTGGCTATTGCCTCATTTATAACCTTCTGTATAATTATATTGTACATCTCAATTAGATTTATAATTGATATAATTTATTTTATAAATATTCACTAATTTCTAAAAATAAAAAAAAAATTGCAAATTAAAATAAGAACAAAGTTAATCTTATTTTTTTATTTGATTTATTAAATGACTCATTTTACAAAATAAGAAAATAATAATATTTAAATGAACATTAAAGTATGACTAATTACATAACTAATTATTTTTCCTCATGAGAAATAGACAGAAAAATTTCCAACATAGATTACTTTATCTTGCGTCAGATAAGTCATTATTTTTATTTTTTGAATATGATTATTTAAATGAAAAACTTCAGTTCACCAACTGAGTTAATTTGAAATTCCATAATAGGTATATACCTATGTGGTATAGATATTTTATTCTTTTACTATAATTTAAAAATATTTATTTCTTAGATTTTTATTAACAAAACATAATGATTTATGTTATTTTAAGACTCTTGGACCATAAAATACATATATTGTGTGTATTTTATTTATTGCAAAGTTTAGTTACTTATTAGTATTTGATAATATTAGATTATATAGATATTACTGAATATTAGTTTTAAAACATTTAAGTATTGGTATGATAAAATACACTTATTTGTTTAATTATGTACTAATATATACCTACATTATTTTTATTGTTTAATTAAAAATAAAGTGTTTTTTTTTTTTAAACTATACCTGGAATCTTTTTTTTTTCATTTAGAATAATTCAATTTGTATATTGTATACCATGAAAATTAGTGGCATATTTTATTACATTACAGATAAGACAATTAAAAATCTTCCCATAAGGGACTTACTCCTGTAATATTGCCTTGTTTAAAAAATAATAATAATAATTTGATGAATTATTTTCACAAGTATTAGTCATATAAATTATAAGTTATTAAAGGAATATTGACTTTTAATATGCCAACAATTTAATTGCCTATTTATTAAAATATTTTAATATTTTAGCATTTGTGGTACTTAATATTTCAAAGTAAATTATTCTAGTTAGCTATGTTATTTACCAAGTAATCATTTTTTTCTAAATATGGTTGTAATTTCTATTAAAAAATTTAAAGCGCTAATATTTACTTAATTCCAACTACCAAATACTTATGAAGGATATTTGAAGTTTATACTTGCATAAGTTCTAGTTTCCTTACATTCTTATATAATATTATTTTATGAAGTATTATTAATTTTTCCTTTATGTTTTAGAAATTTATTGGATTGTGACGTATTTTCAAAATCTGATCCAATGTGTGTTGTGTACATGAAAACACCAGAAATATCTAAATGGAGTGAAATATGTCGCACTGAATGTATTAACAACTCCCTCAATCCTGATTTTGCTACAAAAGTAATATGCACATTATGTAATTAAAATAAGTAATGGATTTAATAATTTTTTCTGTACTTACTATTAGGTGCACATATTATATCGTTTTGAAGTTCAGCAATTGATAAAACTGGAAATCTATGATGTTGACTATAAATCACCTGATCTGAAATCTCAAGATTTTTTAGGATCGTGTGAAACTACTCTTGGACATGTACAGAATAATATTAAATAATAATAATTTTTATTTCTTCGCCTTAATGAATCTAATTCATTTATTTATTTAGATTGTGTCATCAGTAACAGTTACTCTACCTTTAAAAGGAGTACAGGCTAATAACAAAGGTCAAGTAATTGTAACAGCAGAAGAACTTCCTGCTTGTCATGATGAAGTCACTTTATATTTTAATGGAAAAGATTTAGAGCGAAGTGATTGGACCTCAAGGTAAGTGTATATACATATACATATATTGTTGAGCGATGAGCTTAAGATTTATTTACCAATTCATTTTCAGATATTTTCCTTGGTTTTCAAAAGCATATCCATTTTTAGAATTCCACAAAGTTAGCGAGGATGGACATTATCAATTAGTTCATAGAACTGAACATGTTCATTGGTCAAACAATCCTACTTGGAAACCAATTACTCTACCAGTGCGTTCTTTATGTGGTACAGATTTTGATCGAGACATTAAAGTGTCATGTTATCACTACAAACATAGTGGCAATCATTTATTAATAGGTAAATAACATTTAAAAGTATTTAATTTAATAATTAAAATAGATATTTTTTTTATTGAAAAGAATTTTATCAAGTATTGTTTTTAAATAATGCAAATAAATAATGAAAAGGCGAAGTAATTATTAAATTAAAAATTTGAAAATAAAAAAATAAACACAGTATTTATATTAGTATATGTTAAAAAAAAAAAAAAAAATCCAAGATGTATTACATTAGTCACTGCATTTAAGAAGTTGTTTTATTTTACATTCATTTATTTTTGAATAATACAAATTAATTAATAATATAATTTACCTATCTTTTCTATAAAAAATGTTTTGATTCTTGCATGTAAGCAAATATTTGTATTAAGAAATATAATATTGTAGGAGAGTTTCATGTTACAATGAACCAATTGAAAAAAGGCCCTGGACCAGAAAATGAATATAAATGTGTCAAACCAAAATTATCTGTAAGTAATATTGTGTTATAAGTTAGTTAAAAACTCTAAAATTAAAATCAAATAATATATATGTATACAGGTTTATAAATTATAGATCTATCATATTATGTTTCTTTTTACCAAATCATATATTATATTAAATTTCACTTAAAAATATAATTTGTCATTAAAATGTTAATAAATATAAATACCATATTGTAATCAATTAAATGTTTTAAAATTACAAGGAAAAACAAGTGTTTAAAAAAATAGTTTGAATCATAAAAATGTTTGTTTGCTTAACTTTAAATGCATACCATATTAAATTATATTATAATATATTTCATTAAATATATTATTTTAATCAATATTTGTATTTCAGAAAAGTTATGGAAGTATACGTCTTAACCATTTTGAATTGAAAAAAACGTTTACTTTCCTTGATTATATAATGGGCGGTACACAAATTAATTGTACTTTTGCCATAGATTTTACAGGTAAAATTTAAAAACATGAATTATAATTAACATTATTGTATCTTTTATATATTATTGTATTTTACAGCATCTAATGGTGATCCAAAAGATTACAATTCATTACACTATATTAGTAATAGACCTAATCAATATGAACAGGCATTGGCTGCTGTCGGAGATATTATTCAAGACTATGACAGTGACAAAATGTTTCCTGCTTTGGGTTTTGGTGCACGTATTCCACCACATGGCAACGTTTCTCATGAATTTTTCTTAAATTTGCACGCAAGTGATCCATACTGTGCTGGAATAGAAGGTAAATATCAATGATAGTCAAATTATATATTTGATCACTTTTAATTTGGTACTCTTAATTTGAGTATAGAACTTTTTGTGTTTGATTATTTTAATATTTCTATTAATCTATTAAAGAATATAGTAAAATTAATCTTTGAAGCATTTATTATGTATGTGATTGTATTTAATTTACCTATTATTATTTTTAAATAATGACTGAAAAATTCATTATAGCCTATAATTAAAAAATAATATTAACTTTAATAAAAGACATTTTTTAATTCTTCTATGTTTAATTTTTGTTGACTGTTTAAAAAAATAATTCTTTTAGTGTTTTTAAAATGTTTCTTCCTTAAATGTAAAATTTTTATACTCTGTGTAACCATTGCACATTTATTAATGTTGAGTTTAGTTTCATTTTACTATTTGAGAAGGTTTGTGAAGTTAGTTAATGTTAGTCAAATTCTCTCTTAAACACTTATATATATATATATATATATATATATATATATATATATATATATATATATATATATATATATATATATATATATATATATATATATATTTATTTATTTATTTATTTATTTATTTATTTATTATAAAATCACATAAATATTTGATTGATAAGTTAGTTAAGATGTAAATATTTCACATAGTCTCTGTTAATACCTTTATTAGGTACTATTTTTTTTTTTTTTTTTGTAGTATAAGTGTTCTAATAATATTGAATTACATTTGAAATAAACATTAATACTAAATAGTTGAGATAAAAATTATAACTCATAATAAGCTGAAATGCAAGTTTTTATTTTATTTTTTCTAGATTTACTTTACATGGTTATTGAAGTTCAAATTAAAAAAAAATGTAATCCGTTTAAATTACAAAAAATAATTTATTGAAAATTTGAATTTTCTCAAATAACTGTAGATTATAATTCTGGAATTTAGACTTGGAATTATTTAAGTGTAGATTTATAGCATCATTCTAACAGCTTCATTTTTTTCTATATATAATATTGTGTTTATTGATTATCAATTTTTAAATCATGAATTTGAAAATTTTGAACTTAATTTTTAGGTGTAATCAATGCATATCATCACTGTATCAGAAGCGTTCAGTTATATGGTCCTACAAACTTTAGCCCTGTTATTAATCATGTTGCAAATTTCGCTAAGACATACCAAGATGGATCACAATATTTTATCCTGTTAATCATTACGGATGGAGTTATAACTGACATGTTTCACACCAAACAGGTATTTAGTATTTTAAATTTTATGTTGTATTTTTAGTGAGTAATTGTGAATATAAAAGCTTATACATGTAAATTAAAGGGGTATAGCTCATTGTTGATAAATATTATTTAGGCCATAATCCAAGCATCGTCCTTGCCTATGTCAATTATCATTGTGGGGGTAGGTAATGCAGATTTTGCAGCGATGGAAGAACTGGATGCTGATACTGTTCCTTTACAAGTCAATGGTGTACATGCTGTTAGAGACATAACACAATTTGTGGCATTTAATGATTTCCAGTCACAAATACAGTCAGATAATCCAGCTGTAATTAAATCAATTTTGGCACGAGAAGTTCTTGCTGAAATACCCACTCAATTTGTAGGCTATATGAAATCTAAAAATATTATTCCGAAAAATCTAAAAAAATAGTAATTGTTATTAATTTATTAATTAGGTTTTACATATTTTTAATATACTCTGTTGTCAGTACCTATATTACTCAATTTTATGTTAAATTACATTTTAATTTTGTTATTGACTTAAATTGTACATAATTTATTCTTTATTGTGATTTTTTCACATATTATAAACATCTATAATTATTTTGTTGTTACGGATGACCATAAATATTCTGACTATCAAAATTATTGAATTTATACTATGCATTTATTTTAAGATAGATTGAATAACTATTAATTTGTGATAATTCCATTGTTATACATACCTTGTTTACTATTTTTATTCTTCTTTTTGTTATTATTAGATTCAATAAAAAATTTTTTTTTACTAATTGAATCTATGACTGCCAAATATTATTCTTGACACTTCACTAGAGTATTTTTGTTATGAAAATTATAAAAAATTGAAATAATCGAATTGAGAAAATATTTTTAAACATCTACGTTTTATTTGTAATGTATGTATCAAAATCGTATTAAAAATTAATATTATAATTGAATTGCAGTAAGTTATGAAATTTGAGTGCCATTATATTGCTTTATTCTTATATGAAATTTTTTAAGGTTAAAATATCAAAAGTTGATTACAGCATTTAATTGTAAAACTGATGACAAGAAACTAAATCTTAAATAATTCAGGTCTCATTGTAAATATAAATTTGTGAACTTAAGTACTTTCAGGGTTTTTTTATCAATTAAAATTTTACAAATGATGTGTTAGTTAATTTATTATTGCAAACAAATTACATATAATTTATAATATACGTATTTATTAAGTATATAAACAAATTTGAAAATTAAAAATCTAGGCATTAAATGCACGTTAAATTAAACCTATATATTTTGCACCATTATAGTATTATTCTCTTGTGAATACTGTGTTTCACTTTTATGTTTAAAGCGTTGTTAATAAAACTACATCTGTTTGTATACATTATATGATTAAACTTAAACTTTATTTATTAAGATGAATGTTAATATTAATGATTACTATTTATTAAGTACCAAACATAAAAACAAATTATTTATCTGTGATGCAGGACAGAGTAGACTTTTGATTCGTGTTTTATATAATATCAATGTTCTTGTAGTAAATACTCGTAAATGTATAATATGGTACATACAAAGTTATACGTGTATTAACACCAATAATTTTAATCATTCTAATATTACGTTTAAGTATACAAACATACAAATAAATATTTATATATTTTTTAAAACATTTTCTTTTTATTTAATTACCGTTTAAATAAAAAATATAATACGCCAATGATAAAATGTTTATTAATTGATGTTCTTAAATATTTAATTTGATTTTTAAAATATCTTGTTAGAATAATAATTCTAAATGAAACAAAAAGTTTTCAATACTTAAATAATTTTGATATTGAAAATATCAAGTAGGTAGTCACTGATATTTAAAAATTACAATATTTCTTTTAACATTAATTTTATATTAAAATGTATGAATTATACTATTTTCAATTTTATCAGAAAAAACCAATTGTTCATTACAAATACAATTTTTTTTAATGTAATCTGTAATTGCATTTCAAATATAATTGTGATTATTTGATTATGACTTCTTAAATCCAGATTAACTTGAATAATGTTTACTGTATATTGCTTTAAGAAACACTTTATTTGAACACATTATAAATTTGGCGTGGCCTTATATAAAATTAATCCATTAATTCCACATTGTAAAATTTATCAAGTTGCCATATTTCTTAGTACTTAGTTTCTATCTATTGTTGGGGATGTTTCAATCGTGTCATAATGTAATTTTAATAATAATTACGAACACTTTTTTTACTTATTAATACGAGATATAATTAACTACTCTTTGTTACCAATCACATTTTGTCAATTTTTTTAAATTTAATTCTTTTTTAATTTAATTATATGTTTTTGCTATGTGCTTAAATCGTGAACGTTTTTTACACAAATAATTGTTTTATGTCGTGCATTACTGTGCACTGTGCCACTATAAAATTGTTGTGATTTTTAATAATAAATAATTATACGTCGATATACATTGTTTATCTTTTATTGTGATATTTAGCAACACATTTTGTGTCCATTGAATATTGATAAATATTAAATACTATTAAAGAAAACTGTGTTTGGCTCATGTGTAGACCTATGTATTATATGTCTACATATTATTACATAATACTATTTTTTTTAAATATCCATTTGATAATCTGATTTCTTAAAAATCAATTATTGAATAGACTGAAATCTGTAACTTCCAACTTGATATTAGGTTTTGTAAGATCATTTCGTTCTTTATCTCTCTAAAATTGTTACAGATTATCAATACCATAAATTTTAAAATTGACAATGGTCGATGTTATTATTACTATTACTAACACTGTCTTGATTGGAAAAATAGATTGATTAGATTAATGTATATTCTATAGGCCATAATCAGAGCATCCTCACTGCCGTTGTCCATTATCATCATAGGAGTGGGAAATGCAGATTTTCAATCAATGGAGGAACTGGACGGTGACACAGTCACATTAGAAGTGAACGGTGTGCGTGCATCAAGAGACATAGTGCAGTTTGTACCATTTAGCAACTTCCAGCAAATCACGAATCCATTGAATGCTAAATCATATCTAGCTCGGGAAGTGTTGGCCGAAATACCGGCACAGCTTGTTGGTTACATGAAAAGCCGTAATATTGTTCCCCAACAGTAGCATTAAAGCTACCTGAACAAAATGTATAAAAAAAAAAAATCCTACACCAATTTCAAATTTTTGCATTGTGTTGTTTGTTTATTAAGTGATAACATTTTTATGCGCTTTCATTGAACTCTTGAGACTGCGAAAACAAATCTTTTTAGTACTTCTATGAATATTATTAATTTATACGTGTTCTTTGTATGGTCATTTTTTCAATTTTATACCACTGCATACATATTACATATATTAGTTAAAACAATTGTTGATATTATAAATCAAAACAATTGTGAGACAAATACCTTGTCTCGGAAAAATTTTATTTAATCTAGTCAAATTTTCATTTAAAACGTTTTACTTGTTAATTTTTATCATATCTTTGAATCCTAACTTTTTTTAATCGATAAACATGTGCTCAATCCTCACAACAATCGCATTTACTTCTTCTTTTTCTTTTTAATTCAAATATTGTTGATTCATCATAAGAATAAATTATTTTAGCCTTAATTTGGTGGCGCTTACTACTTACCATGTTTAAGTATTTAATTTACACCATTGTATTTTACCATTATATTTGATATTTTAATAAACGTATTCTCTTAAGAGGACGTCTTATGACAATTCTCAATTCTTGGTTTTCCTCCTCCATGGCTCTCAAAGTGCTGCAATTCTACTCCCGAAACTTTGTCATGATGTTCTGAAGTACAATTTTACAAAGCGATAACGTCGTCTCGTCTATTTCATTTTCAACGTGAGAAAGGTCGATATTGATGTTGTAAAATTCAGAATGACAGTAGTTTGTAATCACTAATCAGTCTGTGATGTCACTAGCTCATATTTTCTGATTTTAGTCATAAATAACCGGAAACACAATGCAATTAGTGCATTATGATGTGAAAACAGGGTCGCAGGCTAGATAAATTAATCGTTTTCCCGGGCCAACCGATTTACGTATTTTCATTGCAATGGGGTTGTGTTTTTTTTTGGTTCCAAGGAAACTGTCTTCAGACATCACTTTGTTGTCTGTGATTTCACAACTATTCGAAAACAATTGTATAAGACGCTCACATCGATGTATTCGTGATTGACTAAACGTAGGTACATTTTTTAAGAATCTTCTCTTTCCAACACACAAAGAGTGTGTTTCCACGACCACCAAAACTCTGTGTCCGAAGACGTTCTTTTAATAATATTTCTACTTTACGCACATATTGTATCAGCACAATCGACATATATAATTATTGGACGTGTGAATTAAAATGAAACAAATCAATAATATGTATAGAGTGATAATTGTCAATAATGTAATATTGTACTGAACAAAGTCAAAACGTATAAAAAAAAGTGCCATATTACTCCCTTAATATTACATTGTGAATTTATCATTGTAAAATTTTAATTTTAACACGTGTAAAAAAAAAAACGGAAAACCGTGTACTCTAATATTGAATGTTAGTAAAAAATTAATTCAGATGTAATATAATATGATTGTTTGATTTCCTATTCTATGTATTTATTTATTTATTTTTTTTTTTATCATGGTTTTATAATATTTTCTTTTTATTATTATAACAAAAATTATAATGTTGAAATATTTACTCGTGTACACAAAATATTTTATTGGAGATTTAATGTTACTATTAAATTTTTCATTCATAAACTTCAAAACTTTTATTCATTTCTATCATTTTTATCGTTAGCTGTATTCATTTTTATCGTCTGTCTGTGTTTCTGACAAATTTCCGTTAGATTTATTAACACGTTCTGTGAAAAACTCGAATCGAAACTGTATTCGTCAAGATGTCACACTCGCACAGTCACACATGGTGTCTCCGTCCGTCTAACTGGCGAGACGAAATAACAATAATGATCACGATCTCTGCACGGTACTCAAATCGCGGTCCGTTTGACGTGCAAGAGACGCTGTCGAAAATTTTCTTCCCGTTACACGTGGCAACCGCATAAGCTGCTGCTCAATCCGAACTCGAAAAAATTGTGATTCACTCGAAAACATAGGCGTGCGCAGACTTTTTGTACAGGTGCGGCATTATTTTTTCTTGTTGGCTCTCAGTCTGTCTAATGGTTATTTTATGATAGCATTGGCAGAGATTGGGGTTTTTGTAGGGGAGGCTTAACCCCTCAAAAATTGAAAGCCCCCAAAAATTATTTAACATTTTTCAAAGTATGAATTACTTATAACGCTATTTTCCTTGTTTTATTTACCTAGTTATCAAGATGGATTGATATCCATTGATATATCCTATTATTATGATAGTGTATAGAAAGGAGGTCAATTATCGACAAGGTGAAATAATGGAAGTAAGAAACCACAGCTTTAAATTGTTTTTTTGAAACTGTCTTGAAATTTTTTTGGGGTAAGATACTCAGATAGGAAAATGAGATTCTAGGGATTAATACAGGTACGACACAGGCCGTACGTACCCGTGCGCACGCCTATGCACGACAAACGAGAGACGGTTAGGCGTACAGGCGCGATGCGTCCTCTCCACGCGATAGATAACCGACGCGTTGTGTAAACACCACAGTTTAATCGACTCGTAATTATATTAATTGTGTTGTCGGGGTACAAAGCAGACACTCGACGCGTCTATAGAGCCGATTAGAATCGTACCTTAAACACGAGAAGTTGATCACGGGCTTTGTGTATTTTTTTTTCCTGTTCGTCGTGTGGAACGTTATTATCTGAGCATTGTTTTCATATTTTTTTCCCCGGTTTACTTAAATCGACGTTTAGTGGGCAGGTGATTTTAAATCAGTATCGAACAATTTGTTATGTCATGACATTTTCACGGTAAAAAATCAACATCTTGTGACGATGCGCGTCGCTCTCGAGAATCAAATCGTCGTTTGCACAACGCTATATATAATACCTTGTACAACACAGGGTGTCTCAAGACAGATTTGCCCGACGCGATTCGACACACTAGACAACGCGTAGATTTGATTTTTTTCCCTACTGGTACAGTTTTCAACCGACGAAACCGATCGAACAACTATATAAATGTTGAATGATAAATGTGTGTCTACTGTTCGAATGATTTCTTGAGTTTTTTAATTTTCTTAAATAGTAATTGATAATTATTATTCACAACACGTATTAGCGTTAAACAAGAAAATACTTTTATCGGAAAATCCGATTTTCGAATTTTTAGTTTCTGACCGATAGTTTTGGCATCACTATTGTTTGCAGTTTAGAGTAATAGAGTTGATGGCAGTTAGGTACATTTTCGCCATGTCCCTAGCTTCTCTTTTCCACTACCTACTCTAAACTTGTAACGATTATATCTATTGAAAAGTTGAAATTATATTGGTCTAGAAAAAAATAATTTGAATTTTGAGATTTCAAAAAAAAGTATTCTGTCTTGTTCTCTGACGTTATAAATAGTGGTCATTAATAACAAATTAAAACGAAAAAAAGAACTGTTGAAAAAAGTAAATACCTATTCTTTTTTCATAAAAATCTAGTTTTTTAGGAGTTTCAAATTGTAAGTAACCTACGTAGAAAAAAATCGTATTTATCTTATGTATACCAAACAAATCGTCAAACTCGTTATATTGAAATAATTAATTTTAGTGTACCTATAATATATTAACGTGTCTACTCAACAAAAGAGAAAAATACCTTTATCTGTTAATACTTAATTCTATCTATATGGTTGTTCAATAATTCATCGTGTAGACAATGTCTAAAAATTCATTTATGAAATTGCGATTCGCTAATATACCACACACCCAATTTCAAACTTTCTTTTAATTTTACCTACTAAATTAATTTTTTTTTGTAATATTCATAAAATATTTTTTTTTTCTTACATAGTTAAATTTCACACAAATACAAATAAAGAATATAATAAGATTTATATCATGTTACTGTACTTATCGTATTTCGTAAATCAAAACAATACAGCCTACATAATATAACTATTTTAAACTTGAAATTTGCAAATCAGTATACCTTTGATTTTAGAGTTTAACTAATTTTAATATTCAACTAATTATACTAACTACATAAGTGTTAAACAAGTTAACTGTTGAAATCATAATACCTTGGACATCACCCACCTTGGACACTCACCATTTCATCTATGACATTAGTCATTACAAAAGTATAAGTTCTGCATTGTATAAATTATCAAGTACAAAATACCAGTGATATATGGTAGAATTAAAAAAACTGTAGTTACTATTACTGCCCTTGTGATATTGATAAATAATCGAATAATCGAAAGAGAGTTAATTTCACTTAATCATCATAACACTTATTGTATTCCATTTTATCACCATAAGCTGAAAATATTATATTTTTGTGGAACTAAAATTATAATAAATTCATTCTACATCAAAACTGTTGTTGCATATATGTTTTCTGTGCCTAATAACACCATAATATGTAAACGCTCATTAAGTAAATGCCTATTTAGTCGTGAATATTATAGTAAATGTAATTGCTTCATTATCTGTTCAAACTTTAAACTACAGTTTGTCCATTGACGCTTAACGACAACTTATTGAGAAAAAATCACAAATGGATTTCTAATTGATTATACTTTTAAAAGTATAAATAATTAATTGTTTCATTAAATAACAGTCAAGTGTAACATTTTTCATTAAGTCTTTAATAATCTATGAATTGTATCAGAACAATTTCATATTTTTTTTATAAATTAATTTGGCCACAAGAAAAATTGGTATTCAATGGTTATATTTATAACTTTATAAGTATACATATTTCACGAGTACTCAGTGAGGTTTGCCATCTTGTATATATCAGTGCATCGAGATAAATTTATAATTAATTGCAACGCTTTCGAGTATAAATTAAATTTACAATAATTTAGTGTAATAACCTGTACTTAAGTTGTAAATACAATGAGACTTTGTGTACAAAAACAGATAGTTTTTGTTGAAAATACAAATATTATGGAAAAAAAAACTTATCAATGCATTAATACCAATACATAACTATAAATTTGAATTTATCACATTTTTTAAAACAATGTTAAACTTTTTGACTTTGTCATACAAAAAAAAAAAAAGTTAAAATCAATAGTATATTGTACTCACAAATCTAAAATATAATTATAATTTAAGAAAAAAAAAAGACCACACTATTAACACATATTAATTATTATAGTAACAACAATTTATAATTCATAACATAATTTTGTTTAATTTTCACGTTATATGATTAAGCGAAATATCTAGTTATGAAAATACATAATATTTTAAGTACACCTTATTTAAACTTGCAAGTAACTACCAGTAAAAATACAAATCCTAAACACGTTAATGATATTTTATCTTTAGAACAATCATAACTGTACTGGCCAATAGTCATTAGACCAATCAATTCTAAATGTTCACAGTTGTCTCGGATATATTTATATAATTCAACTACTTTGTCAGTTGGTATACCACTTTTTTCTGTAACATAGTATTATACAAATCATTTTATTATGTGTACATTTTAATTCTACCTAATAATACATAACATCAATGTTTATACCTAATTATTACTTTATATAAAGTTTTTAATTATAATTAGACGTTTACAGTAATTATACACATAAAAATTGTTTTTAACAATAATTTTATGGGAATATGATATTTAATCACATGATTAAGACATCAGTATTTTAATCATCAAAACCTAATATACCAAAAATTTTCATACATGTCCAATTATTAATATTTTTTGTTCAACTGTTAGAGAAGTAAATTTGTTTTTTCAATCCATGAGTTGGAAGTGAATATCAGAAAAAGAAAATGTCAAAACTATGAGTGTAATATTATCAGACATTAATATATTGTAAATAATAATTGTATAAAATCAAATTGCAAAAGTAAATAGTTTAATGAAAAGCTAAGAAATTTTTTCTTGTATTTGTAAAATCTACAGAAAGTTGCTATAGTTAAACTAAATAAAAGCTCTGTTTTTGAATTTGAAAAAATATCGAGTTAAAATAATTTATAAGTATTTATATTAAATTATTTAAGCCTCTACTGAATTTACAAATAAATGATTTTCATAAAATTGAGAATAGCAGTCAATTAAGTTTGTGTTAATATATTTTCTGACTAACCTTTTTCATTACTAGTGTTGACTTGAATCATAACTTTTAATTTAGAAGTTTTATTAAGTTTTTTCCATCCATCATTAATGGCACTTGCTAATTTTTCACTATCTACTGTTTCAATAATGTATAAACCTTGAACAGTTAACAATTTTGAAACTTTGTTTTGTTGTAAATGTCCAATAAAATGCCACCTTATGTCTTGACATTGTGATATTATCTTTAAAACAATTCAAATTTAAAATAATTTGATTAAAAATACAAGGGGACATAAGATAATAAATTAGTATACTTCAGGGTCAAATGATTTTACAATCAACTCTTGGACATAGTTCTCACCAAAATGTCTCTGCCCTTGTTTGTAAACACAAATAATCTATTCAACAGGTTTAGTTTTACTAACAGCAACTAATGTTGGGTTCGTGTTGATCTGGAAAAAGACAAAAGGTTATAATACCAATAAATTTTAAACGAAATAAAGAAATACCGGTTCTCGTTTTCGAACAGTGTATTGATTGATTATACTTTTGACATTATTGAAACGTTCGATTACAAAGTCTAAAGAACTCGTATCTTCCATAGTGATTAAAATTTGATGAAATATTACTCTAAAGGAATTATATTCATTTAACCAATAGACGACCATGATTTCATGAACATTTCCAACCCTAAAAAAAGATACACAATTTTCTCATTAAGTTAAGTAAATGCTAATTTACACAGTACACATGATGGCTTGTGCCTCTAATAATAAACAAAGGCGTTATGTATAAACACATGTATGTACAGGGCACACATATTATGATATGATATACTTTGTTCATTCATTATAGAAAATAATTAGACATTATCTTATCTATATTGAAGTACCTAATTAATTTAAGTAAGATGGTACAGAATATCCATAAGTCAGTACTGGGTTGTTTTATGGTTCGATTGGTGTGAGAATGTGGTACCTAACATGGTTTTTGGAAACACTTACACATAATCTGCCAGGGCACGCCCTTCGTATTTAAGTAGTGGTATGATAAAATACACTTATTTGTTTAATTATGTACTAATATATACCTACATTATTTTTATCATTTAATTAAAAATTAAGTGTTTTTATTTTTGAAACAATACCTGGAATCGGTTTTTTCATTTGGAATAATACAATCTGTATACTTTATACAATGAAAATTAGTGGCATATTTTTTATATTACAGATAAAACTATTAAAAACTTCCCAAAAGGGATTTACTCCTGTAATATTGCCTTGTTCAAAAAAAAAAAAAAGAAAATAATTTGATGAATTATTATCACAAGTATTAGTCATATAAATTATAAGTTATTGAAAGAATATTGACTTTTAATATTTCAACAATTTAAGTATTTATTAAAATATTTTGATATTTTAGTAGTTGTAGTATTTAAGACGTCAAGGTAAATTATTCTAGTTAGCTCTTAATTTACCAAGTAAACATTTTTTTTTCAAAATATGGTTGTAACTTCTATTGAAAAATTTAAGGGGCTACCATTTACATAATTCATGTATGTTGTGTACATGAAAACACCAGACATATCTAAATGGAGTGAAATATGTCTAAATATATATATATATATATTGTTGAGTGATGAGCTTAAGATTTATTTACCAATTCATTTTCAGATATTTTCCATGGTTTTCAAAAGCATATCCATTTTTTAGAATTTCACAAAGTTAGCGAGGATGGACATTATCAATTAGTTCATAGAAAACTGAACATGTTCATTGGTCAAACAATCCTACTTGGAAACCGATTACTCTACTGGTGCGTTCTTCATGTGGTACAGATTTTGATCGAGACATTAAAGTGTCATGTTATTACTACAAACATAGTGGCAATCATTTATTAATGGGTAAATAATATATTTTAAAAGTTTTTTCACCATACCTACTTTAATAATTAAAATAAATATTTTTTTTATTGAAAAGAATTTTATCAAGTATTGTTTTTAAATAATGCAAATAAATAATGAAAAGGCAAAGTAATTAATAAATTAAAAATTAAAAAATTAAAAAATAAAAACAATATTTATATTAGTATGTTAAAAAAAAAAAAAAAAAAAATCTTTTCTTTTTGGTGGGTATATAAAAATTACATTGAAGCCTAAAGTTACTAGGAATACGAAAGCTAAGTTCTCCAAGTAGTCTTGGGGCATCAACTTGACCTTCGATCAGACGCTGAATAAAAGTGATATCAAAATTATCACGCCTTACAGTATAAATAACTATAAATAATGCAAATAAATAATGAAAAATCAAAGAAATTATTAAATTAAAAATTTGAAAATTAAAAAATGAAAACAATATTTATATCAGTATATGTTACAAAAAAAAAAATCCAAGATGTACCTATTACATTAGTCCCTGCATTAAAGAAGTTGTTTTATTTTACATTTACTATGAATGGATATTATATAAATTAAAGTTAAATATCTTCTCTAACTTGTTAATTCATTTATTTTTGAATAATACAAATTATAAATACTACAAATTAATTAATAACATAATTTACCTATCTTTTCCATAAAAAATATTTTGATTCATGCATGTAAGCAAATATTTGTATTAAAAAATGTAATATTGCAAGAGAGTTTCATGTTACAATGAACTAATTAAAAAAAGGCCCAGGACCAGAAAATGATTATAAATGTGTCAAACCAAAATTATTTGTAAGTAATATCGTGTTATAAGTTAGCTAAAAACTCTAAAAAAAAATTCCAAGATGTAATATACATTAGTCGCTGAATTTAAGAAGTTGTTTTATTTTACATTTATTATTATTATTATTATTATTATTATTTTGCTTCACATGCTATTTAGGCATTCCGCAGCTTCCCCAAAAGTTCTCGATTATCTGCATCATCAATACTTGCTCCTATTCTCAATCTTTTAAGTCATCTCTTACTCGATCCATCCAATGTTGACGTGGCCTTCTCACTGATCGTTTTTTATTTGGCTTGTTAATGAGAGCCTGTCTAATTAATCTTCCCTCTGCACGCCATACATGGCCAGCCCATTCAAGTCTTTTTGAACTCAAAAATTCTTGTAAATTGGGGTGTTATACAGTCTGTTCAAGCCTGAATTTTTTCTCCTATCGTACAAACCAGTGATTGGATTTAACATAGGCCCATAGATTTTTCTAAGTACTTTCCTTTTGAAAGTCAGTAGTTTGTTCTCATCACCCTGCGTCGTGGACCATGTTTCACATCCATACATGGCAATAGAGCATAAGTAGGCGATGTATAGCTTCATCTTCGTGTCTCTTGAAAGAAGTTTTGATGTGAACATTTTATTCATTTTGTAGTACGCTTGGTTTGCCGCACTTATCCTGCTTTCAATCTCGTTATGCATATTATTTTTATGATTTATATTAGCATTTAAGTACTTGAAATTCTCGACTTGTTCAAAAAAAAAAAAAAAAAATTATGAACATTTAGATTTTGAAATGGTGCTGGGCGCCTCTACTCATTAGCGTACAGTATACGTCTTATTTTCATTTATTTTAAGTCCCATATTTTTACTTGTTACTATGAGCTTTCTTACAGTCTCTTCTAAAACCGTTCTTGATTCTCCGAATATTACAATGTCATCCGCATACGCCAAGGGTGTTGCGCCCCAATATTTCCATTTCTCGCTCTTCTCGCATGTCTCTTATAGCTCTTTCAAGAGCTATGTTTAAAAATATTTGTTAGCTTAACTTTAAAACTTCAAATGCATGCCATATTATAATTTGATAGATTTGCTCGTGTACATAAAATATTTTATTGGAAATTTAATGTTACTCTTAAATTTTTCATTCATAAACTTTAAAAATTTTATCATTTTTATCGTTATCTGTATTCATTTTTATCGTCTGTCTATGTTTCTGACAAATTTCTGTTAGATTTATTGACACGTTCTGTGAAAAACTCGAATCGAAACTGTATTCGTCAAGAGGGTGTCACACCCACACATGGTGTCTCCGTCTGTCTGACTGGAGAGACGAAATAACAATAATGATTAAGAGCTCTGCGCGGTACTCAAATCGCGGCCCATTTGACGTGCAAGAGACGCTGTCAAAAATTTTCTTCCCGCTACACGCGGCAACCGCATAAGCTGCTGCTCAATCCGAACTCAAAAAAATTGTGATTTCGCCGTTGCGTTCACTTGACAAACAAGAGACGGTAGTATCACACTATGGTCACGTCACATGAAATCACGGTAGATCATCACTGCTGTGACCAACCGTGATGTCACTTTTAGAAACACACTACTGTCATAAACTCGTGTCACGCCTTTTTAATTTACAGAGTATTTGATACGAACACTTGTCAGATGATATTTTAACTATGGAAAGTTCGAGTTCATCAGATTTGGAATCTGTTACTGATTTTGTGGTCCTCAATGAATTCGAGAGAAACAAAAGGTTGAAGAGAACATTGGTCCATGATATAAATACAAGAAGAGATAGGTTTGGTGAGTTTCGAAGGCTAGTTCAAGAGCTACGAAATGATTTGAAACGTTTTCATATGTTTTTTAGGATGACAATGGAACAGTTTGATTATATACTTGAAATTATTAAAAATGATATATACAAACGAAACACTCAATTTCGAAAAGCCATAAGTATTGAAGAAAGATTAGCTGTTTGTTGGAGGTAAATAGGAAAAAATAACATTTTATTTATTATATTTTATTTCAGCAGATAATACGGAATTGCTCAATCCAAGTTTGATCCGTGATTGTTCAAGTTTTGGCAGTTTCTTGGTCATTTTTGACATACTTAAAAAGAACATATCCGTATCGTCTAAACTTTGTAAAAAGTCAGTCTTAGAGGAGCCTGAGTCTGAACGTACACTTTCATCTTCAAATCGGCGTTTTTTTAAAGCTGAATTTTCCTTTAAAATATCAACCATTTGTTGCACTGGGGTAATAGGTTGAGATTTTTGTTTTTTGTTTTGTTTTATGGCTTCGTAATGGTTTTCCATTGACTCTACATCGTATGGAGTTACTTTATCAATAGGCTGGGGATTTTGTCCAATTTGCACATCCACATTACCATAGTCTTCTGATGGGCTTGGTGTATCATTTTCTTCAAACTCGTCTGAAAGATCACCTGGTTCAGTCACTACATCAACAGAAGCTTGAGACTCGTTCAAGTTTCCATGTGTCCTTAAATAAAATTATTAAAATACATTCCAAATAAATTTAGGTATAAATAGATAAAACATAATTTAATGCTATTTTATATACTTTTTATACTCACTTTCTATGTTCTAGAAATGGTATGATAAACGACATTTGATTTTCATATTTCCAAAAAATTTTTTTTTTGGAAGCCATACCGCTTTTAATATTTTCACGTCGCCTATTTTTTGCATTTGTAAAACATCTTCTTAACTTATCCCACCGTAGTTTGGCTTCACTTCCTGTAAAAAGTTGAGGATTTTTTTATGAACTTGGTCACTCCTGAAATCAGAACTACTACATCAAATGTTATGTCCCCCTGTTATTATTTATTTTGAAGAAAATTTTTTTAAATATTTATTTATATCATTTATTTATTTTGATGTACATTAATAATAGTTTAGAAATTCACATTGGTCAAAGTATTGTTTAAGCTTGGTATTAATTCACATTAAAAGAAATACATTGATTTTTATTTTACAAAATGTTTCATGGAGGTATTAAATTATTAAGTTGAAATTGGTTTCCAAACTTACAAATACATAATTTTATTTCAAGTGGATGTGACCAGATTTTTATATTTTTCAGATTTCTAGCCACAGGAAGTTCATTTAGAAGCATTGGCTTCAGTTTTAGATTAGGATTTAGCACTGTTCGTCAAATTTTTCAAGACGTTTGTCAAGCAATATGGAAAAGATTAGGACCAATAACAATGCCACAACCGACGGAAGAAATGTGGAAAGCTATTGCCTCAAGATACAAAGAAATGTGGAATTTTTCGAATTGCATTGGTGATATAGACGGCAAGTACATTAATATTCAGTTTTCGATCAATGCTGGATCCACATATTATAATTATAAAGGCAGTCATTCAATTGTACTTCTAGTTTTAGTTGATGCTGATTCATTGCGATTGACGTGGGAGCGTATGGAAGAAACAACGATGGTGGCATTTTGTCTAATTCGATAATTGGAAAAAAAAATCACAAAGTAACTCGTTCAATATTCCAGAACCAGCCCCCATAATACAAAATGGACAACCACAACCCTATGTAGGTAGGTAATTGTTGGCGTTTCCGTTGAAAACCTATCTACTTCGGCCATATAGCACAAGTTATATCTCGGGAACAACGAATGCCAGTGGCGTATTTATGGGGGGGGGGGGGTCCAAGGGGTCCGGGAAATGTCGGTAGTTTAGTTAGGCAATGTGAGAGTGCTCGTAAGGGAAAAAAATCAAACTTAATTAAAAATTATTATTATTTTGTATGTATAATATCAAAAAATATACCGAAAAACATTTTTTAAATGTATTTAATATTTTAGTAAAGAAACATTACTTTTATTTTTAATTAGTTAGAAATCGTACATAACATAATATTATTTTTTTTTAAATAATAAACGTTGAAAAATACTACGATCATGGTTTTATAGATAAAAGTGTTTTAAGTATTTACATGGCCAGAATACAACAATTTGGTTATTTTTGTACAGTCGACTCTCACGGTCGATAAGCACTTTTGTCCCACAAAAATTGTTTTACATATTTATATAATATGTGTGTATACTGTATAGTTCAAACATATGGCGTAAAAAATTGTAATATTTAATTATTATTGTGTTGTAACATTATAAAGTAAAAAATATCGCTATATTATTATTAAGAATAATCATAGAAATACCAAAACAAAGGAAAGAGAAATAATGAAAAAATAACTCATACAGATCATTACAGTGCCATGTTTTGAAGTGATGTATAGCTGTAGTGGGAAAGTAAAATCATGCATTCATGCACTCTCATAATATGAATATGAAACTATTAAAATTATTACTGCTATATACAGTGCAGTGTTTAATTTAACGATTTACATAATTTATATATAATACTAGCTGAATTACCAGCTTCGCCCGTGTTTTTTTTTCATATTAAAAATATTATTAGACAATATTATGGGAAATATTGTAGAGTGAAATATATGTTTTATGCTTATATGTAAATCATTTTTGCTTTTTTTTTACGATTATCCGGCTTCATCAGTGTGTATTTTTTTCATATTTACAATTATTTTTATCGATAAACTTCTCGGTCTGTTGGAAGTTGGAACCTCAGAGTAATAATAATATTATTACTTTTGGTTGGAACAATAATTCTTATCTGAACGACGGACAAATAGGATAAGTAAAAAGTAACTGCAGATAGCTAGAAAAGTAGAAAACCACGGGCCGCCGTGCCGCACAATACGTATTGACGGTGAATAATTATAATAGTTGTTAATTACTCCACTAAAACGTGACATTTTTGAAAATCCTTTCTTATTGCACGGTGAAAATATGAGAAGAACCTATATTCCAAATTTCAAGTTCGTACGTTGCGTTGTATTTGAGTTACAGCTATCAATGACCAAGTGGTATTTGGATTTTATATACATAGATTACAAACATATATTTTACATAATATGTTTACATATTATATTGTATATATTATATTATACTATTTTGTTGGTAAGTTTTATTTTGAAAATGAAACATACCTGATATGTTTAGCTCTTGTCCAATTTCTTCCCATGCATTTTGGCGAATATGTTGATCTCGGTAATCAGGGGACCCATGGTCATATAAAACATTATGTTCCCTGACTTTTTCAATTAGCATTTCTTCCATTTCTGAATTTTCAAAAGGAACGATATAACATGAAACATTAGATTACGTGTTGCCACGTGAGTCATAAATGTGCGAACTTTCAGAAAATAGAGACGTGATTTCACCACAGAGTAATATTACTCTATGGATTTCACGCGTGAGTTTGATAACGTGACGTGATAAGCATGACGTGATAACAGTGTGTTTCTGATGTATTTAAATATTTTGTTAAAATATGTGGCTCCGCGTTTTTCCCCCGACACGCGAACTCACGTCCTGACAATATGTGATATCACGTGACGTGACAGTAGTGTGTTTCTATCTTTAAGGACCACTCGTGAACGATTTTTTTTGGTTATAATGTGGTTGTACTGTCAGCGTAATCGACCAATTTTGAAGTTCTCACGAAATCGACCACTTCACACTTGATGTTTCTGAATGAAATTAGAACAACTTTTTTGTGGTCGTTAGAACTTTAGAAGTCCGAACCGACGTCAATATAACCACACTACAACCACAAATTTGGCGTACATTCTTTATTTCTATTTTACATTTTTTGCGAGTGTAAAAATGGACTCTGAAGAGGAAGCACTATTATTACTTTTATTACAGCGAAGAATGCGGTGTAGTAACTTACTTTTTTGTATTTTTGAAAGTAAAATAAAAACACTTAAAATTGGGTTATATATTTATATACTTAGCTTCAACTCAGACTTGTCTTGTGGGGTGGGTGGGTACTAAAATAATTATGTTTTTGACACCCTTATGAAAAATGTACTGTGCGCCACTGGCCGTAAGAATTGACAATTTTGGGTCCATCCTATGATTGAAAATAAAAATGAAAGCCAATGTAATTCGCTATATTATAATAATTCATTAAGAATGCATGATGATTAATTTTTTAATAATTTTAGAATGAGTAAAAATTAATTTGATTATTTATTATGTGAGTTAACGGACATTTTACAACGAAGAGACACACAACCAATTCTGTGTCAAATGCGTCGTCGTTTTCACTTTGTTCGGTCATGATTTATCTCGTATCGAACACAAAACACGTGAGCATGTACTGCTGAACAACAACTGAACCAACTCAAACTCGACTACAATCTACACATTCCACAACACTATAAAAAAAAATGGTATAAAATAATATAAAGCACATAAAATAATAATGATAATAATAAATGTATAGATTAGATAGGTAGCATTATAATAATAATGATGAACTGATTAAATATTTTTTTTCGTGGTTGACGTGTCGCAAAATGTGTGTTACGCTCAACCACTGACGACCACAATTTCGTGGGTAATATAGACGATACCTACGGTATTACTGCCGACACGATGCGACTAAAGTCGAAACTGACGGCAGAAAGTGGTCCGTCCGAGTTCAATTGCATTTTTCATATTATTTTAAATGTCATTAATTTACCAATTATTTTTTTACCAGTAAATATTTTTTACCGAAAAAATCATCATGTGACACCTTAAATTAAACGTCTTAATGAGTTGAATATTCATAACATATCAGGTTAAAGATAGTAGAATTCTTTTAGAATTTTAGTTTCTTTAGAATTTATCAGTAGAATGAAATAGTTGATATTTTAATAGCAAAACGTAGTACATACGGATCGTTGACAGTTAGTACTAGTGAAAAATACAGGTAAATAATATTTATAATAATCTAAGATAATTTTTCATATTGTTTGCATAAAAAATAAATTAATACAATGTACGCGTTTTTAGTTCTATATTTAGTTGCGATGTCGAAAGGAGACCGAGATTTTATTATTTTAATACTAAATTATTAACACATCCTCATCATCAGACGACATTGTTGAAACTATAGGCACATTTAGTTTCATCAATATACAGCTAATATGAAATAAATTTCATAAAAATAGGTTCATGAAATTGGTTTCATGAAACTAGTTTCTTCAGTGTGCGGCCCGCCTTACTCTATGGTGTGAGCTTACTTAAGCGTACAGGCGCGATGCGTCCTCTCCACGCTCTCGACGCGTTGTGTCAACACCACAGTTTAATCGACTCGTAAGTCGTAATTATATCATAATTCATAGTGTATTTGTGTTGTCCGGGTACAAAGCAGACACTTGACGCGTCTGTAGGAGCCGATTAGAATCGTACCTTAAACTCGAGTTGTTTTTCTATTTGTTTTCGTGCGACTAATTCGTAAACTCGAGATGTTAAGAGAATATTAATCACGGGCTTTGTGTATTTTTTTTTCTGTTCGTCGTTTGGAACGTTATTATCTGAGCATTATAATTGTTAAAATTATTATTATTATTATTTTTCGCGTTCACCTAAATCGACGTTCAGTAGGCAGGCGACTTTAAATCAGCATCGAACAATTTTATTCGTTATGATATGAAGTTTTCGCGGTAAACATCTTGTGACGATGCGCTTCGCTCTCGAGAATCAAATCGTCGTTTGCACATCGCCTATACCCAGTGGCGTATTTTCAAAATTTTTTCTGGGAGGGGGACCCGAAAAATATTTTTATATTCTGAGTAACCCTCTTTCACCATTATCGCTGAATTACAAATTATAACATAATATAATAAAAAAAAGGATATGTGTGTATATACATAACAATAAAGGTAGTAAATGAATATTCTCTTCCTCTATTCTTACGTAATAAGTCATTTATGACTTCTGAAAGCAATTTTATAATGTATTTTGTATTTGAGTCAGGAATCTTGTAAATAAAATTATTATGTTATTATATTGTAAATTTTTATTTCAGACGTAAATTTAATTTTGTTTTCTTCTGGGGGGAGGGGGATCGAGACCCGGGGATCCCCCCCGTAAATACGCCACTGCCTATACCTATATACCTTGTACAACACAGGGTGTCTCACGACAGATTTGCCCGACGCGATTCGACACACTATAAATGGTCGTCGCCGGTTACCGATCTCATTTTGAAAAGACTGGACAACGCGTAGATTTGATTTTTTTCCTTCTGGTACCTACAGTTTTCAACTGATGTCTGATGAAACCGATCGAACAACTAATTTTTATTATTTTTTTTATTGAATAAATAATATAGATACAAGTACATTAGTTATTTAATTTACCCCATTATGCAGAGCTTGTGGCGAGCTAAATGAATTGTTAGTAACAAATAAAATCTATAAGATACATAACGTTCACAATATTTATGAAAACTTATTTCCTAATTAGCATACAAATACAGTTTAAGATTACCTAAGTAACAACCAGTTTACTGTAGTATTTTTCTTAGATTCATAATCATTTTTATATACATTATTTACAATATTTTTTTTTCAAATCAAGCGGCATAGCATTAAAATTTATTGAACCTAAATAATTTACGAAATTTTTACCTATATTTTTTTTTTGTGTAACTAACGTACATAAATGTTGAATAATAAATGTTTGCCTTCTGTTCGAATGATCTCTTAAGTTTTTTAATTTTCTTAAATGGTAATTAATAGTTATTATTTACAACACGTAATATTGCTAAACAAGAAAATACTTATATCGAAAAATGCGATTTTTCATCATTTTTAGTTTGGGACCGATAGTTTCAGTATCATTAGCATTTGCAGTTTAGAGTAATAGAGTTGATGGCAGTTAGGTACATTTTCGCCATGTCCCTAGCTTCTCTTTTCCACTACCTACTCTAAACTTATAACGATTATATCTATTGAAAAGTTGAAATTATATTGGTCTAGAAAAAAATAATTTGAATTTTGAGATTTCAAAAAAAAGTATTCTGTCTTGTTCTCTGACGTTATAAATAGTGGTCATTAATAACAAATTAAAACGAAAAAAATATTGAAAATAGTGATCTTCAGGTCTAAAAAGCCGGTAAGACAATGGTGGTGGAAGTTCGTCCATCGTCGCTCCGCTCCTCGGACAAGATTATGGTGATGAGTAGAGATACAGGAGTTGGGTGGGATACACGAGATGTATTGATAGATTAGGCATTATAGGATAGATTAGAACATTATTTTATATTATATAAAAAAAAAACGATTCTGAACGAAGATGAATTGTCAGTGAATAATATGTTTATAGTAAATCGTAATTTAACGCCTGAAATTGAAATTTTAATACAATTTAATTAATTAATAACAATGAATTACCCTCGTATTTTTTACAATTATGGTAAGCCGAACTTATGGCCAACCTTGTATTAAAATTTCAATTGTTAGCTTCTAATAAAAAATTTTTTATGAATTTTTACCTACAAAATACATAGCAAATATACATGATTTTGACGAATTTTGTCAATATTAGCACTTATAAACGCTTATAAAAAAATTTTGTGCCTATGTATTTTTATAATTTTTGAATGGGAGTTAGAAAAACTTATGTGGACCCTTCTATTAAATTTTCAAGTATTTCGTCCGAGCTACATTTTTTTTATCAACATTTATAAAAAAAAAAATAAAAAAAATCGAATATTTCAAATGCCTATAAATTGATTAAAAATGAGTGAAATCTTTTGAAAATAAAATTATATAAAGAAAATGCCAATATAAACAACTGATAAAATTTTCAAGTTTCTACAACTTATACTTTTTGAAAAAAAAACAAATAGCAAAAATCGTTTGAGGCTAAACCGTTGTTTAACGTGTTTTTGTAAAAATTTAAATTTCAAACACTCATAAAATTTTTTTGTCTGAATCCGGTAGAGTTTTTTTTGCAGATAATTGAAGAAAAACTAATGAAAAACCTTGTACCAAATTTTCAAAACTTAGTTATAAAAGAAAAAAATTTTACGATTTTTCAACAACAAAATTATTTGCAAATTTTCGCAATTTTTACATATTTCGTATAAATCGGAACTTTGAGCACTTATAAAAAAAAATTGTGACTTACGATTTTGGATTTTTTTTTATCAGTTATGGAACAACTTATAAGAAACCTTGTATTAAATTTTCAAGATTTTCTGGCAAAAAAAAAAAAATTTTATCGTTATTTTAAAAAAAAATACTTAAAAAAATTGAAAATTTCAATTGTCTATAATTAGCTCAATAAAAGTCAAAAGTGTTCAAAAATTTTACCACGTATAGATGATTTCAATATAAACATTTGGTGAAAATTTCAAGTATCTACAATTTTTGGTTTTTGAGTAACGGCTAAATAAAAAAATCGATTTCGTCGAAAACGGGTTTTGCACAAAAAGTACCGGTTTTTCCTCATTTTTTGTTTGTTTTTCCCGTGGCATTTGAAAACTTTTGGGAATTTTCACTTGTGACCTCTCTAAGGTACCTCCGATATTCGTTTTGCCACCGAAAACATACCCTGAAGTTCAAAATTGAAGCATTATTTCGAGTAGTTATGGTGTACACAGACACAAAAACAAAAAAAAAACAAAAAAAAAAAAAAAAACACACATCATAGTAAAATCAATACATTCTTCACTTCGTTCAGAATCTAAAATAACTGTTGAAAAAAGTAAATACCTATTATTTTTTCATAAAAATCTAGTTTTTTAGGAGTTTCAAATTGTAAGTAACCTACGTAGAAAAAAATCGTATTTATCTTATGTATACCAAACAAATCGTCAAACTCGTTATATTGAAATAATTAATTTTAGTGTACCTATAATATATTAACGTGTCTACTCAACAAAGGAGAAAATACCTTTATCTGTTAATTCTATCTATATGGTTGTTCAATAATTCATCGTGTAGACAATGTCTAAAAATTCATTTATGAAATTGCGATTCGCTAATATACCACCCACCCAATTTCAAACTTTCTTTTAATTTTACCTACTTGAATTAATTTATAATTATGATTTGTAATTTGGTACTGTTGTTATGGGTGATTTACCAAATGATTTGGGTAGTTGTGTTTTATTAACTTTATTGTTGTTTATTAATATTATTGGTATTTTAGTATTTATACTATTCAAAACATAATACACCCTTTTAAAAGTTATAATGCAACTAGAACAATTTTAAATTAAAAAATTAATTTTTTTTGTAATATTCATAAAATATTTTTTTTTTCTTACATAGTTAAATTTCACACAAATACAAATAAAGAATATAATAAGATTTATATCATGTTACTGTACTTATCGTATTTCGTAAATCAAAACAATACAGCCTACATAATATAACTATTTTAAACTTGAAATTTGCAAATCAGTATACCTTTGATTTTAGAGTTTAACTAATTTTAATATTCAACTAATTATACTAACTACATAAGTGTTAAACAAGTTAACTGTTGAAATCATAATACCTTGGACATCACCCACCTATTTCATCTATGACATTAGTCATTACAAAAGTATAAGTTCTGCATTGTATAAATTATCAAGTACAAAATACCAGTCATATATGGTAGAATTAAAAAAACTGTAGTTACTATTACTGTCCTTGTGATATTGATAAATAATCGAATAATCGAAAGAGAGTTAATTTCACTTAATCATCATAACACTTATTGTATTCCATTTTATCACCATAACCTGAAAATGTCAAATTTTTGTGGAACTAAAATTATTATAAATTCCTTCTACATCAAAACTGTTGTTGAAAATATGTTTTCTGTGCCTAATAACACCATAATATGTAAATGCCTATTTAGTTGTCAATATTACAGAAAATGTAATTGCTTCATTATCTGTTCAAACTTAAAACTACAGCTTGTCCATTGACGCTTAACGCCAACTTATTGAGAAAAAATCACAAATGGATTTTTAATTGATTATAGGTACTTTTAAAAATATAAATAATTAATTGTTTAATTAGTTAAAAGTCAAGAGTAACATTCTGTCATTAAGTCTTTCTTATTTTATGAATCGTATCAGAACAATTTCATATTTTTTAGATTCTGAGTGAAGCGAAGGATCTTATGATTTTACAATGATGTTTATTATTTTCTTTTTTTTTTATTTTTTCTTTTCTGTAAACACTTTTCGTATAGAAATCCTTGTCCAAAAGTTTCGTCCAGAAACTTTTTAGATTCGAAATTGAACTGAGATGGTACTTTAGAGAGGTCGTTTTTCCAAAATCTCCATAGTTTTTCCAGTAATCAAGAATAACGATCGAAAAACTGAGTAAAAACGGTAAAATCGGTAAAAATCCGCCGTAAACGAGATTTTCAATGTTCAGATTTTAGGTTTTTAGTCATAAATCGAAAAGTATTAAAGCTAGAAACTTGAAAAGTTTATCCAATATCAAACACATATTTTTTTATATTGGACAACATTTTCAGAACAATTATAGCACTTTTGACTTAAATATAGAACTTTTAATTTACCAAATTGTTTAAAAGTTTTTATGTAATATAATTTTAAATATTTGACAAAAAGTTCTGAAAATTTAATATGACCTTACTCATATACCTACCTAATTATCCTAACAAAAGTTCAAAAATCGTTAGTCAGGATTTTTTTTTATACATACTTTAATAAATTATTATAACTCACCAAAAATTATACAAATAACCGTAAAATACGTAAACAGTATTTAAATAATAATATATTATATTACACTGAAGCTTTGCTCAGAATCGTTTTATACTAAAGAAATGAGTCATCATTTCTTTAAAACTTAATACATTCATCACCAATATCTTGTCCGAGGACCGAAGGGACGAAGGACGAACTTGTACCACCATCATCTCACTTACCAGCTTTTTTACAAATTAATTTGGCCACAAGAACAATTGGTATTTAATGGTTATATTTATAAGTATACATATTTCATGAGTACTCAGCGAGGTTTGCCTTCTTGTATATATCAGTGCCATCGAGATAAATTTATAATTAATTGCAACGCTTTTGAGTATAAATTAAATTTACAATAATTTAGTGTAATAACCTGTACTTAAGTTGTAAATACAATAAGACTTTGTGTACAAAAACAGATAGTTTTTGTTGAAAATACAAATATTATGGAAAAAAACTTATTAATGCATTAATACCAATACATAAATATAAATTTGAATTTATCACATTTTTTAAAACAGTTTTAAAGCACTTTTTGACTTTGTCTTACAAAAAAAAAAAAAAAAGTTAAAATCAATAGTATTTTGTACTCACAAATCTAAAATATAATTATAATTTAAGAAAAAAAAACCACACCATTAATACATATTATAGTAACAACAATTTATAATTCATAACATAATTTTGTTTGATTTTCACATTATATGATTAAGTGAAATATCTAGTTATGAAAATCCATAATATTTTAAGTACACTTTATTTAAATATCCAAGTAATTACCAGTAAAAATACAAATCCTAAATACGTAGATGGTTTTTCACCTTAAAAACAAATATATAGCACTAATTTTAAGAATAATAACTAAATGAAAACAACATAGTTCATGACAAATAATTTATTGTTTCTCTTTCCTTGGGCGGTAACCAAAAATGGCACTTCCAACTCGGACACTCGAGCTTCCCAATTGAATCTGTAATGATTAAAATTGAAAAATCACAATTATTATAAAATTATATACACGGAAAAACTAACAATAATATTTTTAATGTTTCAAGTTAATTATTAAAATTAGCATATTTGAAGTTACTCACTGCATGTTCATAATCAGTAGACATTCCCATTGATAATTCTACTTCAGAATAATCCAATTTTAACTCTTCTACGATTTTTTTTTTGCATTCAACTAAAGCCTGAAAATGTATGATTTGAAATTAAATTAATTTATTAAAAGTAAGGCAATATTGAGTAAATACCAAAAAATCTGGATTTGGTTCTTTAGAACAATCATAACCGTACTGGCCAATAGTCATTAGACCAGTCAATTCTAAACAATCACAGTTGTCTCGGATATATTTATATAATTCAACTACTTTGTCAGGTGATACACCACTTTTTTCTGTAACATAGTATTATACAAATCATTTTATTATGTGTACATTTTAATTCTACCTAATAATACATAACATAAACGTTTACAGTAATTATACACATAAAAATTGTTTTTAACAATAATTTTATGGGAATATGATATTTAATCACATGATTAAGACATCAGTATTTTAATCATCAAAACCTAATATACCAAAAATGTTCATACATGTCCAATTATTAATATTTTTTTGCTATAGTTAAACTAAATAAAAGCTCTGTTTATGAATTTGAAAAAATATAGAGTTAAAATAATTGATAAGTATTTATATTAAATTATTTATATTCTTGAGCGGCGCAAATAGTAATAAAATATCAGAATGGCTTAAGCCTCTACTGAATTTACAAATAAATGATTTTCATAAAATCGAGAATAGCAGTCAATTAAGTTTGTGTTAATATATTTTCTGACTAACCTTTTTCATTACTAGTGTTGACTTGAATCATAACTTTCAATACATAACGTGTTATATGATTTTTCCATTTTTCATTAATGGTTTGTGCTAATTTTGCACTATCTACTGTTTCAACAGCGTATAAACCCGGAACCATTAACAATTTTGTAAGTTTGTTTCGTTGTAAATGTCCAATAAAATGCCACTTTATTTCTGGACATTGCGATATTATCTTTAAAACAATTAAAATTTAAAATAATAATTAATAATTTGATTAAAAATACATACATAAGATAATAAAGTAGTATACTTCAGGGTCATATGATTTTATAAACAACTCTTGGACATAGTTCTCACCAAAATGTCTCTGCCCTTGTTTGTAAAGACAAATAATCTGTTCAATAGATTTAGTTTTACTAACAGCAACTAATGTTGGGTTCGTGTTGATCTGGAAAAAAGACAAAAGGTTATAGTACCAATACTTTTAAAACAAAATAAATAAATACCGGTCCTCGCTTTCGAACAGTGTATTGATTGATTATGCTTTTGACATTATTGAAACCTTCGATTATAAATTCTAAAGAAGTCGTATTTTCCATAGTGTAATTAAAATTTGATGAAATTTTACTCTTGAGGAATGATGTTCGTTTGCCAATAGATGACAATGATTTTAGGAACATTCCAAATCCTAAAAAAAAGATACACAAGTTTCTCATTAAGATAAGTAAATGCTAATTTACACATTACACATGAGTGCTTGTGTGTCTAATAGTAAACAAAGACATTATGTATAATTACATGAAAGTACACCGCACACATATGATATGATATACTTTGTTCGTACATAGTAGAAAATAATTAGACATTATCACAGTATTGTTCTATAAACACAGTTTTATGAATAACATGGATTTATGAAAACTATTACCCAAGAATTCATTAACCGATCTATCTGGAGAAATAGCAATACCAAGTAATAAAAATATTTGTAATTCATTCATCGGCAGTGAAACATTCATAAACGCATTTAAGCAGTAAAAAGACTTCTTGATTGATAGCAATTTATGATTCAATTTGAGTGATGTAAGATTTGAATTTAAATGAAAATCTGATCGAAACAATCACCGAGCGATTTATTATGAATCAACAGTAAATAATCACAACATCACATCTTCTGACATTGAAGTACCTAATTAATTTAAACACGGGTACTATAAATATATTTTTTTGCTGTATAAGTGTAAAACAGAATATCCATAAGTAAGTACCGAGTCGTTTTATGGTTCGATTGGTCTGAGAATGTGGTGCCTAACATGGTTTTTGGAAACACTTATACATAATCTGCCTGGACACGCCCTTCGTGTTTGTGTAATATCTAATATGAGTTAAGTTAGCTAGTTATAATTTTACAAATTTGTTACGTCTACGTATATGCCAACGACTGCTTACCATTGGTAGACGACCGGATCTGTTGAGAGAAATTAAATTATTCGAGATCCAACACTAAAAGCAATTTAATTGTTGTTTCGACACACAATTTTCGATTCGTTAGTATGTGAACTTGAAATAATATTACGAGGTAATTAGTTAGATGGACGTTGGAGTTAATAACCGCGATAATAATAAAATTGATACTACTATCACATTTGGCTATTATCACGGACAAATGGTTGTTATCACGTGAACTTTTGTTTTTAGGTCGTATACAGTAGAGTAACCAGTATACCAGTAACTGGTACAGGTTGTATCCATAGACCTTATACTGAGTATAAGGTATTAAGGTCTATGGTTGTGTCCCATAGGCCACAACCCACTTACTGCTGTTAAGCCGCGGAAACAGAAGCAGATCAACCTTAGAGTTTTACTTTTGACCGTGGTGGGCGGTTCAATCATTTCTGTCGGTGATCAAAGTTTAAGATGACAAATGTTATTTTTCCTAAAACTAATCAGTCCCATCGGGCACCTTCTGAAACATCATATCTGCTAAATATGATTTTATTGATTTGGACGAACGACGAATGTGACGTTTTGTTTGTCCGTATGGATTAATTCGTCCACTTGACTCAACGTGGAATTATTTGGGTGTATGAGTAAAGCATAACAACTGTGAGACATTTTCTTTTTTTTTTTTTTCATATCTTTGCGATGAGACCGATAAGTTAGAATAATTACAGACCCGGATAGAGATCGTAGGTACTGGCACACCGAGCTTTAGAACTTTAACCGGTCGTAAATCAGCAATAATTGATCAGAATGGTCAAACAAAATACTAAATCCGTTTGAATTCAGTACGGACTATCGAGTGAAACTCGGTATAACTCGCCGATTCTAATCGAGTCTGAATATACAATTCATCCCCTTTCAATTCCATCGGGGAAATGAAAATATATTCAGCATTTTAAAATAACAATAAATAATTAAATAAATATATATTTAAATGTTAGTTTACCCGATTTACTTGGTATTTCCGCTTGATGTCTTTCTATACTAAGTCGAGACGTACATGTCGTCCAACATTGATACATTAAAATCACTAACACAAAATTTATACTTAAATGCATATTTTTCACTTCAATTTTCATCGTCTCTCCGTACACGCGCCTATGAAACTATCAAACTGCAAACAAACGCAACGTGAATGTGAATTAAATTAAAATTCAACGTTTAACGACTTCAAATCACAGACATAATTAATTTTTAATCTATATAATTTCAACTAATTCTTAAACGATATCAGTACATCACTCACCGGAATTTTAATAAGGATACAATGCGTGTTTTTTTTTTAAAGAGGAGCAAAGTGAGGTACTGTGAAAAAGTTAGTCGTAATTACTTCCGTTGCTTTAAACTTTAAATGCTCACGTCTTTCGAATTATTGGTCCAATAAAAAAAAATTTCTAATACGCATTGAAATTTCCAAAAAAAAATATAATAATAATAAAAATATTCTCTTGGACAATACGTTTTTATGAATAGTGGACGCCATTCAATAAAATAAAAAAACTTTAAAAAATAATTTTGTACCTAGATAAAAAATAATACGAATCTATTGTTTCATAAAAATATAACTTTATTGGTATTTCGAGATGCACAGAACGTAAATTTAAATTAAAGCATTATACACGGAGTTGAACGGCAATGCCATAAAACCTCACTGAATACCCTGTATTCAAATATTTAATTTTTTTTTTCAGTTAAACATAACCGGTAAGATAATGATGGAGAAAAATTGTCCTTCGTCGCTCCACTATCTTCGGAGAAATCTTCTAAAAGATGTTTTAGAGAATGAACAACGATAGAAGTGGACTTCTCCGTCAAAGTCTGTGGTAGGTGAAAAACTTAGGAGTTATAGGTGATAAAAGACAAAAAGAATGACCAACTAATGCGATTGCTTCTATATGAATCGTTCGGACGATTTCTGCGTTTTTTTTTTCAATTTAAGCATAAGCTCTCTTCGATCGATAGGTAAGGTTAGGTACTTTTGTCGGATCATTTATACAACGAGCTCATATGGACCTCGACAGCGTTGTCCGGATGTATGATATCGTTTGACATTCGAAACCAACTGATTAATAATCATTTTTGTTCGAGAAACGATTCTGAGCCGAGTGCGGTAGATCTTATTCCCTACTTTACCACGTATGGCCACGTACGAGTGTAGACGTTGCTCAGTCCATCGCGGGGGAATGACAGTTCGTTCTTCGCCGGTCAGGCGGTGGCGCCGCCGTGCGATCGTGATGATCCAACAGACACCGGCACACCGTATATCGTTTTACGAACTCATTATCGTCTTCCCCTTCGACGTTTTAATTGTTATTTAATTTACCTTTAAGATTTTGAACAAAAATACGTGTTTCACTCTTGTATAAAACACACACGTGTCTATGTTGCTTTTTTCATTTAAATGCTATTAATGTACTGCCATCATCGGTCACACTTTTCACGAGTATAACATTATTTCGAGTGAAAACCACGTCCAAAACGACCGCGAAGAGATCAACCGGAATCTTTTTTTAAAATCGTCGTGTAATCCGAGTATTATCTGTACTCGTCGTCAGTTATAGACCGAACGTTTCCCAGTAGACAGGGACGGTGGAGAGGGTCAACTAAACTGTTTTTTTTTGTCGACAAAATTTTATTTATTTATTTATTTATTTATTGATACCCTTTCATTTATCCATTCGCACGTGTATCTATAATTACCTATACCGAACACTCAAGAAATGGCCGATACTCTCAAATTCGCCAGTTATATTATGTGACCCTGATGGGCCGCTCACCCGTTTTTAAAAACACGTCGAGTCGCGTCAAAATTAACCATTTCGGGCCGCCTACTGGACAGGGACGCACGCCGAATGAAATATAGTCGAGTGTGTACAAAAAAACAATCCGAGCAAACATGTTAACATATCGTGGGGACTCCATATTCCTCGCGTCTTTCAATCCTTATCGCAACGGATTACGCAACGACATTAACGCATACGTACACGAAACCACTTGGACACTTTCAACGTTTAACTAAATCAATATTTGACACTATTATTTCATTAAACAATTAAATACAATAATTACTATACGTAACAGCTATACGTGTGGTACACACAAACAAAGCGTACGAATAATTACAATTATTATTTAATTCGACAATATTAGTCTAAAATAAAGTCATGATAAACTTTTCGAGTTCAATGCAAACTCGTAATTTTGGTTCTTTATTTGTTTTTCCGAAAAACTTTTCAATTTTTCACCATGTTTTTCGACGAATATTTATCCATGCTCAACCATTAAATGTTTTGTTTCTAAACCATGTCTTTAACGTCGAAAAGTACTAAAAAATAATATTATACTAGATCATTTATTTACAATACGGTATAATAACCGCAATTATCGTCGTCGCCTAAAAGCCTTTTTACTGAACAGGAAGTCACGACGAAATAAACGTCGTAGCACTCGACGAATTAAGAATATTATGTTTTGATGTGACACGTAAGTATACTAAATGTTTTATGTCGGTACCCGATAGCCGAATAATAATTAAATTTCTCGTCGCCGATCATTTCGACAGTAATAATATTGTAAATAAAAATCTGTTTTTCAGCGATTATGTGTTGGTAATAATGCTATCAAAACGTATACGTACTGTGGGATATAAAACAAAAAAAACACTTATATTTTTAATAACAATAATAATAATAATAATAATACATATTTTAAAGTTTTATTCGATCGATTGTTACCCAGAAGTTGTGATAAGTAAATTATATTACGTATCGATAAATAACCCAATATCTATTTGCTGTGCCTACATTTTTCCGTCGACACACGGCTGTTGCAGTTCACTCGAATCGTGTTTGATGATATAAAGGATTGTGTCTTACTTGACATTTTAACATTTTATCAGATTAATATTTGACCATCACACTTTGTTTATAGTTTTATACTCATTCGACGCTTATAAATACTCGACCGAACGAAACCCCTCCGAACCGTACAGTCGTATTGCAATTCGTCATTGTCACTGCACCACGCCGGTGACAGTGTGACACTGCAGCAGTGGTATGTGTGTCTAGCGGCCACAGTGTAATGTCGGCGGTCCACGGCCTATGCCAGTCACTGCTCACTGACTTGCGAGTTGCCTAGAGAGGCTTTAATTGTTTATTATTTTAATACTATTATTATTATTGTTATCATCAACGATATTATTTTCATTGTTGTTTGTTAATAATATTTATTGTAATGAGACAATATCACAAAGCGTTGTCGTAGCCACGTCTGCCTGATGTCGTCGTGGCGCGCGAATTGCATAATTTTATTATTAAGAGAGAGAGAGAGAGAGAGAAAAAATAAAAAAATGCAAGTTGATCGTTCATTACGTAAACGTTAAATAATGTAGGTACTCGGTGCTGCGCGTACAATGAACGTACGATAATAGTGTAACGTACGACTCTACTCACATGCACTTGGATAATTTTGTCGGCGACCTGAGGTCACGTTTTCCCTCTCCGCACACCACAGCCGGATTATAAGTGCCTGTTTTGTGGGCCGCAAGCAAACGAGCCGAACGGCAGGCCTAATTACACAATATGCGCGTACGATAAGCATATTGAATCGATATTATAATAATCAGGGTTCGGATTTTATAGCACGAAAAAGGACTAAAATATGCGCTGTAATATGCCCTAAAAATATCAAAAATAGCAAAAAAAAAACATTTTTTTTTTGTTGAAATTATCATCTTTTACTGGTGGTTTAAATTTGTATCTTTTGAATTAGTACGTATAACTTAAAGACAATTGTAAAATCTAAACAGTGATGAAATATATATAAATAAAACAGATTAGAGGGCATAAAATGTTTAATATTCGATATTTTCGAGCTTCTTAAAAATAGACTAACTTGTTTAATATTGTTTACCTACATCTATAATATTATTTATAAATTAATTACGAAACAAAATTGCGGTAATTTTTCACAATTTTTCTCGACACAAACGATATTTATGAAAACTATTATTTTTTTTAGATAAATAAAGCATTATATAAGAAAAATGGTACCAACACTTTAAAATAGCACTAAAAATCTAAAATGCATCAAATATGCAAAAAATAGCAAAATAAAATTTCATATTTAGAGTCCCTGCAGGTGTATAAAACAAATTTATAGCCCACCCTGCTATTTTTATCTGTATTCTATAATAATTAGCAAACGCTATGAAATCCGGACCCTGATAATCATGTATTATATCGAGATAATAGTAGTAATTGAGAAAAACGGTGATTTTGAGTTCAATTGTTTCATAAACGTTATCCGTTGAAACGGAAGGAGATAGTATTATAATATGACGTGCGCAATCAATTATTATCATCAGAACGTTGACTAAAATGTACTAAAATTTGAAACTTAATCGGATCGTCCGGCGCGACGCGTACGTCGTGGAAAACGCATATCCAAACCCAACGATCATACTTACGGTACACTGTGGTAATAATCATAATCGCGAGCGTCACACGGGGAACACGTTTTACACGTCGGGTTCAATACCTGTGTCGATACAAGACCTTCTTACCGGCGTGGAAGTTTGCGCCGCGTTCGTACAATGTTATAAAATAAGTTATTGATTTGTTTAAACGCCTATCATTGTTTATATATTGTTATAAACGTCGTATTATACGCCACGCAGACGATATGAGACGAGTTAGAGCGTTCTAAACCGTCGGCACTCAAGTCGGAACTTTATTGTGATTCTGATAAAGTGTCCGTCGGTATCACAGGGCCGCCGCACCGTGTGACGAGAGGTTCAAAGGGTTCAAACATCGTCCGAATTTTTTCCCGTTCGAAATATTGCGGCCGCAACAGGTCAGGACCACGAATGTTCGGACCGTCCTTAAGGACTGTTGCCCGTTTGTATCGTAAAACGTAGTCTTATTAATTACTATAACGCGTAAGAACATAATATGCATGGGTACATGTTATTGAAACAGGTTTACGTTTTTCGTAGCGAAAAATAAAATTATACTGTAAAATTATAAATATCTGTACGTTGAAAAATTATTTGTCATGAAATTTAAATGCGTGCAGTAGATAGCGTGAAAGAATTTAATGAAAAAATCTGAGGTGCGACGAATAACACATAGCATTATGTTAAAAGAAATTCTCTAAGTTTCGTATTATATTAGTACACAATATAAAGTGCACGTTTCGAAATAAAATATTCTCGAAATCTAAAAATATGTAATCTTCTTCTTTCTATGACTTCTTCGTACGAATGCTCGATTAAACGTTTAAAATTAGCCCTGACTTAGAGAACAATGTGTGCAGATATTTTTTCCGACTGCGTGTAAAATATTGTTTAAAAGTTTAAACACCCACTAATTTAAATTCTTCTTCTTAGTCATTGGCATTACAACTCTTCAAGAGTTTTTGCCGTCACCGACACCGCCTTCCACTCCTCTCGATTTCGTGTTTTTTCTCTCCAATTTAGTATCCCTAGTTTCTCTAAATCCTGCTTTACTCCATCTACCCATCGCTTCTTTGGACGTCCTCTTGGCCTTTTTCCTGTGGGTTTCCATTCAGCCGCCGCTTTAAGGTACTCTGAGTTAGACTTTTTCATCGCCAATTTAAATACTATGTATTAATATTATTATAGAAGAATACATTTCAATCGGTGTACTTTATAATAACATACGGAATATTAATCTAAATCTCTGCTAAGAGATCTGATTTTGTGTGCTATAATTCACCGATTACATGGGACAAAATAAAAGTTTCGTAAAATTCAGTTCCCGTGTAAAATTTGTTCAAATTAACCGGACTTACGAATACGTCATTTGTATTTTATACGTATAAATACAATTTTCAAAAGGTCATGAAGGCTTCGCAATCTTTATCCATTAAATAATCAACACAAAATAGTAATAATAATTAAACTTAAGATATTTTTCATAATTTTTTAATGCTCGAACGGTAATCTAAACACTATCTATTAAATAATGTTTATTACTAAATAACCAAATAATTTATGAATTTATGATTATCAGTTCATTTTAATGAGCATATTACATATTATACTCTTACAATCTACGAGTACATCAAAGTTTTTTTTTTGTGGTATGACCTTCATAATAACATTATAACAATATTGATTATACACCTAACACTGAATTTTACCTGGTACACGACCGTCGTTTTACATAAGATTAGAATATAATGTAAGTAGGAAATACGAAATTCAATTTCATTACTATTGCTACGTACCTAAACGGTTCATCACAATAATGTTATATGTGTGTATTCAATTATCGGTCCGTTGTCATACGAAGGGTACAGGAAAAAAACGTTAGTAGTCCATTTTTCGCGATTTTGATTTTATGATTTGATTTGATTGTAAGGTAGGAGTAATATCGAGTGTTGAAATCGATTCAATGAAAGAAGCTTTCAGTCTCCTATTACTAAAGGGGGAATATTATGTATACTGGTGAAAAAAGATTGAAGTCCATCTACAAAATATTTGTTTTTTATTTCCCCTTCTGTTGCACTCATTATTAAAACTAATAATACAGAATACTGTGGAATATATGCTAGCACTTTGATAACCCCAAAAACAGAATAAACGAGGACGAACGACATGTGGAAATTCCACAAATAAAACCATTAAAATCAATGCCTTGAAACCACTTTGTGAATGGAAACTTGCCATAAAATATGCAAAATATAAAGATTTACTTCATTTAAATCAATTTTTACTAAAAGAAGAATCTCAAAAATTCTACGAAAATCTGAAGACAAAAGAAGACATTCAGGACAGTGAAGAAGAGTATATTGACAACATTCTTTTGGATGAAGCTGAAGATTAAAAAAACAAAATAGTATTATTTATGCAATTATAATAATTTATTTAAAGTGAAGAAATTTTATTTAAAATAATGTATGTCGTTAATTTTTTTTAGGAAGAAATAAATATTTTCATGTTTTTGTATCTCCTGAATTTGAGTGCATTCTTCCTTACCAACAATATTCATGATTTACCGAGGAAAAAAGATTGAAGTCCATATTTTTTATTTTGATGTATCCTTTTTTTTTGTAATTATCATTATCATTTTTGATTTATTTCAATTACTTCTCAAAGTTAATACTTTGACTAAAACAATAAGTCATAAAGCGTTTTTTTTTTGTTTAATTATTAGACAGACAGAAGTCTGTAAACTTTGTTTTTGCTCTCCTGAAAAATTTACAAAAATGGACTATTATCGTTTTCCCCTGTACCCTTCAATAGCACAAGAGCAAACCAGAATTTTAAATCGTATGAAAGATTTGGACGATTTGGTGGTCTCGTTTTACCGTATCAAATCATACTCTATGTTTTAAGGAACATGCGATGGATCGATTAACTCATTTGCAAATTAAAATAATTCATTTTTTTTCTTCTTGTCCGTTATGGATCGTTATGAATCGTAGACATCGTAGTAGAGTATAGTTGAGTACATAAAACGCGTTCACTACCTATACGTTCTTACGGCGTCGTATAAATTTGATCGGAATAGTTTTCAATACGGTGGGCTTTGCCTTATTTGTAATAATGGATGTATTTGTAGGACCTTGTTAAAATTGTATAAAACGTTGTTAAATCATAAACCGACTCCAAAATAACGACATAATCTTTACCTAGTTTTTAATGCTTGAAACGAATTAAGTTTCTGCATAAAATTAAAAAAAAAAAAAAAATAGTCAAGAAATCCTATAGAAAACTACCACGGTTCGCAGGAGACAGTGAGATAAAATCTACTCATTTTTAAATATCAATGGAATACATTTATAATTGAATTAAATTCGAAAAAAAATATACATATTTTTGACGGAAAATTATGATTTTGTTCTACGACGTATACGTTTTCATTGTCTGCAATGCGTTATAATATTATTTATCTGCAGTTGCGATGCACATTATCGTTTGAAAACGTAATACCTACATATTTTAATAATATTTTGGTACTCTATGAAGACCGCCGTTTTATCACGTTTTACAGGATTTGAGATGAATTGGAACTTGAAAATAAAAGCGCCCCCGTGTCTTTCATAAACTTGATATGAGATTCAATAGTTTTTCAAGCTGCCATTAACGGCGAGTGCAGAGATGATTTTCTTGAAAATTATGATTATCTACACACTACACAATATTCACACTCGTATACATCGATAAAAATTAAAATTTTTCGAAAACGTTATCATCGTTTGTTTTTACAAATAACATAATATTAATCCGTTCAGAAAACAGATTACATAAAAATATGAAATGTTTTTACTGTTAAATATTATTGATTGTTATGTATTTACACTAATATTAAGTATCTATACACATCAATCATACTGCACGAAAATATATAGGTACCTACCTAATCTTTTTTATAGTTAGTCAATTTCTGACGTCAATTAATTGAATAATAATAAATATCATACTGTTATGATGATAAAATACGTATAAAAACATTAATTTTTTTTTCAAGAAATGAAATACTTAAAAAAGTATTAAACAATTAAAAAAAAATTATCTTCTTAATATTCATTATTATATTGCATAATAATCTTAAATACCGTTCATAGTGTACAGTTGGTCTGTAAACATATAATATTGAATTGATTTGAAAGTAAATTGATTGCTCATTCAAATTTCCAATATTTCGAGTACCTATGCGAGTATTTTGCGTCCTCGGCGTTTATTATTGATTATACCGAAATACTATATTTTGAAAATCAACCGCAGAAAAGTAAATCATTACTCGACAATATCAACTATAGTTAATTTTTACACGCTAATGACAAAATTAATTAATTAGCCGAGTTAACAAGATAAAAACAATTAACTTTATAGTTTTACACCTATACATTAACTGAGCTTTAATTGTTCGACTATAGTTGTTAATGCCAGTTGCCCACCTTTGTACGATAAAATATATAATGATAGGCAGGTAGCTACATTTTTTTTTTTTACACGTGATGTATTTCCGATTTTTAGATCGCTCCGAGAGTAATCGGGCGTTCACCATTATAGAACGCAGGTACGCTACTATTTCTTTCCGTTATCTACGGTCGTCACCCCGCGATTACGTCCGTACACACATACGTACACGGGCCACGTACGGGTACATTTTAGGCACCGAGATTACACAGGTTTTTTACACGTCTAATTGATTGACCATAGTCCACACGAGCTGTATACGCGAGTTCACGAAAGCAAGAACAAAATTACTCTGCTTTACAGTTATGCGTTAAGTGTACTAACACATCCGTCGTCGCGTCACGGGTGTACGTTGTGTATATTAATAGTGTTATGTTATGTCGTGTTGACAGTTTTAGCAAAAGTCGTTTTGTTTCGCGTAGGCGATCGTCATTTTTATTTTGCGATTTCACGCGTAAACCGAGTCACGCAATATATAACTGATTGCCGTGAGCGAAACGCGAGTAGATTTTTCCACGACGACGATTCGAAAGTCAGACTAGGCCGGGCGCGTTGTCGGTTTTCGCCGGAATCCAACTCGACCAAATAATACCAACGATTCAACACACCGCGCATAATATTCACTATATACACACGTACGACCACGGAGACTGACCGGAAATCTCGACGGTCAGACGCGTAGATCTGCTGCAGGTAAAACCAAATGATTTATACCGGGGATCACCAACTGGCGGACCGCGAGAACTTTTTTCACGGACCCCTGTCCGTGGAGTTGTTTTTTGAATTTTCATAATAGAAATATAAAAAAACATTCTATAGTAAATAATAAGACAAGAATGTATCTATCGGGTAGGCGGTTCATAATAACATAGCATTTATTATAATTAATATAAAATATGTATATACAATACTATTGCATAATGTATATTGAAAAATTCCGGGGGTGGAGGTGTAGCCCTAAAACCCCCCTTGTACACGTGCCTGGTTTGAGACCGCGGAAACTTTGGTGAGTTTCAAAACGAACCTCCGTAGAAATGAGTTGGTGACCCCTGATTTATGCGAAGGACTTACGTTTTTCGTTGATGATTCGACCGGACAAAAATCGCCTTATCACTTCAAAACGTGGTGTTTTATAATAAAAGATTTCGTAAACATAAATAATACACAACTATTAAGTCAACATGTTTACGACCGGACCGTGTAATATTATACTACTACGCATTTATATGCGTATGCACAAAAACCTCCGTCGTTTGTAATAAATTGACACAACTAAATGTAAATATTTTCATAATAAACAATACTTATGAGATTAACAATATTGAAGTTTGAATTTTTTAATGTGATAGGTACGCATCGTCGAGAAAATAATTAAAACGCGTATCGCGTAATGTGTAGGTGTTGTGTACATTCCGGATAAGAACGAGTATGACATGTGTAGATATGTGTTTAAACTCGCGAGAACGGATAACGATTAAATACCTATGTATTTTCATGTTTAAGAAAACTGACAATTACGTTTTATAGATTAATCAACAAGGTTTACCGTTTATTATAAACAATATTTTCCGGAAGATTTTTAAGGCACTTACGCGATGAAAAATAACGGCTTAGTGTTTTTAAGTACCTAATTTAAGTTTGTTGACCATTAAGATTGTAGAAAAATAAAGAGATTTATTAAGTAGAATTCCTATGAAATACAAGTTCGTTATAATAAATTATAAACATAACATAGCGTAAAATCGAATCTTTTAAAACGTTTTTATTGTTGTGAAAATGTGTCACCCAATCGAGATATTCGAACGTACTCGTTAAATTAAAATTTACCCTCATGAAAATGTATTTGAATGACAGGAATTTGGTGTGCCTGTAGTTATAAACTCGAAGAATTTTCGAAATATCATAGATTTATTTGTGATATTTATTCTGATTATCACGTTATCTTAGACCATAAATTGTTTCATAGCAATTAATTATTATTATAATTTACCATAATTCTTGAGATATTTTATTGATTTTGATTTTTGACTGGTTCAAAGTGTTTACACATTGTTGGAGTAAAAACAAAAGTAGTGCAATAGAGAAAAAATATTTGACTCAGCCGAATTTCAATAACCCTATAATATTATACACAAACGAATAAATATATATGGCGCTATTGAAAATTGAACATTCCGAAGATCGGGTAGTTGAAACACAATCTATCTCTCTTCAAATGGTGCCAATTAATAAGGTTATATCATTACATGTCAAGAATTAACAAACGCGAAAACAAATGTAGCATCTTCAGTGTGCATCAATCAATCACACACCAGTATATTTTTTATTATGGCTTTCAAAATCAAAATCATGTCTAATGATTCATTTCTGATCATGTCTTTATATTAAAATCATTGGATTACAACACATGAAAAACGACTATGATTATAATATCTCGAGATACATGATGTATATCTTGTAATTGTCTAATACACACTAATACAACACCAAATCTAATGTATTCAAATTTACTTTTGGTTTAATAAAATATTCTTCAACAGCTTCTTTTGGCTTCGCAATAGAGTGCTTGCCGTCATCACGATTTTTCGAGTCTTTCTCAACAACCCCATTGCCATCTTTTTCTGAGCCATCCTCGGGATATTTTCCCCGTTTATTTTTAAAGGTACTAAGTTTTTCGTCTATTATGCAGGTAGACATACATGTTTTTTTCACATTCATAGGTTAAAATGTGGATCTTATGATGGATATTTATAATCTAACCAGCTTGATTGTTTTTAAAAGTAATTTTGACTTGATAAATTTATAAAGTGCATTAGACACTGTCTCTAAACTCGTGTTATCCTCACTCCCGTTTCATTTTTCGTCCACAAAATCACGCCAAGGTATGGAAATGTGTTATTTATTTCATATGACAATTTGTCCACTTTATTATACTCGCATAATAATTCCATGATCTTGGTTTTCTCTCATTTCTGTTTTTCGCAGCTTTTTCTAGACTCACGACTGCTCGAACGATATCATTTCAAGCATAGTCCACGACACTGAGATCATACGCAACCACCAGAAACTGAATCTCTTGTTGATCCAACGTTATTATTTTAGTGGCTTATTATTGCATTTCCTTGACATTTTTTTTCCGACGCTATGCTTAACAAACATAGGACAGGAATAATGCACTATACGCAGTTTTAATCCTGTTTCTGTTGAAATCATGCTTCATAAGCCGTCTGATCCATCCTAGTTCGGTACCGTGTTTTTCTATATGCGTATTCTTGTCAACTCTGTCGACTTCTTCGGTATGAAAAATTCGACGTGTGTACAGGTATAATACAGGGCGTCCCGCGGAGATTTACACAACGCGACTTGATCCCGGATAAAATGCACGCGTTTGAATGATTTGCATTTAAACACTTGTAGAATTGCGGGATTTAAATCTGTCTCTCGTAATGATCTGACCCAATGTACACGCTTTATGTTACTCGTGAGTTCGATGTGATTCTAAGCGTTTCATAATTTTTATCAAAAATAGAAGTAGTAGTAGTCTTATTTATTTTATCGTAGAATTGTTCGCTGTATTTTGTTCATAAGCGTTTGCAACACTATACGATATTGCAATAATTGAGCTGGTATTATTTTGCATTTACTATCCAAGTATTACCCTTGAATTATTATAATCGCTAATTTTTTCGATGTCTTAAAATTGTTAATATCGATAATTAGTGGTCATTACACATTAATTTGTATAATTTTATTTATTGCTATGGCAATCAGTGTAAATTTTCAGCATACTTTCATATTGTTCCATTGATTATCAACAATATATTTATTAGCTGTACACTGTTATTATATATTATACACAATATATATATTTAATGTAAGACTGATATACATTTCTACGATACGCAATTAAATTTTAAAATCATTTTCGGTATACTTGTGAGTTGCTTGTGACGAGTAGGTAAAAAGCACATGACGAGCTAAAGTCTTTAAAGTGGTCTGCATGACAATTTGCGTGTTAGGAAAAAAAATATTGAAATGACGCCACTGCTAGTCGACCTTGCACGTAAATTGTCGACGGTCGAAATTCTATACGCACACTTTTCAAGATGATGATAAAAAACTGCACTACTTCACTATATGCGCCACGCATAAAACGTCGGTTGATAAACGATGACGTGTCGGACGAGATGCCTAGATTCGCGCGAGGGCCTTTCGACGGCCAACAAGGCAAGAGGGTGAGCGACTTCGGGCGTCTGATTGCGTCGGGTTGAATACTGCAGTTAGATTCGGTCACCCGTTCACCGAATAACGCCGTGCGAACAGTGTTTTGTCCTAAATAATATGTCGGACGGTTAAATCACCGGGCTGCAATATCCACGAAGATAAATTTATCGAAAAAAAAAATTACTCATTAAATTGATTATTGAATTAGGAATCACCGATACTCGGTATATTGAAATAACTTAAAAGTACTATTATTGATTTTTCTTAATGTGATCCACGTTATTGCACGATGCCTAACTAAGGTGTTTTTTGTAATTGAAAAATGTATCAACTATTTTATAAATTTCTGCGTGATAATAAATTAGACAACTCGTTGAATGATCGAGACGATAAAGTTCATTCTATCCGATACTTCTTAAGCTGTACTTTTCGCTTACTGTATTTTTTCAATTTTGTTTTATATGCAATATGTTGCTTATAAGTCGTCAATTGATAAACGCTCGATTTTGTCACTGGTCAGTGATTACATAGTCATTCTTTTGTTTATTTTCACAGCGGGTAAATGCGAATCGTAAAGTATTTGATTTGATATTATCTACACGAAAATGTATTTTGCAACACATTCAATGTCAGAGATATCTCTTTACACAGATATATATATATATATATATATATATATATATATATATATATATATATATATATATATATATATACAATATGTATTACCGTAGTCCCCGAGCGGAGTGGCAACTTAATAATTATTCAGGCCAAGCAACCTAATAATTTTTTGCATTATTAGATTCCAAAACTCTTTTTCACTCCAATTGCATTTTTTCTAACTGCGCTCAGGGTCCATATTAAATAATAGTGACGCCACGTCACGCGAACGGATCGTTTAAGCGCCGTAACATCCGTAATCGCTTCCATTAGACGTAGTCTACTGTCTACGTCGATAATACATCTTATATGAGGTGATCCAGTCAATTTATTAAGCACGACCAAAAGCCGTGAAGTTTTTCGATTAGCATCTTTTTCGAGTAAAGTCATTGAAGGTCTATGGTAAGGAGAATGAAACACTGGTAGGCCTCTTGTACGGCTGATTCGATTACAGACGCTATTAAGTATAATTATTTTGTGATGCTGTAGCGAATTTATAAGACGAATCATTACACTTAGAATACGATCCCAAGCAGAGCTAGGTGAATGGTTGTATAGAGTAGGTTTTTATAAAGCTTATGTTGTTGATATTTAAATATCGAATGCCCATTATCCACCAAAGTAATCATGTAAAGTATTGAATTATGATTTACAACAATCGGTAAATATAATAGCATTGACAATTTATTGATTTCTGCAGTTATCTTCAATTCTTTGATTACTTAATACTAATAATCAGCATTAATCACTCATTAGCTGCAACCTTGTAGTCTAATAGCAAATCATAATTCTTACATTCGCGAAATTCGTGAAAATTATCCGTTTTGCTGTATTAATCTGATACATAATAAATGAGTGTCTATAAAATAATTAACTTCATCAATTTGGAATTTAAATTTATAAAACACTATTAAATTAATTTTAAGTCAAGCTAATTGAGTGTATTACTGAACTCACAATGCATTTCTAAGCGTAAAATAAGAAATGAAAAATGTTATGAAATTTTAAAAAAAAACGCGTTTGTAATCACAGTTATTGACTTTTAAATTTGGCAATTAAAAATTTGAAATTTACATCGAAAAAATATCGAGTCAAGTTGAAACAGAATTAGTAATAATACTTTTAATCTCATCGTTTATAAAAACTATTTCTCTTAATACGTCTTACCCGGGTATTGGAGAAAAAAAGCGATTTCAAAGAAACAAAATTTAATTTTAAATAAACATTATGATATAATGTGTTATACTTATATTAAGTATATAAACTTATTTGAAATCTATAAGATTTATTATTTTGAAATTCACCAAAATGTTTTCATATTATAATATCATAATTGAAGAGTATATAATATGTTAGATATATTATATGATTGTAAAAAAAAAAAAAAAAAAAAAAAAAACGAACGAGCTTATAATATTTTTTAGATGTGATTGAAAGAAAAATTATTCAAAATTATAATATCTAAAAATTTAATACGAGCAGAACATAATAACTTCGATAAAGAATAACAATATAGGTACCATTCGTGCGTACCTACTGCTTATTCAATGATTAGGTTTCATAACTAAAAAAAAGAATGATCTACGATAAAATTAATTTAATTATGTAAATGTATTGTCTGAGACTAATTTTATTCACGATACAGTTATGACAAATAATTGAACTTTAATGAATATGAATGATAAAAATATTAAATTTAATAATTTTAATATTACAAGGTATACCTGTTATGTAGATACGCACAACGTACACGTAATTTGTAAGATCAAGGAAATTTAAATTAAAGCATACTTATTAATAAAAAAATAATAATAAAAAGAAGATCGGATATATCAGCAGGTATATAAATTATCGGTATTGATAAACATATGCGACCATGTGGAATCTGTATCAAATATATTGAATTCGATTAAATAAAAATATTATAATACCCCCGAAATCAAAGCAATTAAAGACAAACGCAATATTCGTAAAATATTAGGAGTGAAATTAGTATAATAACCTTAAAACGAAATTATTGTTTTAGGCGCAACCGATCTACGCCTACCCAAACCTTAATCTAATCTCTTTACGTTGTACAATGAATTCTTTTTATGTTCAAACGAGTTACGACCGATCACATAAACATAATTAATAACGTTTTATTCATTTCAATTTATTACGTAATTTTTTTTACAGAAGTATTATTTTACACGGATATATCGGACATTTTGTTTAAAAATGGCTTCGGAAAAAACGGTCATGGCGAATCTCGAAATAGAGCAACCGGGTAACGGGAATAGAAAAAGCAACCAATATTTAGCCGCTTTCATCGGTGAGTCGTCACTAAAACGATAATAAAATATATCCTGAGATAAATCAGTTATTTAATTGTGACATTCGTGTGTAGCGACTATTGGCGGGTTCATCGCGGGCACGGCGCTCGGATGGTCGTCTCCCGCCGGTCCGGTGATCGTGAAGAATCCATCGACATTCGGCATAGTACCCGAAGACCTCGAGTGGATCGGATCGTGCATGCCGCTCGGCGCCATGATCGGATGCCCGCTGACCGCTTACCTGGTCGACAAGCTGGGTCGTAAAAACATGATGCTGATCATGTCGGTGCCGGTCCTCGTCGGCTGGGCAATGATATACTCGGCCACCTCTGTAAGTGTACCCCGTGAATAAACGTTTCGACGTCGAACCGTTTTCGTTGTTCCGAACGCGAAATTAATCACTGTTCTTTAAAAGCTGTTGTGGTTCTGTGCCGGTAGACTTTTGACCGGATACGTCAGCGGAGCGTTCTCCGTTATCGTGCCGTTGTACACCTCCGAAATAGCCGAAAAAGAGATACGCGGCACACTGGGTACGTATTTCCAGTTACAGGTCACAGCCGGGATCTTGTTCAGCTACGTCGTTGGTCTGGTGAGTTTATTACACGATATACGCGTTTCGATACATTCGACACCGGCACGGTATGTGAATATTATAAATACATAATTTTGTTTGTTTTTTTTTGTTTTTTTTTTTTTAATTTAAATTTTAGTTCGAAGACGTAAACTTACTGACCGAAATCTGTGGCGTGATTCCATTGGTGTACTTCGTTTTGGTGGCTTTTATACCGGAAAGTCCGACCTTTCGTCTCATGAAAGGAAACGTCGAAGAAGCTCGGTCATCTTTGAGATTCTTCCGTGGACCTCGTGGCGCCATCGACCAAGAACTGACCGATTTGCAGGACTCGTTATCTAAGGTCAGAAAAAAAAAACAAAACGTGCACAAATCTCATCGATTTCCAATAATTATTGAACTGTTGATATTTTGATATACAGACCGAAAGAGAAAGAGTTCCGATCATGGAAGCGTTTCAAACGACGCCCGCGAAACGCGGTTTGTTCATCAGTCTCGGAGTGATGTTTTTCCAACAGTTCAGTGGATGTAACGCCATCATATTCTTCGCTACCGCCATATTCAAAGTAAAATTCCGCACAAAAAAAAATAACATTTAGTTTCTAACACCAATCGTATAACACTGTAGTAAACGTCAACTAATTTGTCGCTTTAGAGTGCTGGCAGTGACATAAACCCGGCTTCGTGCACCATCATCGTCGGTGTCATGTCGGTAGTCGCCACGTACGTCTCTACGTTGATAGTCGACAGACTGGGAAGGAAAATTCTACTCTTGAGCTCCATAATCGTCATGGGGCTGTGTACGTTTTTGATCGGTCTGTTTTTCTACTTGCGTCAAGTGAACGTCGACGTTTCATCGATCGGATTCATTCCGCTCGTGTCCTTGTGCGTGTTCATAATCTTGTTCTCTGTTGGTTTCGGCCCCATCCCGTGGATGTTGATCGGCGAGATATTACCGGCGCAGATCAAAGGTGAGTTTTTTTATTTTCACCGACTCCGTCACTATAGAATCGAATTACGCGTATTGATTGTTTTTTTTTCAAATCACAGGCACCGCTTGCTCGATCGCTTGTATGGCTAACTGGCTTTTCGCCTTCTTGGTCACGAAGTTCTTCCCGATACTGGTAAACAATATCGGCGACGGTAAGACGTTCTGGGTGTTCACGATGTTCTGCTTGTTGGGCACGTTCTTCGTGAGCTCCCTCGTTCCCGAGACCAAAGGAAAGACGATGGACGAAATCCAAGTAATACTCGGCGCCAACAATGACCGTAGACCGACGACGCTGACCAACGGTTCGTCCGCCGACCAGAAAAACAATTCGCGAAACGCGCACGCTTAACGCAACGAACGAGTGGTAGTTGATATTTTCATTGACTAGGTATTATCAATTCACCACACGACATCTACGAGCAGAACTATCGTCCACACCGATTTTCGGTTTCCAAACTTTCAGAAGCATGACCCTGTTTAAAAAGTAATTTTACCTAGCCTCCCCCCTCCTGTACGATTACATTTATTTCAAATCATCAATATTAATTGCAATAGTGTATCAAATTAAATTTACTTCGTGACCATCTGTTTAAACTTTCCAGACCCCGATTTTGTCATCATATAGTGCCGTTTAGAAGACAGTCTTTTAAATGTTACAAAATGGATACCAGCGTGATTGTAAATTATGTCTGGGATGTTTTTTTTTTTTTTTTTTTTTATTGTTTTTCTAATCATCGACTGTTAAAAGCTATTGTGAGAAAAAAAACTGTATCATATCGACCGCTAAGCCTCGAATCTCGATTATATACATCGTAATCAATCTCATATCAATATATTTTGTAATTTATCTATGAACATGTCTATTTATTTATTCAACAAAGTTGTTATAAAATTGATCAATTTTATTGATTCCCTGTTTTTTTTTCCAAACGTGTAAAAATCGTTTCAAATATTGTCTACCTGTGCTGTTGATAATCATAATACGATTTGAATTGACGTGTTTTGGTGGTGTATAAAGCGCCTTGAGCACGCATTTTTGAAGGGAGTATAAATACAGTTATATTCACCATAATATACTTCACAATCAAATGGCCGGGGAGACTAGGTGTCAATCGCGTATATTATTGATATTACAGAATTTTATTTCGAAATCAAAGCATTTGATAAAACGATATTGAACAAAGTTACCAATAAGCGGAATTTAATTTATAAACGTTCAACAATTTCGATCGTTTTTTAATGATAAAAAATAGTAGCTCGAGTAAATTTTTCTATTCGGTTTTACATTTTTATCCGATATAATATTGCGCCTGCGATTATTGTAAATGATGTTCTCAGCCAGACAAATATGGTTTAGATAGAAATATTTTTACGTTACGTGTTTATTGTTGTTGTGTGTTTGATCATGATATGATCTAAAAGTCACGCGTCTGTGACGCTTTTTGCTCGTTGTTTAAAGTTCGAGTGTGAAACGTAAACACGGAGAGAGTCTGCGGAAAAACTCGAATAACAGTGCTCTAAAAGTACACCATGTGCGCGAACACGTGACCAAAGTCTGAGCTTCGTGCGCGAATCAAACGTACGTATCTTCGCCGGATCCTGTAGCTGTTTTCACGTTTCGACCGTTGTGAAATATTATGAATCCGTCACGTGGCGTACAACCATAAATCTATTATTCGTGACCTGAAACACTCGAGGTTAAGGCTTATGGTGCAAAAACTAATGAAAATAAAACTATTAATCTATGACGTGCGGCGGAGTGACGGTGGTCACTAGCTGTGTCCTCATCGTGTTTTCGAGATTGACCGACGGTTATTTCGTTCGCTGTTGATCCGGGTTATTCACACATGGCGCGCAGACACAGACACAGACGCAGACACACACACACACACACACACACACACACACACAGACACAGACACACACACACACACACACACACACACACTCACACACACACACACACACACACACACACACACACACACACACACACACACACACACACGTCATATGGCTAAATGTATGTATGCGTGTTTCGAGCCGTTTTAAATATTTTCAAATGATAATATGAGCCCCACATCGAACTCGACTCAAATGGCGATTTGCACCACCCACAAATAAAATGTCTATAACTCTCCGTCGTCGATCAATGAAAATCGCTCGCCGTAATCAGTTTTCAAGTTCAAGATTTTTCATCCGCTTCTCATAACGCATCAATAAATCGTTTTTGATTATACCACTCGCGTTACGTCTACACGCGTCGGCGAACGAGTAACACTTACATGTTATTAACAATTATTTACTGTCTAATTGAAATACTTCTGACTCCGTAATAGTTTTCTCGGTTCCGATATAGTAACGATCTTCTCGTGATATTGTGCTATTATTTTACATACATTAGAAACAGAATACAATTTTCGTTCCGTATTCGTTCGGTCATACCCACCGTGTTCGTTTATCTTGTACCGTAATAATATTTTGTACAGAAGTCAAGTATTATCAGGGCGAGTCATTACACGGCAGTGACATTTTTTGTTTGGTGAACTACACTGCAAGTGCGACCTTGAAATAATGTGTCCCTGTACATTTATGATAATTTCTCTTGCAATATTACAATCCGTGTCTATTTCGTCACCGTACTGAAAAGATACGCGCGCACTCGCAATAAACATCGAACTACCTAACGAACAAATATATGAAGTCAATCTTTGGTTACATTTTTAATATTTACAAAGTTTAAAATTCAATATTTATTGAAATAATATTGAATGGACAAACCAACAGGCTAGGAAAACATTAAATGAATTTGTCCCACGTTTACAAATAAATCTAGAAATAACTTCTAAAAGTGTTGCAAAAATTATAAATTTTCTTTATAATTCGTGGTCCAAATTAATTAACTTTTTTTTTTCGAAACGTAATTTATGGTTCAAATTACACACGTCTTCGAAGTATTTCTGCCCCGTTCGATAGCGGAATGCAGCGTTCTGGGTCTGCCGTTGGACAATAACGTGACCGAGACGGCGGCGGACTCTGGTTCCGGACTTCTTCTTACCCAGCATGGACCATGACACGAACAACATATGTTAATTCGAAATTTTCTCGTGATATTTATAGAATTTTAATATTGAGTTATAAAGCGTTTATCGGATATAATATTTAATTTGTAATTTCGTATTTATAGTTGTCCCATAAAATTGTGCTTCGTGTTTGGAGCCTATCCTTGGAAAAATCCTGGTGGCGCCACTGCTACAGAAGTTATTTTAGGGTAGTATGGCCTTGGGCAGTATTTGTTCGACACGAATAAACAATAATATCATATGCTTTGCCGAGAGATATCGAGGGAAATTTTTTTTACTTCGCAAGCGTTTTAAGAATAACAAAACTACCCTTAAAATTATTTTCGCTATATCCTAGAAAAAATTAGAATACTTTTAAATTATTGCCAATCACACATCTTTGATTAGGTATCGACTTTGAGTGTTGTTTATACATTATACATATTTTTTCTTGTACATGAACTTTTCTCAACAAGTGTGTCTGTGCCGAAGAATGTTTTGCTATCTCAGAATCATCACTTTCTAGTAGCCATTTGCACCCATAAACAAAATATTTTGATTGAGGTGCACCGCAGACCAGATGACGTTTATTATAATATGTATATCTAATCGCCGTGGTTCGAGACCGGCTGGTGTGATCTCGATCTATTTTTTGACGTTAATTTATAATTCGAATTTCTTGTGTGCGGAAGAGATAATTGGATTATAATCATTTTTCGCCGCCTTGTCACGGAAAGATGATTTGTGTGCGTGCATGTTTGTGCATGTGAGTGATTTATTAGGTCGTAATTGAATCTTATACAATCAGTTGAGCGTTTTTTTTTTAATACTTTTGTTACGCAACAGGTATCAGACACGATAAAATAAAACACAGATAATACCGTTTACTCGTCGTATGGTTATAAATCAATTATCAGCAATAACTTTATGTCAACAAATATGTCAGTCTCCCTTTATTTCTTTCAACGAGACAGGCCCGTGCTGGCCATTGAGCAAATAAACATCATACGAGTTGATCAGTCAATAACTCATTAATTCGAATGAAGAAAAACTGTAGAAAAAATCTATTGGCACCATTGACCTTGTAAAAAGACCGACCAAGTGACCGACTATCGAAACTCGATGCATTATACATTTTTTTAAGATAATCGTTCAAACTGCAGTGCTTCTTGACTATGCAACGTGCCTCAAACACGGGTGTCAATGACAAGAGGTCTACATCCTACGCTTTATTTGTGGAATGTAATAAATCTGATTTACAAATGCAATAACAACCATTTTATTCAATAAATTAGTTTATTATTATTATTATTTATTTTTTTAATGACTACTGCACAACTACGCTTAGATAACGAAAACAATTTTAACTTTTATCTACCTGATGTTTTAGGTTACTTAGTTTTCTGGTTATTAATGGTTATTAATATTAAAACATAATATTAAGAAGCACAATATTTTTTTTTTGAAAATGTCGATTTTTAAATTATTATTAAGCCAACAGTAAAAAAGCCGATAAGATAATGGTGGTGGAAGTTCGTCCTTCGTCGCTTCGCTCCTCGGACAAGATAATGGTGAGGAGTGTATAGCACTTTCTATCATGGGATCACCTGGTTTACGATAGTTTAGTTGTATGGTACTTTACATTTGAATGCAATGATAAATCATTGTAAGTTAAGTACAGGATACAGTAGTTGGGTGGGATACACGAGATGCATTGCTAGATTAGGCATTATTGGATAGATTTTGGAATTATTTTATATTATAAAAAAAAAAACGATTCTGAACGAAGATGAAGATGTCAGCCTTAAATTGTAATATATATTTTATTTTAATATCCTAGATTGGGTTAAATTTACATTTGTCTATTCATGTGACTTCTGCTCGTGAGCATTGGACAAACCAGGATGTGCATAGATAGGGCGTAGGTAAATACCATATTATTTGCCTAAATGCACTATCGTGACGGCACCACCCGACCCCGCCGTCCATATATGCTGAATGCTCCGTGGCTACGTCTATTTAAATATTAATAATTAATAATAATATATAAAATCCGCATGTTTATGGAACTGATACACACATTAAAATAACTGGAAATTGGAAGTTAGTAACGTTCTATTCAACCATGTAAAGGTACGTTATACACCTTGTGTTTACAATCTACCAATATTTTGTATAGAACAGCTGTCAGCTACTGATTATATTATAATAAACTTAATCTATTTAATTATCTTTATCAGCTGTGATATTACATAATATTTTCATTTCTTATCTTTGAATACAAAAATTTTTATACATTTTCAACTACAAAATAATTTGCAAATATTCGTGATTTTGACAAATTTTGTCGATTTTTGAACTTCAACTGCTTATAAAAAAAAATTGTGCCTATGTATTTGAATAATTTTTGAATCACTCTTAGATCAACTTATTCAAAACCTTCTATTAAATTTTCAAGCGATTTGGTACGGCCAAAAAATTGTTATCGACTTTTATAAAAAAAAATCTAAGAAAAATCGAATTATTCAAATGCCTATAAATAGCTAAAAAATAAACGAAATATTTTGAAAATACAACTATGTAAAGAAAATGCCTATTTAAACATTTTGTAAAAGTTTTAAGTTTCTACGACCTATACTTTTTGAATAAGAACAAATATCAAAAATCAATGATGCCTAAATTGTTATTTTACGCGATTATGTGAAAAAATTGTAATTTCAAACACTCATAAAAATTTTTGATTTTATTCCAGTGCAAATTTTTTTACAGATAATTGAAGGAAAACGTATGTCAAACTTTGTACCGAATTTACAATTCTTAGTTTTGAATACTTAAAATTTTATGAATTTTCAACTGCAAAATACATAGCAAATATACATGATTTTGACGAATTTTGTCAATATTAGCACTTATAAACGCTTATAAAAAAATTTTGTGCCTATGTATTTTTATAATTTTTGAATGGGAGTTAGAACAACTTATGTGGACCCTTCTATTAAATTTTCAAGTATTTCGTCCCAGCTACATTTTTTTTATCAACATTTATAAAAAAAAAAATAAAAAAAATCGAATATTTCAAATGCCTATAAATTGATTAAAAATGAGTGAAATCTTTTGAAAATAAAATTATATAAAGAAAATGCCAATATAAACAACTGATAAAATTTTCAAGTTTCTACAACTTATACTTTTTGAAAAAAAAAACAATTAGCAAAAATCGTTTGAGGCTAAACCGTTGTTTAACGTGTTTTTGTAAAAATTTAAATTTCAAACACTCATAAAATTTTTTTGTCTGAATCCGGTAGAGTTTTTTTTGCAGATAATTGAAGAAAAACTAATGAAAAACCTTGTACCAAATTTTCAAAACTTAGTTATAAAAGAAAAAAATTTTACGATATTTCAACAACAAAATTATTTGCAAATTTTCGCAATTTTTACATATTTCGTATAAATTGGAACTTTGAGCACTTATAAAAAAAAATTGTGACTTACGATTTTGGATTTTTTTTTATCAGTTATGGAACAACTTATAAGAAACCTTGTATTAAATTTTCAAGATTTTCTGGCAAAAAAAAAAAATTTTATCGTTATTTTAAAAAAAAATACTTAAAAAAATTGAAAATTTCAATTGTCTATAATTAGCTCAATAAAAGTCAAAAGTGTTCAAAAATTTTACCACGTATAGATGATTTCAATATAAACATTTGGTGAAAATTTCAAGTATCTACAATTTTTGGTTTTTGAGTAACCGCTAAATAAAAAAATCGATTTCGTCGAAAACGGGTTTTGCACAAAAAGTACCGGTTTTTCCTCATTTTTTGTTTGTTTTTCCCGTGGCATTTGAAAACTTTTGGGAATTTTCACTTGTGACCTCTCTAAGGTACCTCCGATATTCGTTTTGCCACCGAAAACATACCCTGAAGTTCAAAATTGAAGCATTATTTCGAGTAGTTATGGTGTACACAGACACAAAAACAAAAAAAAAAAAAAACAAAAAAAAAAAAAAAAAACAAAAAAAAAAAAAAAAAAAACACACATCATAGTAAAATCAATACATTCTTCACTTCGTTCAGAATCTAAAATACCAACAACTTAAAAACAGTTCGTTCAGAATCTAAAAATAACAACACAATATGACTATGTTAAGTGTTTGAGCTTCCATAATTAGCCATATAAAATGTAATTTTAAGTATTATTATAATTAATATTTTATAAATCATACATACCTACAACGTACAACATATAGACTTAAAATTATATACAGACTGGATTCGATTAAAAATTGGATTAGACATTTGTACCAAATCTAAGAACAAACAAATTTTAACCATACCAACTAAGTTGTCAGTCATAAGTCTGAAAAAAGTGGGAAAGAAATTTGTATTTTTTTTTCGTGTGCATACCTAGAGGTAGTTTTTACCTGCTATATCTCGTGTGGGAACTTACATTCGCCCATTAACAATTATGCGAGATCCACTAAAATGGTCATTGGCATCCGGCATTGTTTAACACAGGAAAGGCCGGACAATACAAAAATATTGATATTTATAAATTATATGTAATAAATTTCGTTCAAAATACTACTTTGAGGTATGATGTATCTTACGGATCACCTTCCATAAGTACACCACTGCACCTCTGTACCTAGTTTTTATTGAAATTATAAATTTAAGCAGTTACTCACCAGGAAAACAATGTATATGATGCATATAGGAAACGGATGAAATCAAGTACCTCTCTCGTCGATAGCTGAAAACACCCTAAAATAAAATTGAAAATAAAATATGAAATCGTCTAGTTGGCGCTGATAACTATAGGTAGGGTGAGGTATATAGAAAAAACCTATTTTTATATTTTGTTGCGCGTGTAGACAATTACTTCAGATAACGGTTGCAATTTCAAAAGTCAAAAGAAAAATCTTATTTATTACAGCGAACATCTTATGATATAGACATACGTCGAACAGCATAGATAGAAAACTGGAAATATTATATCGAGCGTAAAGACAATAAATTACGAAAATTGCAATCGTTAAGTTAAGTAATTGCCGACACGCGCAACAAAATATCAAAATAGGTTTTTTCTATATACCTTGCCCTGCCTATAGTTATCAGCACCAACTCGACGACTTCATATTTTATTTTCAATTCTGATTTAATGTGTTTTTAGCGGTCGACGAGAGAGGCCAAATTTTAACACACAATTTTCATTGGTCTACCTACATTGTTTTTCAGGTGAGTAACTGCTTAAATTTATAATTTTAATAAAAGCTAGGTAGAGAGGTGCAGTGGCGTAATTACGGGAGGTGATCCGTAAGACCTAACGCCATACCTCAGAGCTGTTCTTTTATTTTGAACGAAATTTATTAAATATAATTTATAAATATCAATACTTTTACATTGTCCGGCTTTCTTCTGTTAAACAACGCCACAGTATTATTTTTTTTTAACGCTTGATAATATTAAAAATAATAAAATAAAATTATATAAAAATATAAAATCACAACGTGTATTTTATTGATTTACTTTATTGTGTTTTCAACTTGTTGGTTCATAATAATATTAGGTACACCTCATTAATTAAATTGTTTATTTATAATGTACCAAACTCGATTAATGGATTTGTTTGGATGTATGGTACATATATATTTTAATGAATCCATATACCTAAGAAGGTTCTACTTACAATTCGTTTTATAAAAAAACCTTGTGTACCTAGATTATCTATCTATAATTGTATTATAATTTATAATCGAAAATAAATTAGATAGGTTAACTTCTTTTTCAACCCTCTATAGTTTTATGAATTTATATTGACCAATTAAAACCTCATGTTTTATCAACGGATAACCATATTCGTCAAAGATTTTTTAGATAAAATATTAGTCGTTAATGAAACTTTAAGGTCTAAAAAACATTTTTGACAAATACAAAATTGAAAATCTTGAATAAATCAAATAATTTTTGTTGGATGTAATAAATGTTCGTTAGGTGCAGTAAATAATTTAATTAAGTTTTAAATTCAAGTCTTTAATAACCGTGATTGTAAAGGATTATAATAATAAACACACATTTTTGTTGGTATACAAAATTTAATTTTCTATATTCCCGATGTACGCTTAGGTACACTATGAATTCCATCTACCCACCTATTACGGTTTCCAATAAAAGTGCATTAGAGGTTTATTTTTTGGCTACAAAAATAATGAATATGCCAGTAACAGAGAAACATTAGATTTCTATCAATCAATTATTATAATTTACAACATACCTTATTCTACGCCGGTATATGATAATCAAAAATAATTATAAAAGTAAATAAATATAAATTGCTTTAATTACTTTAGTTGTAGTTTATGTATCTACACAGTCAAAATTCGTCAATATTTAGTATATTTTTAATGACAATAAGCTATTAATATACAGGGTGTTCAAAAGTTTGGATACAGTCACTGCAATTATTGGTACTGATCCAACAATATTTTGATATAATGAATGAAATGATTAAATATTTTACCATTATTGTTTATCAGTCCTAACTAGTCTAATGACCGTTTCCAAACTTTTGAACACTCTGTATATATTTAAAAAAAAACCATCAAAACCTCAATATTTTGTTTATTCTGATCATTTTTAACTAACAATCCACAATCTTTACACGGTAGAGGTTTGTACTGGACCTACTGTGAATGAACCTTATAGGCAATGTGAGAAAAGAAGTAAAAAACATAACTAATTTATAAATTTAATTTGATATTTTAACTTCACATATTTTTTTAAAATTTTACACATTACATATCGTTTAATAAAGGAGAATGAATAAATTATCAATTTGGTATATATTTGTATACCAACATGTAGTCAAAAATGTCGAGGTTTGTGGCTGGTGTGGAGCTACTAATATTTAATTATATTTATTTAATTTTTTTTTTATTTTTGGTAATATTTGAAATTTTTTCTTTTACATTCTATTCAACATTTATTTTTTATATATCACACAACATTAAAAATTAAGGTAATTATCTATTATTTCTTTTGTTAACAGAATTAAATTAATGTGTTATACATAATAGTATAATTTGAAATGTTGGATTGTGAATGCTTTAAAATATATTATCAATTTTATAATTCAAATATATTGAAAACTGTTATTTATGTATTATATAGATGGCTACCATAGTGCACAATCACTATTACAATCTAAAAAATGAAGAAACCCAAAGTAAGCATGCCAAAGTAATTTTTTTTTTTTTAGTTTTTAATTGTTTTATTTATTTAGATAATAATAAAGAAGAAAAAAAACAAAAAAACTCCCCCCCCCCCCAACAAAAAAATAAAAAAAAACCTAGTATGTATATTGAGTAATTTATGTAATTACTATCAGATCCTTAATTTATTTAATTTTTTTTAAGAGTGCAAAGTATGCAAAAAGAGACACGTTGGCCGATGCTGGTGGAGACAAGAGAAGAAGGTAATTTTTAAATTGTAAATAACAGTGTCTTAATTAGGTACATTACGTGTCTGTTAATTTGTTACAATTTGAAAATGATTATTTAACTAATCAACTTCATCCTTTTTTATATAAGCAAAAATCTGAATTTTTTTTTTAGATTCTGTTTTTATTATTCAAATTTAACTATATAATATAATTATCTTTGCCGCTCTATATGTATTTTCGTATTAAATCATTCAAATACCAACAACATTTTTTATTAAGTGGTGTTTTGCATTATCAACATTTATTAAATCAGAATTATCATTCTATAGTACTAGTTTAATATAATAGGTATCACTGTGCTTTTTATAATGCATAAGGTTTTTAGAATTTTTATGAATTAATAAAACCTTATTTATTTCAGCAGCGAGACTTGCGTGAAAAAATAAACGAAAAGAAGAGTAGGGTAAGTTTATGATTCAGAAGTATCATTATTTGAATAATATTAACACATGGAATAACTGCATTGAAATAGTGTGTACTAATAAACATGCAGACAATTTTAATCAGACCATTTTTTCATATAATATACTTATCAGCGGCGTATCCTAGAGAGCTACCTACAGCCCCACCCCAATTTTTTTTAAGAATTTTATAAATTTTTATTTATTTAATTAAATAATGTCTGATACATAGGTAAAATATGTTGTTTGCATAACCAAATTATACCCCAAAGTGTTAACATCATTTTATTTTGGTAATTTAAAATGCAACAGATTATCTTTCCCCCAGAAAAAAACTATCTTGGATACACCACAAGTATTTATAAAAAAATATAACAAAGCTATAATCCTTAAACATGACAATGCTACACTAATGCATTGCAGAACTAGTTTTGTTGTATAATCACTATAATTTATAATAAATACAAACTAGTATTAAATTCTGTTATAGGAAACAAATCAAGACCAGGACGAAGAGGACGATGCCATGGACGAAGAGAGGGGGAATTTAATTAAATTTTAAAAAAAATAAAAATTATATTTATAATAACTACATGACCGTTATTCATTTTTGATTTTTTTAATCATTCATAGGTACATCTTGGTTCATAAACAAAAATAAAAAACATTGTATAAAATATAGGTAATGTAACTTTACCTGCGATACATTGTCTTGTTGCTTGTCAATGAGTTTTGGAGGTTGTAGCAATCACATATATGGTGGCCTGCATAATACATAATTAAGTATACTATTTTAAATCCACATCCTCATTAATGCATGTTGGATTCCCACTAGGGTACTAGGACTTCTAAAAAAATATAGGTGAATTGTGTTAAGTAAGTAAATCAGTATTAAAAAAGTCATAGATAAATGTATCACAAATAGTGACTCTCAATGTATATACATATAAAGTACTCACCGAAAATTGTACAACAGTGTTCTTAATACCTAGACATTGTATAATTGCATTGAAATGTGTAGGCACAGCAGTTGCCCATTATTGGTTGGTGTTCAAAATGCATTTAAAATGTTAAAGGTATTGGTCCAAGTATATTTCAATCTGACGAAACGACTTACAGTTGTTAAGAAAAAAAAAACTAATTACTCAAATGACTATTTATTATGGAAATAATAATTAATTCTCAAACGGAAACCATTATTAAACCAATTATATTCAAAATATAAACATACCTTGACGAAACGAGAACCAATTATTATCATTGTGTTTCGAATGCAACAGTTATGTTGATAAATTAAACTATTCGCTTGGTAAGAACGCATAGGTATTAATTATTAAGTGTGTGATTACTGTGATTAGCATTGATCTATTAAAAAAAGTTTCTAAAGAAATCTTAACATGAAACATGATTTATCATCATTTTATTGTAAATTAAATTTACAAATTCGTTTTGGGTAAAATTAAGTTTTTTGAGTTATGTACTTATGTCATTAGTGTAGCAAAGTGCATTATGCAAACAAGCGTTATATACGTACTCTTTTTTTCTTCTACTAATAAAACATTAAAACGGTAAAATCATGGTTGAAATATTAGACTTTCATTATATATTTCAGCCATGGCCCATGGGTGACTACACTAATCGAAAATCTAATGTAGGTAGACAGTGTTGCCCGATCAGCCGATTCTCGATCCGTGGTGACACTGATTTCCCTTAGCACACCGCGTATCCCGTTAATAATGAATATAGGTAACCACTAACCGTTATTATTACCACATTATAACGATGCGAATAAAAACAATAATAATTACTTATTAATTTTTATTTCGACGTGAGTACTGACCGACTACTGAGTACCTAGTACCTGTATGGCTGTATCCTTCTTTCCGTGTTATTCCGTATTCGACGAACCTTATATTATTATAATAAAATAGTGTTTTCTCTGATTGATTTTTATGTACGAATTATCATTACTACTATACGGTATTACTGCAGCGTTATAACAAACGCATTCAGATATCATCATTCATCATCAGGTAAATAACAAATATGTGCATAATACACTAATACCTATTTTGTTGTATAGTTCATGAAAATGTTTTTTCTTCTTCGTTTTGATAAACTTTTTGTTTTATATGAATGAGACAGTACATAATAGTGAATTTATTTGTGTTCAAATCAGATATGCCCGTAAAAATAATTACTGCAGTAGTGCAGTATATCACTTCAACATGGCCATACCTACATTGTTATTAATTATTATCAGGTAAATACATCTTAATATTATTATATATCTACTACTTAATATACTTTATTAAATAATTTTTTCTTTTAATAGATGTGTCCTATGGTTGTTATAAAACATTAAGAGGACGCCACACCCGCATGTTTTGTCTCCGTCTTACAAACGTATAACATAGCAAAATCTGTTTAGCGTGGGACAAGTTTTCTCCCTCAATATTTATAATAGAATTACCAAAATTTCACAACGCATAGGTAAGAACTTTATCTGTGTCGTAGCGTCGTTATTTTTTTGGTAGCACAAACCAATATTTTTTAGTATTTTAATGAAAAAATAAAAAATAAATGTATTTTCTTAAGCTTATAACTTTAATTATATTTATGTTATCAAAAAAATAACGACGCTACGACATAGATAAAGTTCTTACCTATGCGTTGTGAAATTTTGAAAATTCTAATATAAATATTGAGGAAGAAAACTTGTCCCGCGCTAAACAGATTTTGCTATGTTATACGTTTGTAAGACGGAGACAACACATGCGGGTGTGGCGTCCTCTTAATAAGCAGTTCAATGTATTTTCCTACGCTGAGGTTGGACATTTGATTACTAAAATAAGGTAAATTCATATTTATTAAGTATGCCTATATTTTAATATGTTTAAAAATTCATTTGGATGTGTGAAAACACATTTTAACACTATCATTACTATCATTATGCCACAAATATCTATCACAAACTGTCATACTTTTGAAGTAAATAATAGTATAGATTCATTTTTAATTGATTAAATGCACCCTAAATAATATGTTATATTCAGTGTCACTTGTGTCAGCAATTGCATACTAGACTTTTGATAGGTAGAGGTTTCTTTATTTTGGCATTTTTTAATGGCTTTTACACCAAAACCATTATTGTATAGTGTTTCTAAGTGTATGGTTAAGTTAATAAAACCATAATATGTTGTTCCAAATTGCATTAATTAAAAACGTTTGACAATTCTTTTCACCTTTTTTTTCAGGCTCTGATTTTTTTTTCCAAACAAATTTCCAATGTGAATATAATACAGATTAAAGAATTGGAATTGAAATACGATTTTGGTCATATTATTCAAATGAGTTAAATTCATAAACATTTATCAAAAGAGTTAGAATTTGCAACTGTTGACAGATATGATAAGGTTTTCATATTTTGGCATCAAATCAAATTACAAAAGATCAGATTAGAATTATTGCATAAACATTTCACTTTAGAAGTTTCCAGTCAACGTTTACATCCTTGGTGAATTATAATTGAGAATGTGATTAAATTTTATACAAAAATGTATACAATTTATATAATTGTATGTACCTATTAAAATTATTATTTTTATCTAAATGTTTTCTTATTCGACAGACACTTTTATACAAAATATTCCACATAATATATAATATAGTTTTTACTCGTAGATTATGTTATAATTATTTATAAATATATATCATTCATAGATATTTTATTTTATTAGATTGATTTATTGACTAATGCACTAAAAATAATATAGACATTTTTTTGTAAAGTTATTATTATACAAAAACATAATATGTAAATATTAACTTATTTTGATATTATGTTACAGGATATTCTTAAAATGGCAAATATATTGGAACGCAATCACTCCTTGTACATCACCAGACATTGGTGTACTCACTACATTACATTTTTCGTTTTTATCACAATCTGTGAATGACACTATTTTATAAATCTGTATATATATAAATAATATATTTGTACACATATTATACATGTGCTGATATAATTGTTAAATCTGTGATTTTTTTAACATATAAATAAAATTAAATATTTTTATACACTGAAACATAAAGCTTTTGCCTTTATTTATTTTTTTTTTTAAATCAAACTAGATTAGCACAGAAGTCATGTAGTGGAGTTTTAAGTTTTTAAACTCTAAAATACTTTACTTCCTAACAACAATGTTCTTGCCGCTGTAGGTAAACGTTCCCAAGAATAACACTGAAAATACTATTACTTTTTATTATGAAGTGATAACTAGGCACCTTTAGACACAGTGAATTGTGATTTTACGCAATCGCGTAAAAAATTTAATTTCAAACACACATAAAAATTGATAATATTCCGGTAGAGTTTTTTTTACAGATAATTAAAGGAAAACTTATGGAAATCCATGTACTCATTTCTTTATTATCTTTCAATTCTTAAAATGTTATGAATTTTCAACTGTAAAATTCACTTCGTTCAGAATCTAATAACTTCAAATTTTTACGATTTTTACACAAAAAATTTTGACTTTTGCTTTGAATTTTTTTTTATACCAGTAAGTACAACTTTCATAAGAACCTTGTATTACATTTTTATTCACATTTCAGAAAAAATAATAAGATAAATAGTCTTAAAAATAGCTAAAAACTTTTCAACAATTATACCACGAATAGATGATGCCAAAATTAACATTTGGAGAAAGTTTAAAGTTTGTACGGCTAATACTTATGAAGAATAACAAAATTCTATAATATTTTTATAGTAAATCGTTATTCAACGCGTCAATTTTTGATTTTGTAAAAATTATAGATTCAGACAATTATTCAAATTTTTTTTTAATTTAACGTATCGCGGTATTTTTATACTTATCGTAAGCAAAATTTATTAACAATCTTGTATTAAATTTTCATTTCTTATCTTTGAATACAAAAATTTTTATACATTTTCAACTACAAAATAATTTGCAAATATTCGTGATTTTGACAAATTTTGTCGATTTTTGAACTTCAACTGCTTATAAAAAAAAATTGTGCCTATGTATTTGAATAATTTTTGAATCACTCTTAGATCAACTTATTCAAAACCTTCTATTAAATTTTCAAGCGATTTGGTACGGCCAAAAAATTGTTATCGACTTTTATAAAAAAAAATCTAAGAAAAATCGAATTATTCAAATGCCTATAAATAGCTCAAAAATAAACGAAATATTTTGAAAATACAACTATGTAAAGAAAATGCCTATTTAAACATTTTGTAAAAGTTTTAAGTTTCTACGACCTATACTTTTTGAATAAGAACAAATATCAAAAATCAATGATGCCTAAATTGTTATTTTACGCGATTATGTGAAAAAATTGTAATTTCAAACACTCATAAAAATTTTTGATTTTATTCCAGTGCAAATTTTTTTACAGATAATTGAAGGAAAACGTATTTCAAACTTTGTACCGAATTTACAATTCTTAGTTTTGAATACTTAAAATTTTATGAATTTTCAACTGCAAAATACATAGCAAATATACATGATTTTGACGAATTTTGTCAATATTAGCACTTATAAACGCTTATAAAAAAATTTTGTGCCTATGTATTTTTATAATTTTTGAATGGGAGTTAGAACAACTTATGTGGACCCTTCTATTAAATTTTCAAGTATTTCGTCCGAGCTACATCTTTTTTATCAACATTTATAAAAAAAAAAAATAAAAAAAATCGAATATTTCAAATGCCTATAAATTGATTAAAAATGAGTGAAATCTTTTGAAAATAAAATTATATAAAGAAAATGCCAATATAAACAACTGATAAAATTTTCAAGTTTCTACAACTTATACTTTTTGAAAAAAAAAACAATTAGCAAAAATCGTTTGAGGCTAAACCGTTGTTTAACGTGTTTTTGTAAAAATTTAAATTTCAAACACTCATAAAATTTTTTTGTCTGAATCCGGTAGAGTTTTTTTTGCAGATAATTGAAGAAAAACTAATGAAAAACCTTGTACCAAATTTTCAAAACTTAGTTATAAAATAAAAAAATTTTACGATTTTTCAACAACAAAATTATTTGCAAATTTTCGCAATTTTTACATATTTCGTATAAATTGGAACTTTGAGCACTTATAAAAAAAAATTGTGACTTACGATTTTGGATTTTTTTTTATCAGTTATGGAACAACTTATAAGAAACCTTGTATTAAATTTTCAAGATTTTCTGGCAAAAAAAAAAAATTTTATCGTTATTTTAAAAAAAAATACTTAAAACAATTGAAAATTTCAATTGTCTATAATTAGCTCAATAAAAGTCAAAAGTGTTCAAAAATTTTACCACGTATAGATGATTTCAATATAAACATTTGGTGAAAATTTCAAGTATCTACAATTTTTGGTTTTTGAGTAACGGCTAAATAAAAAAATCGATTTCGTCGAAAACGGGTTTTGCACAAAAAGTACCGGTTTTTCCTCATTTTTTGTTTGTTTTTCCCGTGGCATTTGAAAACTTTTGGGAATTTTCACTTGTGACCTCTCTAAGGTACCTCCGATATTCGTTTTGCCACCGAAAACATACCCTGAAGTTCAAAATTGAAGCATTATTTCGAGTAGTTATGGTGTACACAGACACAAAAACAAAAAAAAAAACAAAAAAAAAAAAAAAAAAAAAAAACAAAAACAAAAAAAAAAAAAAAAACACACATCATAGTAAAATCAATACATTCTTCACTTCGTTCAGAATCTAAAATATATATGCAAATGTTTAAAATTTTATGTGGCCGAGAGGAGAAACTGGAATGTCGCAAGAATTAATGTCAAAATTTTGCTAGGGAGCAACAAATTTGTGTGGGAACCCTACTTTTTCTCTCCACTATTATAAACTTTAATATCTTGTTAACTATTCGACAAATAATAAAAGCTTGAGTATCAACATTTTCAAAATAAAGTTATTTTATTTTATGATAATATTGTGTTATACGAGTAAATGGTGGTTACCATTTAAATGAAAAAGAAATATAATATCACGTGAATAAAAAATAGTTATTAATTTATCCTTTTCGTAATATTATATTGCACTAGAGTACCTAGTAGTTATTTGAAAAAATAAAAAGTAAAAAACTTTGAACAAAATGAAAGGTTATCGCGTTATTAAATTTGTCGAATAGACCTATTACACCCTATCTATAAAATCTAGATTTATACCAGAGATTTTAAAGTTTCACTTGTTAAGATTAGCGAGTATAAAGGAAAATAGATTACATAAAACTAATATGGATGTATGATTTTCACTTTCGTATATTTTTTAATACTTTTTAAATACGACCTCGACACGGTGTTGCGATTTTCGGCCGGCACAATTGATAATTTTTTCGTTTGGCGTTTTTATTAAATTTTCATATTCCTTTGGTCTTCAAGTATGAAAAAAAATAAATTCGAATTAAAAGGCCATTGTTACTCATTACTATAGTAGTCAGCGATCTCGCATTCGCCTATGCAGACGGTGATATCAGGTATCATAAATAATTACTGTATAGACATCTCAATTATTGATTTTTTTTTTTTTTTTTTTAATGTCAATAAGTTATCAGTGAATTTAAGTATTTACTGTTAAATAAATCATTTATTTCAACAAACTATTTGTAGTTGACCCTACCAGAACGGGACGAAAGCAAACATAAAGTATATATTATATGGATAATTAATCATTTATAAACACAAGTATTTTCTCTGTATGTAATTAAAAAAACTACAAAATGTACTACGTGACACAAACGTGTAACTCTACTCGTAGAAAAATGATCAAAATTAATGTTTCATTTTGTTGTTGTGTTCGTAGTTCACAAATGTCTGTAGACAATAGACATGTTGACAGCAGGTAAAAACAATTTAAAAAACTTTAATTTTGTTTTCTAATGTGAAATCTACAGTAATAAAAAGTATTCCATATTAGGCTTTCGAAGTTTCATAAATATGAATAATAATACCTATTTATAATCGATGAACCACTTTTTACTCGCCTTTTAAGTTTGAATTACACCCAAACAAATACGGAGAGGCTGTTGTAAAAAAATCGAAAAGTTTTCCCTTTATTGTTATTTCGTAAAACTTGTAATTTAATTGATTGGTTATTAGACCTAAAACATTTAATAAAACACGCTTACTAAGACGTTCTTTTATCAATGATAATATTTTCATTAAATCCGAATCAGTCAATATCAATATATTATAAACGATTTAAACATCGAATTATGACTAAATATTGCTCGTATTTAAGCGGCATAAGACATTTATTTTCAAAATATAAATACGGTTAAAACGGAGGTGATTTTGGAAGAAAACTTGGTAAGAAAAATGATTTTGGAAAAAAATCGATGATACCGAATTTAATATTATCGATGTTGATAATTGAGTTCTACAAGGCCAAGGTGGAAGATCAAAGTTATTAAATATAAAATGCTTTGGTGGCAGTGTCTGCGTAACTGAGTCATACGAAGGCACCCGGTCGGCTTATCTACATTTTATGAGTCAACTGACGATCGACGCCCACCAGTTATACGTGTTATAAAGGTTTAGGACATGACCTGATAAGACGGGTCTTGGAAGAGTTGGTACTAAAATCTCAACTGTTGACGATTTTTATAAGTGATCGAAAATACCATCGACGACCGCGCACTAAAGTAATCTTGATTCACAAACAATATGGCGCTACAGTGTTAATCGTGATAATAATGATATTATCAAATTTGTATGACTCAAAAAAAAAAAATATATATATATTGTATCGTAAAAACACTCTAAAACGCATATCTTTTTAGTTTTCGCATATTTTATCCATAGATCTTATCAAAATATCCATCTTTGTATCTGTATTGTGTAAGGAACTGATGTCCTTTTATTGATGATAAGTGACTCAACAATGATTATTAAAAATAATTAGGAATTTGTCATTTAGACGCGAAAATATTGGATTTGTCTATGTATAATTGATGTAAAAGATCTCTCGAATTAACTAATTTTATTTTTAGTATCATAAATATTTTATTTTTTTTTAGAATTCTCACTTGAATCTTCATACTCACTTTAAGTTATTCAAATTTATTCAACTTTTTTGAACTTGAATACATTCCCTGGCAAATTGGCAAATAAGGAAACACGTAACTACCTATTTGAGACAAATTAAACAGTGACATTTTTGTCATTGATATGTCTAAACAAGTTACAGCTATTACAGAATAAGAAAATAGTCATAGGTAAATATCAGACATATATTTCATGATGTTGTTACATAAGTATTTATTGTACGCTATTCTTTTAAAGAATAAATGTTTGATTTTTTTAAATACCGAAAATAGTCTGTGAATATAAGCACATGACACAAGAACCGAATGGTTTTATATCATCACCTATGATGTGGATTTAATCTTCCAAAAACAACTGTTGAAACTCCCGTCACATATTCCTGATTTAATATGATCAGTACTATGTCCGTATCGTATTTTATATGGGATGTATTTCTACGAATAGCCTAAAAAGAGAAATGACAGTATTAAAAGATATTCAACTGATAGATCGACTAATAACGAATCTATTGCAGACAACTTAAAAAATATTTATAATAACCTTTATTCGAATTTGTAAAAATTAATACAAGTAACACTCGGGTTATCAAATTTATCATTTACTCGTAAACGCAGTTTTTTTCGTCATGTTGTTAAGATGCGACTCAAGACTTATTATTATGTTGACAATAGATTAAACCAATTATTTGAACAGAAATATCATATTATATAAATAAACTTCATTATGTTCAAGTATATTAAATTAAATGTATTTTTTTTTCTACTTATCTGAACGTATCTATACTCTATAATAGTATTTTTAGCCCTTTCATATTTTTAATAATTAAAACTTACGCCTGTTTTGATATGAGATGTACCAACCTATCGAGTTTTAGAACTTTGACTAGGCTAGAACCAGTTAAAGCAGTTTAATATAATACTTAATTTACCAAAATTGAATTCAGCCCACCGAGTTAAGCACAGTAACTTTCTGATACGATTCGGTCTGTATTTAACTTGTGAACAATGTATCTATTATATTTTGCATCTTGGAAATTTTTTCAATATTCAGCTCAAATAAACATGACGTAAGTACATTTCACTTGAGAAAATTTACCCAGTTTTCGTTTTTTTTTTTTTGAAGAAGTAAAATCTAAAAATTATAACAAACAAAATTAGACGTAAAATTTCATCATCATCATAAATATAATATATTTGTTATTGCATTTTTATCATACTAATAGATAAAAAAAAAATTTTCGCATTTTTATAAGAGATTTACTTTTTAATATTTATTTTTAATAGGTAGGTACTTTAAATGCAAAACACGTGCGCGTCTTAAAGACAACCGAAGGTATATATTAATCTGTTCTGATTTTAACATTTACAAATAATACCTACATTGAATATAAAGTACCTTAAATACATATTTAGACTTGTCCTTATTCATTGTCAGAGCACGTGGATAATTTTATTGATTTATTATACCCTATTTAGCTCAACCAATATTTTAAATTATACAATAATCAACAATACGAGTAATAATATAACTAAACTATTATGACTTTGAATGACAAAACTTATATCATTCAGTTAAAAAACAATGAATAAAGTAGGTCAGTAGGTTCACTTTTTTAATTTTATTAGCCAACTTGGTATTTCATTGATTGATCAAAAGTCCAGTGAGTATTTATTTTTACTCGCAAGTAATGTTGCTTGGAATTTTAAATTTTCACCATGTAATAAAGGCATATTGTTATTTACTCACAAAATTTCGAAAACTTATAGGTTAAAAATAGAAATTTGGAAATAATTTGTTTTTTTAAGTTTATCCCAAGTAAAATGTTTTATACTTCACAAAATAGTTTTGAAAATGTAATACGAAATACTCACCATACATGACGACCAAATTCGATCATACACGACGTGTGGGTGTAATGTGTAAAGTTTCAAATACATCGAAAATTATCAACGATGAGAATAACACACGTATATTCCACGGTGATCTGCATTCGAAAAAACTGTTATTTTCTCCCCTTTTCGCAAAGACGTTGAATCATGAAATATGTTTTTGGATATCGGTGTACGTACCTAATCGTTGTCGTCGTGTAGTATACGAAACGAATAATTATTGTTATTCCAGTTGACAAAATACACATACAATACGATTCGAAATGCGTACATTTATTCACGTTCACGATAGCCTTTTTGATATTCAGGTTTCGAAATCACAGTAATAATATATAATATTAAGACCAGACGAATTTGGATGTACACGAATAATAATAATAATAATACTAGTAACAAAACTATAATTATTATTATTATTATTATTACCATGATGATAAAAATACACGGTGTTGCAAAAACTCCACGTGTATATAATAGCAGAAATATATATATATACAGGGGCGTGCCTAGAAATTTTTTTCGGGGGGTTCAATATTTTTACTAACATGTACCTATTTTAAGTGTATTTATTTTACTAGATAATAGATATTAATTGGCCATATATACAATATTCAAACAACATACATAATATGTCAGATCGAGTCATATTATTCAATAGTAATATTAAAAAAAAACCAAAAAGAACCAAACCTAATCAAATTACACATATAATATATATATATATATATATATTATAATATTAAGTAAAATTTTTATTAACAATTATTTTTATTTTTCGGGAGGGGGGTTTGAACACCCAAAACCCCCCCTAGGCACGCCCCTGTATATATATATATGCATGTCAAAAAGCAGCGGCTTTCTCACGTCCAAAAAGTAAAAAAGTATCTTTTTTTTACACTTTTACTACTAAATATCACGTTTTAGAACACGTATGGTACCCATGGTGTGCGTGTACGTGGATAAACGTCGATAGCAATAGTGACATTTCGCTGCCTGTAGCGTACGATTTTAGCATACCTACGAGTAGGAAAAAACATATCGCGGAAAATACGCGTACCTACGTTGCAGAATAATACGACTGCGGCGTTTCCAAACGTTTACGTTTTGTGTGCTAGAGCAGCCGATTCTGCTGTTACGCACATCTCGCGCGTTCGCAGTCGATAACATACAGCATTACGCTGTCATTATCATGGAAATATAACGGTAGCCGCGTCAACCATACGCTTCATGATGGACACACTTGGGCACGATTTACTACTTTGTATTTACATGTGTGTGTGTGTGTGTGTGTGTGTGTGTGTGTGTGTGTGTGTGTGTGTGTGTGTGTGTGTGTGTGTGTGTGTGTGTGTGTGTGTGTGTGTGTGTGTGTGTGTGCGTGTGTGTGTGTGTGTTACAATGTAAACTGACGGCGTAAGACACGCCTAACCGCAGGTTTTGCATTCCGCAGTTTTTCATTGTCAACGAGGAACAAAGCAAAAAAAAAAAAAAGAAAAAAAACGCCTAAGTACTTACTGTAGTCGATATGCCATACGCCCAGCACGTGCGCTATAAATAAAAATGATTTTCAAAGCTACTGGTTCTTTCTTAAAATAGTGTATAATAAACGTACAATAACGTACCGAGATACGTAACTCGGCTCGTGATTTCAGTCAAGTGTGGGTTCATGATACATAATATTAATATGTATTATTTATTATATCTATTTAGCGTGAGAATAACGCGATGTGTACCTATATACTCGAAACGCGAACAATAATGTTTTTGAGTAGGTGAATTTTACGTATTTTTAAACATTTTTTTTTTTTTTTTTAATGTCATCGCGACCTACGCGTGAACTTCAATTGGCTCGTCGTGCACGGTTAAACGTCTGTAGCAAAACACGATACCTGCAATAATCATAACTGTGTCTCTGTAGACACAAGTGTAGGTACACTATGTTTCTAAATCTGTAATCTAGTATAAACAATGGTGAGACGATTTTTCGGAACTTGATATTGAAAAGAAATACATTTAAACAATTATTGCGGTTGTGTTCTGAAAATCTGAAACGGAACCAAACGCACGAACATAATATGCACGGCAATAATAATATTAGGTATGACTAGTGTCACTAGTGATGGGCTGTGGGTAAATACCCAACGGGTAAGAAATATATTTTGGGTAAATACCAGGATATTTACCCACATCATTTTTTCCTTTGAAAAATTGGGTATTTTTTTTTTTTAATATGGCTATACTGTTTTATCTTAAATTGTGGTTGTAACCAAGGTGGATATATCTCCACCTTGGTTGTAACATAAATATTAAAGTATATTAAAATATCACATGAATACAATACACACACGGTATAAATGTAGAATATAGATATACCGTGGTCCGTGGTTATGCGTTGGTAACGCGGCATTAGTCTTGCTTTTGCGCTTTTTTTCGTTTTTGCTTTGTTAATGAAATACAAATTATTTATTTTTATTGTTGCTTAAATTTGTGAACTATAAAATAAAATTATGGGAAGAAAAAAGGACATAGTGCGTAAATACTTTGAACAATTCATATCTAACGATAAACGTCAGTCATGCTAGTTTTGTCAAAAAGAGTATAATATGAATGTGAATAAAATGAAAGCACATTTACTTAAATGTTCAAATTGCCCACAACAAATAAAACAAAAATTGTATTCAAATACAACTTCTAATGTAACTGAAGATCAAATACAAACAGTTGATGAATATGATGCTCATTTAGCTGTCAATTCGCACAAGCCTTTAACCATCAACAAATTTTTTGATCACATGAATTAATCAAAGAATGAAAGTAAAATAATTAATTTGAAAAAATTATATTAAATAGTAAGCTTATTTTGTTTATCATTTATTACCAATGTATTATTATTTAAATACAATATTTGCTTGTTTAACACTAAAAACTTGGTACCTACCTGTGTAGGTACCTATAATGTTTAATTATATAAATTGACAAAAAATTTTTGTTTTAATTTTACATTATTACATATGTATTTAAAAGGTACAAAAAATCAAAATGTTAAGGATTACCTATATGCTATAATATGAAAATCACAACTTATAAATAAATTTAGTACCTACATAAATAATATTGTATTCATGGCTATTATAATTTATATGAATACATACAAATTATAATTTATTATTTTAATACTGGTGTTGTATCTTTCATAATATTTTATATTTATAAATTTATAAACAATCTATGCTTATTAATTTATGTTTTTTTTTTTTTTTTTTACTTCTACTTATCATAATATTTTTTCATTAAGTAGATATTTAGGCTTAGTTTAAATCTATTTGAATTAGGTAACATAGTTCTCTAAGTTGTTATATAATAACATTTATTAAACTTATCTGTTTAAATAAAAATTATAAAACTATACCTAATTTAGGTATTTTGGCTTGGATCACCACATTTTAACATTTGTTCGTTGATGAACAAAATTTTATTGAATATTTTTTGTTTGAAGTAATTACCCAAATTACCGGGTATTTATTTTAAATATCGGGTAAATAACTAGGGAATTTACCAAAAATATATTTACCAGGTATTTGCCCATAATTAGGTATGACGACTATTAACATTTTTTTTATTCGTCAGCTGAATGTCATTTATCAAAAATGGATCGTCCCTAAAATTCTACAGCCCCGGACCCAAGCCTCCTTTGCAACCCTAAATTACCTAAATTACTCCCTTACCCCCCTTCAGTGTATACGATTTAACGTACTCCACTCACGCATCGCACGGAGTTACGAACTATTATCATTATCATTACTATGCGATTCTATTAATATATCGGTGTGCTACGTACTTAGTTATCTATCGCCTGCAACTTCACCCGACGATTCGACATGCACAGGTGAACGTGAACTTTGACTCGCACGGTTTTTTGTGTTACAAGTAGATTAAAGGAGATATTGCAAGCCATAAAAATAATTAATCCGCGGTTATTAATAATTTATGATGTCTGGTGTGGATTATTACGTGCTAATAAATCGATGTACGTTTTTTTTTTTTCATCAATTATCACCTTCCACGCCTACGAACAAATTCGTTTTTATTAATTAACGAACTTCGACGTGGGTAAACGTAATCCGATTTTATTTAATCGTTCAATTTAATTTATTTGACATATTAAATAACGTGTATGGAATAGGTTATTAAACACATCTGAAACCGACGAGCGAATCGACTGGCCGACTGGAGAACGCGGCGAAACCCGCGGAAACCGCGTAACGGCGACGTCAGAGTACAATAATGTTTTGTAACAACAACACTACGTACATAGATGTGTGATTAAAAACGGTTCGGCGAAAAGCGATTAGCTGTCGGCCTGCGAAACACTATTGCGATTTTATGGCGAATAAACAGTTTTTATTGCTAAAGCGCGAGCGCCTCTGGGGCACTGTACACGGCGTGGCGCATACATCATCGATAATATTACCGCGCACGGGCGGGCGTGACAATAATAGTATTATTATAATACGTTCGGTACATTTCGTTGCGCACGAAACGAGAACGACCACTCTGTCATTTTACTATTTTCATGAATCGGTATTTGATATTTTAATATCATTATTTATTGAACAAGAGTTTTATCCGATCGTTTTTTTTTTTTTTTTGTAAATCGTCACATTTCTTAAAAAAAATTTAAAATCAATATTTACATCTATTACACATCAATACACAATTATTGTTTATCAACATCAATTGCTACAATAACGTGTTGGCAATCCGAGCGCAGATTATACTGTCGTATGCCTGCATTTATAATAATATTAAGACTCATTCGATTGCGTTGCCTATACTAACAGACACTGTATAGGTACATGCTTGTTGAGGCGAATTTTTAATTATTTTTATGATCAGTGCATTGTACAGAATGTAGACACGATCCAGATTAACGTCTTATCCGTGTTCAAACCATTATTCATGAGTGTTGATGAAATGACATTCGAACTTGAGACGAGATTACAATCATAATACTATATTAGTAGTATTTGTAGGATTTCATTTCTGGGGAGGGGGGATATTAGTTTCAGTATAGAAATTTGAAAACGTTATTTTATTTTTTGTATCTAAACAAACTTTAATTCTTCATCGTAATACCCTACAAATTTAATGTAACTTTTTAAAATGCATACATTTTGCTAACGATACCAAAAAATATGAAAAAAACTAACGATTTTTTATACATCGGTGTATGCGTTTAGTTAGCATTTTGACATAGGTACTCCATTATTTTTTCATCAAATTCCAACGTTAAGCAAGTTTCAAAAATGGTTGTTCAATCCAATCTCTATAAAATTTGGGATGTAGATTTTAAAAAAAATATATTTTTAAATCATTTTGGCGAAAACGATTTTTCACAAGATTAATAACTCAAAATGTTGTTAGGTTTTAATTAATAAAAAACCTACAGGTAATTTGACTAAAGAGGTAAAATATGATAACAGTGTATTACTCCGTAGCTCTGCTCAGAATCGTTTTACTAAAGAAATCATCTGTAGTTTCTTTTAAAATTCAACAAAATCATTACCATTATTTTTTTAACTTTTTTCTATGAGGATGAAATTTTTATTCAATGAATTTCGTCAAAAGAACCGCAGCCAAGTTCGATATACATAAAAGTTACTAAACATAAGATATTTAATATTTACAATTATTGTGCCTCTATAGACATCTATTGTAAATTTCAAGTTAATAAAAGAATAAAGTTTTGCACGATCGATTGAATCCATTTGCCGGCACCATTATTGTACACAGTCAAAGGAGCGGCAAACAGGCAAACAACAGGTACGTGTAATTAGGCGTGTGTCGACGATACCTATAACAACAACAATAAAAATGATAATAACAATAACAATAATAATAATAATAATAATAATAATAATAATGGAAAATAGGCCGTTTCTGTCGTTCGTATGCAAGTGAGAAGGGTTGTATGCTTTTCCACGCTTTTGCACGTGTATTTGATTGTAGTTGAAATAGATCGCAAAGATAACGTTTCAGTAATAATATACACAGACGCGTACACAAACAATATTTTAGAGGGGCTTAAAGTTATACATTTTCATACTTTTATAATAATTAGAAGTACGTATACTTTCAATCGTTGGATTATTTATTTTTAACTAAAAACTTCAATATTTTAAAACATTAATTTATAGGTATTACGATATATTTTTACATTCAACATTTAAATATTGAATACAGTTTTAAAGCCAACTCAAAAAAAAAATGAATTAAAATTAAAAGGAATTGCTTATCAAAGCAATAAAAAATACGTATGAAAAAAAAATAATGATTGGGAGCTATCATATTTATAATATATTTGTATATTTATGATACAAAATCGAATTGCGGGGTAGTCTTGAAAATCTGTTAATGACTTTTTCAACATCAATATTATCATTTCTATAAAAATTCATTAGAGCTAATACAGTCTATCGGTCTTGTTCGATATTATTTCTCAGATATGTTTTTAGTTTTTGCAACGTCGAAACGGTCGCTGTACGGTAACAGCTGGTACAGGCAAACAGAGGCGTATTTAGGCACAGGCCCTGTAGGCCCGGGCCAAGAGTGGCGAAATTTAGAGGGCGGCAAATTTTAACATTTTTTTTTTTATAAAATTACAAAAAAATTTTTTATTTGACGAAATCAAATTTGATTTATTTTTTGACTAAACAAATTTTTATACAAATCATATGTTTTATGATTAAGAGTTACAATTTGAACCGTAAACAATCGCGTACGTTCGCTCAAAATTAATCAGCTACCTACATACTATACGCATATGCAATACAGTACGAACCAGTACGCATGTAGGTAGCAAAAAAATGTGCGCGCTCAACGGGGATTCGAATATTCTCAAACTGTAGATTCAAATTTGTTTTATGAAAAATTTTAGGAGAGAGGGTAGGGAGAGGCGTTGAATCGGAAAGTGTCTACTGGCGGAAAATCCTTAAATACGCCACTGCAGGCAAAGTAGCTAATATTGTTAAAAGGCGCTTCATATTTGGATTAAAATCGATAGAAATATGACTTAAAGTAGTTAATAAACTTTTTTGACAATCATCATCAGATGCACTGTGTGTGTCAGTTTTGAACCTTAGCGTCTAACGAATCAAAATTGTGTAATAAAGGTTTGTAGAACTACCCTTTCTTTAAATTTGTATAAATTTGTCGTATTTTGAGTCTTGTACTTTGGAAAGAATAATTGTAAAGTGCACATTACCGGTGAATAAGCCAACATGTCATTTCGAGAAGTAATATAATATAGTCACTATAAAATCAATCACTGCTTTTTCGCAATCAGAAAAAAAACATTTTTAAAACTTTCATCTGAGTCATCCCTCTTTTTAATTAAAATTTCACGTACGTCTTCAACTCGTTCATAACAATAAGACAAATCGATCTTGACTCTTTGTAATGATATGCACAGAGGTAAGGTCAGAGCAAACATGTTTTCAAACACACAAAAGGAAATCACAAAATTCGAAGCACTAAGGGCACTAGCTGATTGAAATGCAGTTTTTGGTGTTTCTAATTACTTTTTGAGTGTTTTAAAGCATGATAAATGGCCAATAGCCAAATAAAACTGTTTAAAATTATATTTATCTTCCTCATTGACAGAATATAGAAAACACCTTTACTTTATACAAACAAACTCGGTAACTTTTTTGAAATTTCGAGGAAATGAGGAAGGGTGAATTCCTAAAAAAAATCCGATGTGCGAATGCGAATGTATTGGCAAATCATCTTCCTTTCCTCACTGTTCCCACCGGGAATTTTCAAAAATCGACTACGCGATTTCCCACGCAGTTCAACAGTACGAGTGAATTTTTTTTTAAACCGCGTGTGTTCGGTATTGATTATCTACATAGTAAACACCTCCGAGTAACGATGGCTAATCGTTTTCCTCGCGTGCGATGGCGATGCACGTAGACCGCGCGAGCACGTCGTCATAAACATTTCGACGGTCATTCATTGGGTTTCGATCGTACAGCGACATAATATTATTATGTCCGTGGCCTCCGATCGAATTACGAGAACTTCGGTGATTATCTCGTCGCGTATCCGTCGTGAATCGTACAGTAAAACTATTCGATTCACGACCGTTTTCTATTCGTTTTCTACGAATCGTCGTCGAACGTCCGCCGCGTGTACTGGTAGTAAATAAACACGACCATTTCGACGCGGTGTTTTCGTGTCAATGATTCAATAACGTTGTAACTCGACATGACATGTTATCGATGTGAATATATGGACAAATCACGTAGTAATAAAAAAATAAATAAATAAATAATAATAAAGAAATGATCGAATAAAAACCAATAGAAACGACAGCAAGTTTAACGCGAAACAATTGTTAAAACATTTTTAACATTTTTTTTATTTTTTTTTTTTTTTGCGAAACATTGTTTTCCCGACGCGTATAATAATGTCGTTATATTTCTAAAAAGCTGGTAAGTGAGATGATGGTGGTACAAGTTCGTCCTTCATCCCTTCGGTCCTCGGACAAGATATTGGTGATGAATGTATTAAGTTTTAAAGAAATGATGACTCTGAGCATAGCTTCCGTGTAATATAATATATTATTATTTAAATACTGTTTACGTATTTTATGGTTATTTTGTACGATTTTTGAATTTTTGTTAGGATAATTAGGTAGGTATATATGAGTAAAGTCATATTAAATTTTCAGAACTTTTTGTCAAATATTTAAAATTATATTGCATAAAAACTTTCAAACAATTTGGTAAATTAAAAGTTCTATATTTATGTCAAAAGTGCTATAATTGTTCTGAAAATGTTGTCCAATATAAAAAAGTATGTATTTGAAATTGGATAAAATTTTCAAGTTTCTAGCTTCAATACTTTTCGATTTATGACTAAATACCTAAAATCTGAACATGAAAATCTCGTTTACGGCAGATTTTTACCGTTTTTACTCAGTTTTTCAATAGTTATTCTTGATTACTGGAAAAACTATGGAGATTTTGGAAAAATGACCTCTCTAAAGTACCATCTCAGTTCAATTTCGAATCTAAAAAGTTGCTGGACAAAACTTTTGAATAAGGATTTCTATACGAAACAGTGTTTACAGAAAAAAATAAAAATAAACATCATTGTAAAACCATAAGATCCTTCGCTTCACTCAGAATCTAAAATACGAGCCTTCTCAGTTCAACCAGGTTGTAGGTTGGATTCGGGTGGAGATAAGCGAATGGGATTTGAATCAAATGAAAGCTTTATATATATATATATATATATATATATATATATATATATCTAATTTTAAGTATGTATCGAGGATTGGTCGAGAGAGAAAATCGTGCGCTTGTTGTGGAGGAAGTTTGTTAATTACGGCGGCTCGCAGTTGTCGGTCCAGCGTGCGTTTCGCGTTCGGCCCGCGTTAAACTTGGTCGACACGATCCCGTTCCCGACGGCAAAACTGTGTGATTATTCAAAACGCTTAAAATACAACGGCATCATTCGCACCCAATTTATCAATAAAACATACTTTTTAACGTGGTATGTCCACGTTTGGTATTTACAAGTCTCACAACTCAGAGAGGTTTCTCTGCCACACCGTGCAAGGATCCGCATATTGGAACTGTTATAATATCGACATCACACCGATGAACAGACGATATATGAACGGGGATTGAATTTATTATCGTACCGAAAACATTAGTCGTACATAATTGTCGACCATTCGGAGTCAATAGTTACGACTTACAACAACTATGAATTATTATGATACTAACTGGTTTGTTTACTATTCTACCAATTACCTACATCAAAATTAAAGATCGTAAACGGTTTTGCATTAATGAGTTGCCATCAATAATTATACTTTGCTCTCTAATATACGACTTACAAACGAAAAATTACAGTTACATCTCCACACACTAAACGATTTACGAAAATACTCTATAATTAGATGATTTAAAAACAAAATGCTAAAACAATATTGTTTTCTGCCGTATAATTCTGACGAATTATTCAAACGATAATTACGTCACAGTGATAAAAATGAAAAATAAAGTTTACCAAGTTTAACTGGTACATCAAAATATTGAACGGTCACTTTCCAAACAATATCAGTTATAATCAATATCATAAAACAATAATAGTAATAATGCACATTTTATTATTCATCCGTAAACAAAAAAAATAAAAATATTATTTGTGATTGTAAAAAAAATGATTTCTAAAGCGTAAACTTTTCATAATAATGTCTGGATATAAAAAATTATGCATAATTTGAATCGTAATCCATTTGATCATATCAAACATAAATACACAATATTTACTTGCCGATGTAATGAAATAAACAAACAAATAAATAAATAAATAATCATCCTTGATTCGACTTTGGCCTACTTTCGGTTTTTCTGGACTCGCGTTTTAATAGTTCAACTTTAGTGTATTGTACAAGTGTACGAGGATGAGTTGAGATTGAACAACAAGGATGTATTTTTAATTTTTCTTATAGCGTCAAAACAGAGTGTTGTCCGAGGCCGTTCACCTTATATACATACACACTTGAATTCACGTACACAAGGAAAGACCATGTTAAGAAGTCCGTATCATAGTCACAGACCATATACCATCCGTGAATACATTTTAAGCTTTGAAATCGTAGTAATCTTGTAAAAATGAATTCGTTTCATTTCCTCTTCTCGTGTATATAAATCATCAGAGTACATAACAACGTGTAACAAAATAGTATCGTACGACTTTTTTCATTTTAATCTAAAAAAAAAAAAAATTAATAGATCCTTCGCTTCACTCTGAATCTAAAATACTCGAATCGACCCTGTACGTATCTATATCAGTCGATGTGCGAATGAATTATATATGGCACAACACATCACACGTACTAGGACTATAATAAATCCACTGTACGTCATATTATAATAAAACATGGAGTACTGGCCACGGGCCACAAAGACGCCGCGATTCGTTTACAACATTCCGCGATACCGCCAAAATCGACTTCGAACGTAGGTACAAACATATTTTAAGTCTTCGAGTCTTAATAAGATACAAAAACGTCACATATTTCTGTATTGCGTGGCTGAAACTCAAAAAGTTCAAATCGAACGTTAAACGATCACACTGAAGTTTATATAATAAATAAATATAATAAAGTTTATATAAATTTTATAAAAAAAAAAACCATTTATTCGTGTGCCTATCCGTTTTATCACTAAATAAGGATATTTACATTAGTATAGTTGAATATTTCTTTGTTTTCAAAACAAAGCATGAAATCCAATATTATACATTTCGTACATATAGATACTCATAAAATTTTAACAATAATGCACCTGTTTACAAACAAGTTATCCTGATTATCCTACAGGACGCAACCGTTCAAAGATGCTAAAGGGCTCCCATATTCGTCATGGGAAATATTGACGAATTATTATGAATTTATGGTAAATAGAAATTGAAAAGTTCAATGTTGGTTCAACATACGTTTAAACATAAAAAAAAAATAAAAATATTGGTCCCATATTAATATCAATTTGATTTTTACGATAGAGTAATTATTACAAAATGTCTTCTAACACTTGAATTCGTACTTCCGACAGTGCAGAATGATAGGGATTGACCTGTAATTAAGTCGATTAGACACAAAATCAAAGAAAATAAAAAATTTTATCAGGGTTTTTTGAACATAATTGCCCTGGGTTCTTAACAATTAATTACTAAAGAGTAAAAAGCATGTAACCGTTTTCGATCGCGTCTTGGACAAAACATTAAATAAAAATGTTCTTTAGTCAAAACGTAAAAAAAATGTCGTTCGTTCGAAAAATAGATTTCCTCTCGACTCTTTTTGTGGCTATTATCCGTGCTGTTGGAAGACAAAACCGCGATTTTTATAACCGATTTTCGACTGTGTATGTTGTGTCCTTTTAATTTTGTAGTAAAAATCCACTAAGAATCCCTAACTGAAGGTAAGATTTAAAGCAATCATGCTGACAGTAAGAAAATGTAAACAAAATTGTAAAATCTCGTGAAAATAATTTATTTTCCAAACACTTTGGAGTATAGCGAAACGCAACTAAAATTAATGTAATTTATGATTGCTTTTGTGATCTACAGAAAAATGATCGTCAATATTGATAGCGATTACGTTATTATATTTCCATATTATTTGGCATGATATAATGTGAACGAGCAAAATATGCTTCACATAAAATTTAAAACAGTTAACATTTTTGTTTTTCTTGTGTAATCTTTAGATATCCTATTTATTCATTGATACGAAGTGCTCAATACTCATACATACTTATATATTTATATACAATTTTCATCGTACATTTGACTACGAAAATTAATAATAAAAACAAGGGCATAATTTGACGTGCAAAACAGCACTTACAGGGTGTGTAGTCGCAGAGCTTAATTTTCAATGATTTGAATATTGCTTGCGTTGTGATTTTTGCACAAAAGGTGTTTATTGTAAAATATTAAAATATTGTCGTGCGTATTGTTTAAAACAATAAATAGGTATGATGACATTTTGAAAAAATGAAATATTATTATATACTAAAAGTTAATATTTGCAATTTTAATTTAATTTTTATCATTTATCAATCAAATCAATTATAATGCCCACATATATCAGTTTTAAATTGTTCATTACAAATTTATGTAGAGTAAATTACGATGTTACTTGGATAGAAAGCAAAATTGTTTAACCTTTATAATTTAACTCCGTTTTTAACTCTTATTACTACAACATTAAGTTACTGGACAGTGTGGTAAAAACATTTTGGTTTGACTTGTCTGAATTTTGGCGACCTAATTGAAAAATTGGAATGACGCCCCTGACTAAGAAGTTAATCATAAAAAAAAAAAAATATATTATTATTTATAGATCCTTTTTAAAACTCCGCCTAATTTAGATTTAAGAATAAGATGGTCCGTCAATGGATTATTAGAACGCTAAGTGATACAAAAAAAACCGAGACCTCTGATATACGTGCATAGTATACGGGTGTACGGCGTTATAAAAATAAATAATGATTCCCGACCCACGGTTCGCTTATTTGTTTATCCGAGCATGATGCGAGACGTCTGTTTATTTTGGTTCACGAAAAATAAATAATTTCTCAATCCTAATATTTTATTTTTTAATGTTATTCCCAAATCGCGTCGCGTTTCTTCGTCATGTTGATGTCCGCAATGGCGTTTGATCGATTTCATTAAACATTCAAACCGCTATACCGGTAGCTGTTATTAATTAAAAAAAAATTTAAAAAAATTGAATTATACACATAGTAGTACTTGATCATGTTTTCAACGTACTTCTAATAAGCAAACTCGAGACTGAATGCGCATAAAATAATCAACACATGTATGTTGTATACGTCATTTAAATGTGCATCTAAATACGTTTACCATTGAATCGTGTTCGAATAGTGATAAATGTTTTGTTAAATGCGCCAATGGTGTGTTTTTATTTTAATTTGCTTATAGTCCAGACTTTGGTTATCTTTATAACTAGGGAACGGATTTTAATTTAAATAAATATTTTATGTAGTAGTAACATCGGAAAGTTTTCGATATATGTATACGTTTTATTTAATTTCAAGTAATCTGATGCTAATTTTATTTTAAATATTTTTAAATATTTTAGAATAATTAAATTATTTTACAAATAAATACATTAATTATGTAATATTGTAGAATTTTCGTGTATATTTTAATTGTTTTACAAATTTCCTTTTTTATTTTAGTATTTTACGATACGATATGCAATACGATTAGGTCTCTGTACTATACACCTTTGACACCAAACGACAACGATTCGATATCTTAGAGTAAGTCATCTAAGTAGTAGGTAGGTATTTCAGTATACGACATACTATTAAATAAAACTCCAAATAACAATTATTCAGGAATTTAATACACTCCAAAAGAAATAATGTGTATGAAATATGCACCTGTCACGTCCGTTGATGTTGAGAGGTCATTCAGCCGTTACAAAGCAATGTTATAACAAAACCGCCGCCACTTTACATTTGAAAATTTCAAGTTATATGTTGCATCTAACTGTTTCCCACATGAAGATTATGATGATTCTGAAAAATTTTTTAATTTTTTTATATTTTTTAATTAATTATGTAATAATTTTATCTTTTTTTCAATTTAAATATTTAAATATTATACATATATAAATAAATATTTATCAAGTAATAAACAAATATGTATTTAAATATTTTTGACTAAATAGGTCATACTAAATTAAAATCCGTTCCCTATTTATAACAATTGGGATGCAAGTGGAAAAATATTTTTCGAATCTTTCGGAAAAAGGAAAATTTTTACCTGATTAAGAATTCAAAATTGTATTTGGGTTGATAGCAAAAACAAAAAAAAAAACAATGAATCATTTCTTTAAAATTAAATACACCCATCATCATTATCTTGGCCAAGAACCGAAAGGACAAAAGACAAACTCCCACAACCGATATCTTACCGGTTTTTCTTTTTCTGAAATCAATTTCTGCATCCTCCGTGTAATTTTATTCGTAGATTTTCGTCTTTCCTCTGAAATATGTCATGAAATGTAATATAAAATCTTTTTTACGAAAAAAACAAAATATCTATAGTTGCATTTTTTTGAGACAGACGATTTTTCGAACGACATTGCTACATTGCAAAAATACGTACTTGACACCGATCCTCGCCGAAATCATACCGCTTGAATACTCAATGCACTCGGTCGTAGAATCGAATTAATTAATGCGTCGAGCGCACAAACATTGGTCGCATAACGATAGTAAATTATTTCTAAATGTTTATCATATTATGAACGTGCATGAAGGATTTTCGTGTTTCGAAATTTCAACGGCGATAAATTCAAAAAACGCGATTATTTTCGCATTCACCATCACGTCCGAGCTATAAAACGCAGCGAAACGGACAACACGCCGTGTACTGTAAAACAATAAGATGTATCGCTTTGAATGCCCTATATATTAAATGTGTCGTTACGTGTGCTGCGGGTGTGTAAAAACTGAGCCGTGTTATTATTTATCGTGTATAAATATTGTAATTTTTTTGTCGTTATTTCAAAAACGCATTTCTCTCGTGAACATATCGCAAATGTAGGTGTGTCGTCCGCGCCATAAACGGTTCAGGATTATACTAGTCGGTAATAAATAAAAAAAAAAATTTCCCATGTAATTTTTTTTTTCACAAGAAGTTCAATGGGAATAAAAAAACACGCGTACTATATTCATGTTTTAAAAACGATAATGCGTAATATTGTACACTCGTTGTAACTCGATTAACGAAATTATTTTCTTATCGACCGATATAAATATTCATCATTAAGAGTCATTGTAAAGATTTTACAACTAACCCGCTGTAATTTGATATTATGACGCATCGATGAATTTGTGGTCGACGCATTACAAGCCATGGCCATTTGGTGTTATTTGTACAGGTAATTCGTCTTTTCGCGTGGAAAAACAAACAAAGATAAAAGTCGACTGGGATTATTTTTACAAGAAGTTGAAATAAAATTCTTATAATTTACGAGACGTCGTGAAAACATAGAATGTATATTATTTACGTTTTTATTTTTTTATCAACATCATGTAAATTTATTTCATGAAGTTGAAAGTAGACTATGTACCCCTCATGTAGTATTGTAATATTTACCAACAGAACCACTCGAGCAGATCTTCCAGACTGAAAGAAGAATAGTGACCAAAGGCCTTAAATGTCTTCGCTAATCCAGCAGCAGCACAGTGTGGTCGATGATGATTTTGGACGGACAATAGTTTAAAAATATTTTAAAACGATATCTCATTCAATCAAAACACGCAATGAACTAGGTATTTAGTGATTGCAAAAGTAGCATAATTGATTATCACAGTGAACATTACGTGATCGTTTTAATAAATAACTGCTAAGATTATAATAAAATTATTACAGACAAATTTCTATAAGGTTCAATCACATATTTGTGGCACGATTGTATTAGAGGATACAAAAGGCTGGCGATGGAAGAATCGCCCTTCGCGTTCATAGACAATTTATTAGGCGAGTATATAACTACATATCTATACGATATTTCATTCACATAAAGATTTATAAATTTATAAATGTAACTTAATATATCTTCAAAAACGATGGCGATTTTCATATTTCTTAATCTTAATCTTGGATATTGTTCGATCTTATTCTAGTGCAGGAAACAAAAAGCAAAACAAACTAAAACGCAAAATAAAACAATTGATACGGGTCTGATATTCTGTCGATGACACTCAAACCCAATCCACAATGTTTTCAATGACGAGTTTTAGCAATATCCAAAATTATTAAAGTCGATAATCGTTATCGTTTTTGAACATATCGAGCTATAACACACATTTTATAGATCTTTTAATTAATCAGATATCACCGAGACGCAAAGTAAAGTCGTTTAACACATTTTTTTTTTATAAATACGGTCAAAGTGCAATCATCCCATTGCCCTCTTTCTTAAATCCGCCACTGATTGAAATTGCATCACTCGATGTTTTAGACGGTGTCTCCAGCTATATTGAATTAGAAACGTATTCATAATTAAAAAACTTAATTACGTATTAATTAATTTTTCTTTCGGTACGGTCCGAATCGTCTTTGTCGTTCGGGTGACACGAGCGCATACATCATGTACATCGTTCAAATATCATTAAAAAAAAAAAATTTCTTTCACACTCGACCACTTTATATAGGATATTTCGTATTGATCTCGACTAAAAAAAAAAAATCTCCACAACAACGTATTCTAAATTTGAAAATAATCTACTTCATTGCACGTACAATGAACATCATCCGGTCGTCGTTAGATATAAAGAAATACACGTACCTACCTAGGTATATTATGTACGAGTCTTTATAGATTGCTTTTATTAATTCCCCAAGAATGGTTTTGTATAGATAGGTTTCCTTACGTTATCGCAATATTGTTGAAAACAGGTACGAGCACCATCGTATCCGTCGACGATCCTGGAACTAATCGTGAAAAATACGCGTACGCGCTTTTCGAATTTGTCAAGATCAATGTCACGATTTCTTACAAAATACATCCAATCTGTACTCAAAATCTGAAAAGATTCTTAACGAGATCGGTACAGGATCTCCTTTATGGAGACGAAAAAAAAAAAAAATTAATAACACCTGGCGTATCATAATAAAGTCACAATTTTTTTTTTTCGTCTCACAGACGCTCGAGTGTACTAGTTAGAGTCTGAGCGATAAATCGTATATATTTTCTACTATAATTGCACGTAAGCACGTCGCGCACCTATAGTGGCGTTGGATTCGACCAAGGCCGGTTCAATCATTTTGACGTGTTTCTGTAAAATATAACAAAATATACTCACTTTTTAATGTGAAAAAAGAAAAAAAAACAACAATGGGTACAATAATAATAATAACAATAAAACTCGTATAAAATCCGTTTTCGTGTGTACACACATAATAATACACAGTACAAAATATATACGGCATGTACCTACAATATAAGTGGGTGATGGCGATATTGACGATTGCAGAATACAATATCGAATTATTTATTGTTTATAACATGACAATATTACACGTATCACCATCATCATCCTCGTACACACACACACACACACATGCTATTATGTATACTCGGTTTGTATAACGACGATTTGCAAAGACGTCGGGAAAAAAAATCGTACGGAAATCCAACAGGCACACAATAGTAGTAGTTGTACGATCCGAACACGGTGTAGGTACGCACGTACGTTCGGTCGCGAATCACGCACGGGGCACAGACTACGTTTTTCAGACGTGAAACCGAGATGTCCCGGAAGGGCATCGACTACGTTATGCGCGTAATAACAACAATGTGATTATACACGGTGTACATATCGGATAAGGGGAAACGCACGGTGGAATAATATAATAATATAATAATATAATCGTTTCTTGACTCGCGCGCGAATTCGGAACGTACGCCCGGTTCGGCTGAAACGCGTGCCGAACACGACGACAAAAACGATTTAGATAAATGTTATGCGACAACGCGGTACGTGCGCGCGCTACAACGCTAAAATCCTGTAACGAGTGTATATTTGCATTTTAAATCGCACGCGATTAACGACAGTACACTATAACGTATGCGTGTACGATGGCGGATCGCGATTTTTTTTCCTTCTCCATACTCGCCAATACCCCCGAGCGCCAAATCAGCAACGCTTTTCGGACGGGCGTCGTGCAGTTTATCCGTCTGTTATAAAACTCGTTGTTTTCTTCAACAAGTCCGACTGATAAATAAATATAGTTACATCTACTATTACGATGTGACTTTTCCAGCGCCGGCGGAAGGGCAGGGCACAACGGGCAGCTGCCACGGTCCCCGACATTTCATGGAATTTAATCATTTGTCAGCCTAAAATTTTGTTTTTCAAACTAATTGACAAGTTCCGTCTATTTCGTGAAAATTTGAATGTTTATTTTAATATCTAACTTTAATATTATGTTTCAGACGTAGGTACTTATAATAAAATCGTCGATATTATTCACTTCTTCGCCCTAATATAGTTAACAATATCACTTAAGAAATCCACAAAAAAATATTTCACTGCTATTCTGTTTACATAATATAAAAAAGAAAAAGTGAATAAACTCAAACTCGCAATTAGTTATAGCTCTAACCAACCCAAGGTTCATTTCTAGGGACCAGTGAAAATATCTGCCCCGGGCCCCGCTAAATCTTTCGCCGGCGCTGGACTTTTCATTCGACGCGTACATGTCCGTGGTACGTAACCGTGCGATTCCGCGATCGACGTGATAACGTAGGGGCATGGCCGAAATCTGTTGGCCGCACGATGCGAGATTCAAAAATAGATTCACCGGACTGCGGTTTTATACCGATTTTGATCTCGTGATTAATACCGCATAGGATGTCGTGTCCGCGCGTGTCTTTCGTACGTCGGGATTTTTACGATCTTAAGATTTTTTCATCTCGTTGTATTTCATTTGCTTGTGACTAGGTTGAAAATCAAAATTTCGATTCACCAACTCGGATAATGTTTTACTCCAAAGTTCAAATAGGTGTCGATTTACTCTGAGATCAAAGCTCACAGCACACCATTCGATTAAGTAAAAGATTTACTGTATTCTATGTCGATAATAATACGCGCCTGTGACAGTTTCGCAGACAAGACGGCCAGAGCGGCCGACTCCTCCCACGAGTATTTATTTAAAGTTAAAATTCTATTTTCTCATAATATTTAGCAATTTCGGTGTATAATACTTTAATAATAGTTTGCTTTACAGCGGATAACTTAAATTGTCATCACAATGGCTAGGATGCTTATGAAATATCACGTTTTTTCTATTAATTCAATTAAACGTTAGTCTAGATACGAATTTGACAATTTATGACGTTTTGTCGTTTTATTCGCGATTAAAGCATAGATTATTATTTTTGTATATCTCTATAAATTAAAAATATATATATATATCTCAATGTGGATTTTTTTTCACCCAAAACAGATTAAATCAATCCAAATTGCTTTTATTATCATGATGATTCTGAACCGAAGTCACGAGTGTACAAGTCATGTTTTTGTGGGTAAATCTGAAAAAATAATACATCGTTTGCCAAACATAAAACAATATATATATATATATATATATATATATATATATATATATATATAGATTTGTTTTATAACTTAATTTAATTAAATTTGAATTAATTCCAATTTTCTTATAATTTATACACAAATAGAATTTATTCATGACATTGTTAATTAAGACTAAAATATATCTTTCGTTTAATTTTCTTATACTAAGAATTGATAGAAGCAAAAACAAACGAGGAATCAAAATAAAAGTTAAAGGAGGGTTACCAAGCATTTTGGCTACAAAAGCAGATAGCTATTCTTTATTCTGGTTTGTGAGCTGTTGTACAAACATTTTTAATAGCATTTCCATCATCCTACTTGGTGGAACGTGAGTTTAGTGCAGTAACCAATCTACTCACTAAAAAAAGACAACGGTTACTAATAACTAATCGTGGGGACTTAAGGATACTGCTTACGAAAATCGAACCTAATAATATCAAAGAACTTTAGCAAAACACGACCATCTCATTAAGATATCTTTTTTATTTGTACCTATACAATATACATTATACATATTTATAAAAAATATATTTAATTTTTCCTAGCATACTTTTGTAACAATATTTTTTTTAAGGGGCGTCGATGGGATTTTTTTTTGGAAGTGGGCGGTAAAGATAAAAAGTTTGGGAACCTGCACTGGACTAAGAGAACTAAGTACTACGGCATGCTGATGTTGAACAGTCGGCAACAAAATTATTAAAAATTATTTTTTATTCTGGCAGTATTTTCGGCAGTGTTATTGATATTCGGGTTTTTAAAAAAACTTTTGTATTGAATACGAGAACTGACCGCGGTCGCCCGTCAACGGACGTAATAACGATGATAGTAACAAACAGACCGCGGCGAAATATATGCCAAAAATATAAGACTTCATAGCATTAATACCGTTTCGGAGGGATCCGGGGTGACCAGAAACTGCGAAGGCCTGAGTGGTTAATTTTAAGAGCGACAAAAGACGGCGCGGCGTACCGGTACGTGTACGAGTCGCCGACACGATTGCTTACATCGTGATATAATAACACGTTATGTCTCCGACGACCGTGCGCAGACACGAGAAACGCCTCTGGCAACGTGTTGTGAAAATAATTCATAATATCGACGACAATAGTGATAATTGTTCAAACGACATTATTCAAAACGTCCGTTTTCAACACTCATAATATAATACGTACGCTGGCTATTAATTAATTAGTGATTGGTTATCCGGCGAAACGTATTGTCGCAACTCTCTGTGAGTATAGTTATGGCGTGTTTACTGCAGCGGTTTTTTCCTCGACGACGAATGAACCAAGTGGGCTTATATACCGTGCAGAGATTTTCGACCCTTTTAAAGCGGCCTCTCCAAAGTGACCCTCTCAAAACGGATAATCGATTTTTTTCGCCTATCATTTTTTTTTTTTTTTTTTAATAAACATTTGTTTTACACGTACCCCGATGGATAATTTCAATCGGTATATTCACGATCGTGGTATGCTTCTAGGTATCTCGTGCATTTATTATGTTTTAGTAATGCGTATGTGTTTTAGCCACGTAATACCATCACAAACGAAAAAACACCGAGAGACATATCAGTACCGTTTACGTTACTTTAACCACCGTCTTCGACGTTGTATTTTTACCGGACACGCCTGAGTGAGTTTTTGTAGAACTGTTTGGATTTCGATCGACTCGAATCGAATGCAGTCGACGGACGCAGACTCGCGATGAATCGCTGGCGCTATAATAATAATAGTTATTTACTTAAATTAGATAATATTAGATAGATAATAAAATATTGTTTTTTTTATGATTATTATTTAATAATTATTTAAACAAAATAAAATAATTTTTAAGTTTTTTTTTTTACATTTAAAATGTTTCAATTATTACCACTATTATTATAAGCTGTGTTTTCAAGAATATGTATTCAGACTATATATTATTATCATTTAAATTTTTCCTATATAATATTAAATGTACATAACCTCGTGCTATGTATTTAACTTTAATTATTCCAATCAATTTAATAGGTATGTATTACCTATAAATAATATCATGTTTTATTTAAACCTATTTTTTCAATTTCATATTATTTGTCTAATTTAAATATCTGGTTTAAATAAATATCTTGATTTTGTTAATTATGATCTTTGTATATTTAAAATAATACAATTTTAATAATAGATATATTATATTGATTATTTTTATTTTAATTCATTTGTTCAGAAACTATTTATTCAAACTAAATGAAATATGTTATTTCTTTGAACCTATAAAATATTAAGTTTTTACATATTTTATAATACTATTAATCCAATTTCAATAGTTTAACAATATTACTCGTATGTTTATTGGTTTTGCAGGGAAAATATTTAAACCAATAATAATTATTGTTGATAAAAAAATTCAAACTTAAATATCAACAATACATATTGCTCAGTTCAATAAAAGAATCATTAAAATCAATGATATAATATTTTTGATAGTACAGTAGTAATTTTATAATTAATAATTTTTTGGTTGATTCTACAATGAAAATGTTATAACCAATCATATTATTATTGTTGATTGTACAATAGAAACTGTATGATTAACAATGTATTTTGGTTGGTTAAACAATACTATTTGAAAAAAAATTTACAACGATCAAGTTGATAAGAAAATCTTGTTGGCTCAATATTAACAAGATTATTGTCAATTTAACATGGTATTTTATTATTATGATTGTGGATTTTCTTTCGGTGTACGGTACACTCGATACACGCCTACGGGTCGTAACGTTTTCAGAACGGCGAAACGCTTAAAACGTCATGCGGTTTTCTCGACCGGCACATCCGTAAAATAAAACATGACTAATCATATTAGAAATTAAACACTTAACGAATTGCGTGTTGGTCGATAGATGATATTATACACACACACACAGTTGGCGAAACGATTATGGGAACGGTTTTGAACGTTTGATTAACAGTCAAAACTAGTGTTATAGACGAATATATTAAAAACGTACGTGTGAATGAATGTTTTCGTTTTGCACCGGTTTTCGGAATTCCGGAGAGAAAACTCGGTCTGCGTTCACGGAACACCGGCCGCGGGAATCACCGGAACACACACGCAGTATATTATCGCACAGGCGTTTCACTGACGTAAAAGGAAAACTCCGCGAGCGAGAAAATCGCGTACGGGACGCGCACACAATGAACCGCACGGACTCGGGTCAGCTACAGTGTAACGTGTGCACCCGGGGTTACAGTCTGACGTAATCCACGAGTCACACTACAATGGGCCGCGTACGATAACGCATAATACGCACGTGTGTGTGTGTGTGTGTGTGTGTGTGTGTGTGTGTGTGTGTGTGTGTGTGTGTGAGTGTGTGTGTGTGTGTGTGTGTGTGTGTGTGTGTGTGTGTGTGTGTGTGTGTGTGTGTGTGTGTGTGTGTGTGTTTGCCCACAATGGCGCGACCGGACGGAGTTGACAACGACGCCGTGAAGGGCCGCCGAGTGTGCGTTTTACGCCGTGATAATAGCCACCGGGCCGGCCGCACGGAGCCGCAGCGACGTTGACGGGCTGCTGTCACGCGAGCGTTACAGTGATAATGATACGACGTCGCTCGCGGCAGTCCGTCCGACTCGGCGCCGTAAACGAACGGACGCGACGGCGGCGCTGCGAAACTCCCGTGACGTTCAGAGGACTCTGTTATGACGGCTTTCAGAAGTCCTTTCACACGCGCCCGACCCGTCGGGTCCGTGGGCGGCGCGCGTACGATGGCGTCGTATAAATCGCGTAAACAAATAAATAAATACCTAACGACGATAACGCGTATACGCGCAACGCACGCGCCCGATGTGCATGTACGGCTTTCCGTGTTGGCTGCCGGCGAAAAAAAACGTCGACACCCGGACACCTATGACCCGACCGCGAGCCCCCCCCTGCCCCTCACCGGAAGTCTAGCCACGGAAAAGTTTCTGTTTTTTTTTTTTTTTTTTTAACGTACATTTTTGTTTTCACACGATCTCACTGCTATCGGTAAACCGTCAAAGAGTGTGAGCTCACCCGACGATGTGCAGTGTAAACAAAAAATTACGACACGTCCTCGTTGAGCGAACATAATCCAAACGCCATCCATGACGAATCATTATGAGCTCAGACGTGAAAAGTCCGAAACAGTCAATTTGAATCGCCTTTTATCGAAAATTTGTTTGCTGATTTTGATGAAATATTGAAAACGAATAAATAATGAACTTGCCGGATACAGGTACTGGTGACGAAAACTCGTCCTTCGTCGCTCCGTACCTAGGACGAGATGTCGGTGGAGAGTTGACCACATTTCCGGATGTATTGATTTTTATTGTGATTTGATGTTTACATGCTATTTTCGGACGGGTTCGGAAGACTATTTAAATAGTAATTTATGACTGGTCGCAAAAGTGTATAGTTGTTTAAAATTTAAAAGCAATGCTAAATAAATAAATTCAAGAAGACTATTCCTCTAAATCGAAACATGGTTTTAGCATAAAATATTTTGGTATAAAATTAAAATTATCAACAGATCGCTTCGTTTGAAATATATTATAACAAAATAAGATAGTATTAGTCATTACCATTGATTTTATATAAAATCAATGTCATTACTCATTAACGTTTTTTTTTCAGTAATAAGAATTTCAACGTTTCTTAAGGCAGAAACTTACAAAAGACAAACAGTTTTTGATATTTTTTTAGTTTTTATTGACCCTAGAAGACTAAAAGTAGGCAGTCGAAACTTATTGAAAAATTTAAGAAACCTACGAAAAGAATCTTGAACTCTTTATTCGAGTGAAAAAGAAAAAATTTAAATCGGGTTTACGAAAATTGTACTATTTTTATTCATTTCTTAGTCGTTTGAGAAAATCATTGAGAATTTTGAAAAATAAATTCTTTAATTTAATGCAAATCGATATCGTGCGAATGTTATGCATAGTAATAAACTTTTACTACCTAGTCGTTTTGCTCAAAATGTAAAACGTAAATCACGATACTTTTGAAATTAACGGAAGAATATATCGAAAGAGCGAACGAAGTTTCTGTGTCAGCATTTGCTCTTGTACGAACAATATTCCAACAATTTTCTACTGTCTTTATATCTTTTAATAATCTTTTTTTTTTCCCCGCGTCAGTAGAGATGAAATCATTAGACACGATTTCAGGTGACGTGACCATAAACAACGAATAATGTGGCCGGAGCATTCGATCTCGTTTCATAAAATTTCATCAGAGTATATAACGTGATTATATTATATAAACGCTTGTCGATAAACGCGGGATCGGGCTAGGTTGAAAATTCCTACCGACGAATTAAAAAACTCGGAAATATATTATATTATAATGCCAATCGTCGTCAGTGTGTTCTTTCGACCCGATTTCGAACGGTCGAGGAAATCCGATCGCCGGCCCGCCGGGATTTCCCCGACAACCCGATCGACCGGTCCGGCTCTGGATTTACACGCGTACACGCGTCGATCGAACTAGCCGGCGGACCATTTTCGCCGTTCACGGTCACCGAAACGGCGAATTTTCTTGAACGTTTTTTTTTTTTTTTTTTTTTGCACGCGGACGACTCGTCGAAATCCGTGAGCTTATCTGTACCCGATTGTGCGAAACGAGCGCGTGTTTTTTTTTTATCGTACCGATACGCCTATTTACGTTATCTGTGCGGATCCTACGTGGATCCGACGCCGCGACTTGAAGTGCGTACGACGCGCGCATGAACAGTCCATTTTATTAAATTATTATACGTGCGTACCGGGTACGGCGGATAGCCGCGCGCGTCATCGAGCTAGGTGAACGAGTGGTTTATTTCGCGAGCGCAGAAGGTTAATATAATATGGAGATTGGCCGGGACGTTTCGCGAGCGCGGAATCTGTAATAATGAGAAACCTAACCCGATTGCAGGAAGAACGTAGGAAAAAAAAACAACAAAATAGAATGGAAAAAAACAACTACAACGACAATAACAACAACAACTACTACTATACTAATACTACTACTACTACTCGTACTACTACAACACCGTAGGTAGTTCCTACCATTATAGGCAGGTAATATCATCGCGATAATTATTATAAAGACGCGACAACGCGCGCCAGTCAGTTAGTTCTGTGTTGACTGCGGTTCGAGTAGGTTGACGGTTTTTCATTTTGGCTCGCCCGAATTTGGTAGACGAATTTTTTGACGCAAGCACGCACGAAGTGGATTTTGGATTTTACTCGCAATATATATTAATATATTTATATACAAACACTCTATTCTATTCGACGTCCGATCGAGAGAATAGATCATATATCTCACGTATATATATTATATATATTTCTACAAGCCAGATCCCGTGATTGCCTGCAGCTGCTGTCTCTTATTCCCCGAGCAAAATCACAATACGAGCAACCCTGTTCTCGAGACGCACCGTTCCAAGCGCATTATTTATCAGGTATATAATATTATAATTACCAGTGATAATTTATCACACTGCACGAAATCATTATCATCGTATCGTTTATCATTTTATCATTATGTGTGTACGCTATAATATGTTATTTATAATTTGTAAATCCGTTAATTACACGCTCGCGGAGGTAATTCAAAACGAACTTGACTCGACGCCACGTAACGGTTTCTTTTAATTGTGATTATTATTATTATTGGAATACTATCAACGATCGTCGGACGATGACGATCCACGGTTCAGTTATCAACCCATTCAGAGGTGAAATCTCTAGAGCTCCGATAAAATGTAATCTTTCCTCTTTGACATCGAGTTATCGAGATCCCATTGTATTCATTACTATTCGCACGATTCGTAGACATGAGGTTGCTTTTTTAAATTTTATGTGTTTTTAACGTTCGCCTAATGTATCGATATAATTATTAGAGCGCGTAATACGTACACCTATAACTGCTGTATACGATTTCGACATATTGTACGTAAGTACCTAATACGTACACAGGGAAATCATTATTAAAACGCCTGCGTGTTGCATTGCAATAATGACCGAAGACTCGTCGTTTTCCGGTCGTAGTCATAATTATTATTGTTACCTGGTAAGTATAGTTTTCAATCGTCACTAAACAAAAAATAATAATAATAATAATAAATAACAAACAATCCCCGCGTGTATACAGACTGCGGCACAGTTACGTTATGCAGTCGTTTCGAATGCGCCGTTTCATGACGATTTCGCGATACAGCGTTTTGCAGTATTATTAAACGGGCGTGATTTTGAGTCAATCGATATAATTGTGGTGTTGGTAACTATTAGGAACTATGTTATAATATCTTTCGTCTGAAAACGGACTTATTCGAGCGCGACTGTTGATAGATAAATAGTGAGAAAATTTCATTTCCAACTTGATCTCACTGTATGTTCTAACCGTTCTCGGTACGCACGCGCGCTGTTAAATCCATGCGCCACAGGTATCTATGAAATTAATAGGAAAACACAATAATATTGCCGTTGCGCAGTGGACGCTGTTCGAATATTAAATGCCGATTCAAGTATTCTTTTTTATTATTATCATTTTCTCACATTTCGATATGCTAATGTGGACAATACAAACTTATTAAGTGTATTCGTCATATTTCGGTTTTTTTTTTTTTTTTTTTTTTTGCTTACTTACCAATGTTTTTATTTGTTTTTCTTTGGGCTCCAAACTTATATTATTATACATGTACAATAGTAGAAAGTAATTCGAAAAATATTTTTGTGCAATATTTTTTACGTCAAATAATTATACGTTACAAAGACATTCCTAACTAATTACTTCTCAATTATCATAATGTATACCTACATAGATAACTTCACAATACATATGATAATATACAATAGGACCAATATAATATATTTTGGTATCATAACAGATTTAAAAATACATTCCATCAAATATACTGTTTTCTAATTAAAATCATATTCTTACATTCATAGTGTGTCAAATAAAACGTCTAGCTCATGTTTTATTATCATTATTCAATGGTTTTATCGAAAACACTTGTTTGATTCAAACACACTGTCAAAAATGTTTTGATTAGGTTGATTAAGATTGGAGGAAAGGATCAATATCATTTTCACGTAGACTTCGACTATAACTTCATTGTTTATTCACTTATATGGCTCTACTAATCTACCACATTCAAATTTTTAAACGAAGAAATAATTTCGGTTGTTTTTCTAACTCTTGTAACTCTCATCAAGAAACAAATATAGATACATTTTTTGTCGCACAATACGATGATTTTACGTTTTGAATAGAAATGATTCATTTCAAAAAAATTTTTGCTGAAAAAAATATTTACATCAGTGTACAACACTGAACACGAACACATGCATTACTATTAAATTGAATAGGTACAATATGTTTAAATCAATTGTTCTAGTAGTCCTTTAGAAAATGTTTTGAATAGGTGAAGAGCAATAACATCATCGCCTGTATGACTGTACACGCGAAATAATATACAGTCATCTTACAAACACCGCGTAATGTATAAAAAAAAAAACCAATAGTAATTTACCGACTATCAGTTAATGAAAAACAAAAAAAAGTTCCTTTGGTTAAGCTCTATGTTATATTATTAGTTTTCGCATAATATTATTCAAATCATTAAATTATATTATTGAATTATAATAGTAGTAACAATTCAACGTTTTAATTTTTTTTTAAACCTCACGCACATTACGAAATGAAAACCTGCGTTAAAAAAAAAAAACGTGTCTATAATATCATAATAAAAGTAAAACGTATAATTTTCATAACGATCTATAACGCAAATAATTACTAAAACAGTATTAATGGGATCGACGTATAATGTGAGAAGTGTATAATTATCCATATGTATCGTGGAATTTCTTATGTAGGAAGTACATAAGAACCGTTTGTGTACAGTGTGTACCTACTTATAGTTAATGTGTTCGATTAGAACAAACGACTGTTTAAATGTTTAAACGTCGATCCAACACTGCATTATATAGGTTCGACGGGTAAAAAGGAAGTAGACGTTATTCGTGAAAAATATATTATAATTATTAAAAACGAAATCGATCGAAGTCTTTTAAACGCAACCGAGCATGTATTTAAGCATGTAGGTACGTCCGCGTAATAACAGTGTACTAAAATTATGTAGAGCAAATATTTAATAATGGCATGCAAAATTAAATGCATAAGTGGCTTGAATTGATAAATATGTTCTATGTTTACAATGCTGTAGTTCTCGGAGATTTAAAAAAGAAAAATTATAATTCGGTAGTATCAACTAACTCTTCAAGGATTACGGGTTTCGATTCCATTTAATTTATTTGCGAACGACGCAGAACAATAATTATTACATTGTACGTGATGGCCATATTTAGACCATTAGACCATTCGGCATTCGCGACAACGCGCGCAGCCGTAGGTAACAATAAACGCTTGTTATAGAGAACTTGACCCTCGCGAGACGTTAGAACATTCACCGTGATCGATCCACGGGGTTCATTGATTGGTATCGAGTTCAGAGGCGTGCGACGATCGCTCGATCTTTGATTATTACATTTTATGACGTTTGCGAAAACAAGTAGTCTGATATTTGCATGGGGATCGGTTGTGCTAATTGTTCGTGACACGGGAATTCGAATAATTCAAACGCAACGGTCTCGTGCACGAGCATAATAATATCCTACGTATTATGCGTATTATTTTATTAGGTACACCGTCTAAATGTCGTCCGCGCGCGCGATCGGAACGCAAACGCAATCCTTTGATTTCAACCGAATGAATAATTGCACGTCTATTGCCTTACCTGGAACGTTTGACATCCATGTAGAACACACATTTTCCATTACGCGCCATGTACCTACGCATTATTGTAGTTTGTACCAATTATTCGTTGGAAAGTTGTTTGCCCGTTACCGTTTCTTCATACGACGGTATTCGTACGAGTATGATATCGTATACGCGTGGACTTTTTTTCCTCCTTCTGGAACAAATGTTCGAAAAAAAAATTATTTTTTTACAATTTTTTTCTCTCCGGTATCACGGTACATTTGTTTGTCACCGGTAAAATTGTTCGTCTAAAAAACGTCGATTGCCAATTTAAAACGGAAACGTTATTATCCCATCAACGATGAAAAAACGCCGTTTTCATACGGAATAGGTACGTTTAGGAATTTCTCGTGTTTTTTTTTTTTTTTACAACATTAAATATTACGTTATATTACACGTCAGTTAACGTCTTTGGTGGACAAATATTAGAATTATGATGTCATTGTGACACTGGAACACGTATAATATAATTTAATCTCCTATCATCATACGACGCGTGGAATGTTTTAAGTCTATTGAGTTTTTTGTGCTAATTAGTACTGATAAATAATTAGTAATTAGATATGGCTTTTCACGAGAAGTCGATAACTATCATATCCGTTTGGTTTTGCCACATTTAAATTCCGTATTTGTGGTTTGCTTCTGAGTACTTCAGTGATGCATTAAAATGGCAATAAATAGAAAAAAAAATAGTAAACTGACACTGACATTGATAATATAGCAATCATATTATGACCTGCTCGGTATTCAACCATGAATTGAAATGAAAAACAATTTTTATTAGTATGTGTCTATGTACTGTATAGTGTAGTATGAACTCCGATAATTTTAAAACTCCGATATTTAAAATGTAATATTATAAAAAAATTCTGTTCAGTCCTCCGGAGCCTAGACGTTTAAACTATTAATTGTTGCAGTTTTAAAATCATAGTTAATTAAATTTTTATTTAGTTCTTAAAGTGAACAATTAGGAATAGTATTGATTATCATTACTTTACAGTATAATTATAAAGTAAATATGTCATTAAACCAGAAGTACGTGTCTTCGGAGCTAGAAATTTTTAAATATTGATCATTCAAGGACTCTTTATGGGATTTATTGTATTTCCCCTGTTAAGAAATTAACCATACTATTAGTTATAAACATATAAAATACCTTAAAATTAGTTTGTACTAAATAAGTAAAATAAATTATCAATAATTTGTACATTTATGATAAATTGTGGTTAATTATTTTAGAAATTAACTGCCATACAGTCGTAGAAGTATCTAATCGAATTCGATTAATCTATGCTATAAAACTATGTTAGAGGATTTGAACAGTATTGATACATTTTTTTTTTTTTTTGTACTACAACTGAAAGCCTTATTTCAATAATCACAATTATAGTAAAAATGAGCAATTGAAAAACACAAAGGTAAAATAATTCTTGACTTTTATCGTTCAATATTTCCACTTATGATAATGTAGAGGTTAGTTAGAATAAATATGATTTACCTATCTTCATTATTATTCATACGATAATTTTTAATTAAGATTTTACGAGTAGGCACGAATAACAGTTTAGAGTTAACGGATAAACTAAGAAATTAAAAATGAATAAAACGTTTTTTTGTATTTATTTTAACGTAATATTTAAATCACATTGTACTTTTTTTCAAATTACACTTGTCATTTTATGTTTAGACTTCATATACCTATTCATTGTTGTCTCTGATAAAAAGATCAATTTCATGGTATCTACCCGATTTTTGAGAGGTTTATTAGCAAACTGTTAATTCGTTTCATTTTATAACTGCGTAATGTGAATCATTTATTTCAATGATAATTTAATATGAATACCAGACGACCTCCATGAATGAAACACATTTTCAACTTATCGGCCGGGTTCATGATTTTGGTTAATGTTAAAACTGTACGTTAACTTACGAATAGTATAAATAAATATTTTATCATTACATTTGTAAATGATGAGCATTATTATAGATTAATAAAACAATATAAATCCTAAATGTTCAAACAAACGACATTATTCTGTTTAAAAAGATATATTTTAAATATTATTATTATGTATGTAAAATGCTTATATTAACAAAACATGAGTTTCTCTAAACCAATGGAAAACGATAATACTTTTCATGTATTGAATAGACCTGTTTGCCGCTGTGTGTATGAAAAGAACAGTGTTCAAATTATTTTGTTATATTTTAGTAAAGTACTTTTTTCACGATCAAGCTTTTTATACAAAAAACCTGATTCGGGGTCCTGATATAATATTCGATTATACTCAGTTAAATGAGAATTTGTATTTGATTGGCGAAATTTTTTTTTGGAAAAATAATAAAATAAATTTAAATTTAAAGGAATTTCTTAAAATCTTTCTTACAGGGAAACTAATCCCGCTAAAGCCATTTTTGCTATCAGAACTTATTCCGCACGCTTTTTAAAATAATCATCGTTATCCCTACTTAATTGTTTCTAAACTATATCTAAGTTTTAAAGTGTTTTGATTGTACCTATAACACTGATAAGCATTCATATGTAATTGATCAAATGAATAATAAAAAAATACACTTGAAATTTACATTAATTTTATAAGAGATAATATATAAAAATAGAAGTGAATAAATTAGCGATTAATTTGCAAACATGCATTAGTATCATACAAAACGTGAATCAGAAAACATTAGAGCATGCAATTTTTTAACCTTAATTATTATATCAAGCCCTAAGGCATACACTGTATTTTTGTTTTGAAGATTTTAAAAGCAATATTGGATTGAAAATCATTAAATTAACTTACGATTTAAGTTACATTCAATCAGTGCCGGCACTGCAACACGAAAATTTGTAAACCAATAAGTAAAGTAAGTAATATACAATATTTTTTATTTTTTTCAAGTTAAAATAAATTTATTCTAAGATCTAAATGAATTCATTTGAAATTAAATAATGTTAGTTTTGAATTAATTTTTAAGTTAGTTTCCTTAACAATGTCCAAGGTAAAATAAAAATAATGTTTAATTATATTTATTCTATAAGTAGTGATTTCAATCATAGTATCCCGTAATTCAATTGGATAAAATTATACATTATAAAAATCCTATATGATAATTATTACGTAAATATTAATTTTTATAAATTTTACTTGGAATTTCATAAAACCTCAATAAACAAAATTAAAATATTTTATTTGCAATTAAATTATTTTAATTACTATGGATATTATTTAATTTAAAAGGAATTTTAATACAATATTAAATTACTATATTTTAATAATATATTCTCTACCGCATTTTATCGTTTCAAAAACAAAATTTTAGTGTTTTACTATTCTATTATAATTTATAACAGAGCGTCACTTCTGAGTTAATTGCACGTTAGTGTATGACTCGCGCCTTAATTGCAATACAATATGTTAAGCAAACACTTATAGTGGACCAAAATTGAGTAGGTACCGGCGCTTTCTGCTCTGTACTGTCAGCCGATATATTTTATCGAGGTACCTACATGTTACATTCATTCGCCGATGGTATTTATGTTTTACAACAATTATTTATGAAGCACCCAACGCGACGTCGTTAATAATTTTCCGCATTCATACACACCATAATTAGAAACGGCTATGCGGTTCGTTAAATTCGTCAAAAAAATAATATTTACGTGGACATATTTTAAGAACTGTTTCCCGCGATGATTGTATTTATCAACCAATAACTAATCTTGTATACATAAATTATAATAAGTACAAACAATTTCGCATTGTAATAATTCGTATTTGTATATTTTTCATTTCGTCTTCTAATGTCATTGACACGACATGTTGCCAAAACGATTTTTTTCCTCATTACCAAAATATGTGCCGTTTATATCTATGTTTTCACAAAGACTGCGTCGGTAAAAAAAAAAACCTTCTCACTTTTTACAAAATAAAAAAATTAATAATAATAAAATATAATAAACTCGTTTCCCGACAAAACCAATAAAAATCTTATGAAAACGTAAACATTACTTAAACTCTGACCTAAGACGAATAATTCAATATAATATCTCCCTATCGTGTCGCATGATCATACAAAACGAATTATGAAACCAATCCTGATATTATATGATATGAGTAGGTAGGTATCTACCTATAATAAATTATCCTTTTGAATAATTCAAAACTCGCCTTTATGAAAAAGGACAAACACACACACAGGTAGGTACATGACTTATTCTGCGAACTATATCATAATAATGTTATTGAATTTATTTTTCAATCGATAAATACATTATTTTCCTTCCCATTTAATACAGACTTAGGACTGTCAATAGCAACATAAAATATTATATTGCTAAAGGTAGGTTAAAAATATTGTTTTTTATCGTTTCGTAATTATTATGTAAATCAAAAATATTGTTTCATCGTTAAATATAAAATTTTCAAAAAATATAAGTTAGGTTATAAGGTTATAGTTATCATATGTTATTGTAATATTATTTATGGCTCGGTAAAAATTTGAACGATACAGTTTTAACATAATCAAAACGTGTAATTTCGTTAAAGTCGTATTTCATCATTTGATTTCTTAAAAATTCTTGTTTTTCACATATTTCACGTCTTATTTTCTTCCTTTGACTACTGCTACGAATTTTTATATAAGTGTCTTTTTGTACGTTTTTAAGTATATCAATAAATTTATAGATATTTGGATGAGCAGAATAAAACATACCGTTTAATTTTGAATGGAAAGCTTCACAGCTATTTGTTGTCCTTGTAATTGATCCTGAATAAATAGAACGAGGACTAAACACGGTAAAACACAATTAAAAAAAAAAAAAATTGTCCATTCTTTACTTTTTGTTTTGGCATTACAACAATTTTATTGAATACCAAAGTTACGTACGACCTTCAAAATAAATCCAATGAAGAACTACTATATTACCGTCGAACACAAGTATAATATACGCACATACAATATTAATCCACGCACCGTTAATGCACTCGAAGATTTATACGCCAAATGCGAATTTTCGCACTCATAAATATGAAAAATAATGCTACACAAATATAGAATTAAATGATAAAAATTTTTTACGCAGTTATTCGTCGGCATAATATACTGTCAAAATTTACACTTTTGCGTCCACCACAACAATATTTATTTTGAAATCAAACGTAAATGCGTAATATAAAAAAAAAAAAAAATAGAAAAATCGTAGAGAATAGTAGAGTAACTTAATCTGAAAAGACGTGATTCAATGTAATTTCACATGACGAAACATTTACATAAATAAATGTTTAGGTACTCGTAAAATGTATACGATGCATTGTTTTTGTATAGTTAATAAAATATTCAACAAAACAGTAAAATAGGAAGCTTATTTTTCTGGAATAAAATATTTGAATCAAATTTTTGTTTAAAACTAAAATGAAAGCGTCGTCAAACTGTTGATTAAAATTTGTCATTTATGGGTTTCGACAGTTATTATTTATCGTATCATATTATGTGTGTATATATGTGTGTGTGTGTGCGTATATAACCACGTTCCGTCAAAATAATATGTTTGTTTGAATATTTTTTAATCGTGTTAAGCATTATATTATATTCAAGAAACGCGTGGGCATGTAATATAGGACGCGACGTCCTATGGGAATTAGAATCAAATGCAATCCAGTCGTTTGACATTAGTGTTGGAATTAACTTTTTTTTTATATATAAATCGTCGACTTGCGTAACATTACGAAACAATACCACTTTGTAATCTCGAGTGGTGTTAAAACATCATGGCGGGATGATCGTCGTGAGCTCCCCGATTTACGCGATCGTCTATGGCTTTTTTTTTTGTGTTCTTATTCTTCAACACGTACCGCGTAGACAGTGTGATTTCCCGTGATGTTTTCTACGGTTCGTCACGACGGGATCGTGCAGTCGCATGCGATCCGTCGTGACGAACGGGATTTTGCAATGCGCGTGCGTGGAACCGCGATAAGGAAACCTCTCGTCCCGCACTCGAGGACCCGCGTGATAAATCGCTCGCGGAAAAAAATCCTCGAAACCACGTCGGTCAATCTGCGCTCACCCCGCGAAAACACAGGCATAATACGGGGGGGGGGGCAGCGACCACGAAACTCGAGCGTCGTTTACACGAGAACGTAAACGACCTGACCGCACGGGCGTTTTTTGTTCTCCGGACGAAAAATCGTGATCACGTCGAAGACGACAGTGCACCCAGGACTCGTCGTCAGAATCCCAGAGTGCCGCCGCCGCCGCCGATCGGGCGCGGGTCGTCACACACACGTCGTCGTGATCGGTTTAATTTGAGATTAAGACGATCCCGGTCGTCCGTTTCTGATTCCACCGATTCGATTTCAATATTGTGTGTATTACGTTTTATTCGATATCAATCGTTAATGCTATCGAATCCGTACGGTCGTAACACACGCGCGCGTCGTGAATGACATCGATATTACGACGACGACGACGACGACGACGACGCACCCGCGAGGCGCGTGCACAGGTCGTGGTGAGGTGACGACACGCGCGCGCACGCGCTCGTCAAAACAACACGGAGGTTAAAACCGTCGTCGGCGTACGTCGAGGCGGCGCGGCGTAACGTCGCAGTACGGTTCCGTAACGCGGCGGACTCGACACGGCTTCGGTTAGGACGAGCGAACGTCGTGAAATTTCGAAAAGCGAGTCGAAACAACAACAGAGCGTATTGTAATTTCTAGCAAGTCACCTCGTTTCGCGCCGAGGTGCGACAGCCGGGAAAACGTGCCGCGTTCGGGACCGATGAGACGTTCGGACGTTCGGACGCGATGAGGTTACACCGGTCGGTAAGTCGAATTCACGAGCACTCCGCGGCACTACTACTCGAAACGATCACACGCGCGCGCGCATCGTATCGCCGAGAGCCGTACCGAATTACGACTCTAATACCGCGGCCACTCGAGCGCCGGCCGAACCGATAGTGTCCCACGACCGCGGTTAATTCAAGTGCCCACTTTTGCACACGGTGCGCTCGCCCCACCGATAACACGGGATAAATGCGCAAAACGACTTTGCGGTTAGGTATAGCGAATTCGCAAAGATCTCAGACGACAGCGTGCAGTCGACGACTCGTGACCGTCGTCGATTCGCGTTTATGTCGCACGAATATGTGTGTTTAAGAACAAACGCCTCGTTTCCATAATTGTTAATTTCGACGTTTTATACATTGCCCGCGTATTTATATGTGTGTGTGTGTGTTGTTTTTTTTTTCCGTAGAGATATTATTTTACACGCTTCAAACGAAATTTCGTTGAAAAATGACTGCGGAAAAAGCTGCCATGTCTATTAGCGAACCACAACAGGTTGGAAATCAAAAATGGACTCAATATTTGGCTGCTTTCATCGGTAAATTTCGATCGGACGCAATATATTACATACAATTAAAAACCAACACGTACGATCAACGTTTGTGCATTTTTAGCGACGATTGGTGGGTTCATCGCGGGTTCGACCCTCGGATGGACATCTCCAGCCGGTCCCATGATGAAAGAAAACCCATCGGCGTTCGGCATCGTACCCGAGGACCTCGCGTGGATCGGAGCCTGCATGCCGCTCGGCGCCATGCTTGGGTGTCCGTTCACCGCAGGCCTAGTCGACAAGTTGGGACGTAAAAACATGATGCTCATGATGACAATACCCACACTCATCGGCTGGGGAATGATAATATGGGCCGAATCCGTAAGCGCATAGTACAAATCGACTTCTTAACAGTCGATATTTTTTTATTAATAACTCCAAACATTGAATTAACGATATTATAATTTCCTTGAAAGGCATGGTGGTTCTGTGCCGGTAGACTTTTGACCGGGTTTGCCGGTGGTGCATTCTCTGTTATTGTTCCACTGTACACTTCCGAAATAGCTGAAAAAGAGATCCGTGGTACACTGGGTACATACTTCCAGTTACAAGTTACCGCAGGAATTTTATTCACCTACATCGTTGGACCTTTAGTAAGCATACACGTTTGACATAATATTTTATGCATTTTTTTTTAACATTTTTCGTTTTTATTTTTTTCTAATTTTTTATTTTAGGCCAAATCTGTCTTCCTTCTGTCTGTTATCTGCGCTGTGATTCCATTGGTATACTTGGGTTTGATGGTTTTAATACCGGAAAGTCCCACCTTCCACCTCATGAAAGGAAACGTTGAAAAAGCTCGTTTATCGTTGAGATATTTCCGTGGTCCGTACGGTACCGTTGACCAAGAACTGTCCAACTTGCAAGACTCCTTAGCTAAGGTATGAACTTTTTTATTTTTAAAACAGACTTTTTGACAATTTCAAAGCTACTGAATCACCAATAAACCGTGAACATTTTTATGTAGACTGAAAGAGAAAGAGTTCCGATCATGGAAGCTTTCCGAACGACGCCCGCAAAACGTGGTCTGTTCATCGGTCTAGGAGTTATGCTTTTGCAACAATTCAGTGGATGCAATGCCGTCATTTTCTTCGCTACTGACATTTTCAAGGTAAAACTTCGAATAAAAAAATAATCCTGTTTGTTTACTTAGTTACTTATAAAATCATTTGTTGTTTGCTCTAGGATGCTGGCAGCAAAATTGATCCGGCTTTATCCACGATCATCGTCGGTGTTATGTCCGTAGTCGCCACATATATCTCCACATTGATAGTCGACAGATTGGGAAGAAAAATCCTGCTCTTGTGTTCCATAATTGTCATGGGAATTTGTACATTCTTGATCGGTGTCTTCTTCTACATGAAGGGCAACGGCTACGACGTTTCGTCAATTGGATTCATTCCTCTTGTATCCCTGTGCGTGTTCATCATCTTGTTCTCCGTTGGTTTTGGTCCCATCCCGTGGATGTTGATCGGCGAAATCTTCCCGGCACAAATCAAAGGTGAGTAATTGTCCATTTTAACCGGCCAAGCACACATTACGCGTTGCGTAGAATCTAACACGTCGTCATTTTGAAAACGCAGGTACCGCTTGCTCGATCGCCTGTATGGCCAACTGGCTTTTCGCCTTCTTCGTCACGAAATTCTTCCAGACGATGGTTGACGCCATTCACATATACAACACGTTCTGGGTGTTCTCAATGTTCGCCGTTTTGGGAACGTTCTTCGTGATCTTCATCATCCCCGAGACCAAGGGAAAAACAATGGACGAAATCCAAGAGATGCTCGGCGCAGGCAGTGATCTCACACCACCAACACACGCCAACGCTTCGTCGATGGATACCAAAGGAAAATTCTAAACTAAACACACACACACACACACACACACGCCAAACGGAGATTTGTAAACCGTTCCATCTGTACCTTCCCAAATTAGTAATTTAGCGTGATTCGTTTTAATGAATCAATATGGATCATCGATTCAACAATTGCATTATTGTTCAAGACGACAACATCTGTTAAAATGTGTTGTCTTATGATTATCATTATTATTATTCAGAATTAATTTATCGCTGATTCATCGTTAGTAAAATCATCGTCGACAATGTTGTAGGAAGGCAGTCTTGCGAACGTAATCATTCTCCGACAGCATAACTATGTTTTATGGCTGTGATGTACTCTTTGTTATTCACTTAGATAATGAAAAACAACTAGGACATTATTACCGCTAGACCTCGACGGTACACACGCACGGTGTCCAGTCATTATGTGAGGTCTAGTTTTAATGATAATCAAATATTTATCAATTTTCGTATCATACTATCATATATTTTATTTATGAACATACCTATTTATTTAATCATTTCATTATTGTAAAATTGATCAATTACATTGATTACTGGTTTATGTTTTTTATTTTTTTTTTTTAAGTGTAAAATCACCTGAAAAATATTGTCGACGATCACGTGATACTCGTGAGTTGACATGTTTTTTGGTGGTTTGAATCTGTGATACTTTGGAATAACTAGCTATTATTTAAGATGAAACGCCTGTAACCAAACGAATGAAAACAAATCCAATGCAATATTAGTTAATAAGTACCTACTTATTTAATTTTTTTTAAGTTTTTAATTTATTATATCATTTTAATGTGAATAAAGAAACAAAATCTTTATTATATAAAAGAAAAACAACGCGATGTCTGTTATTCAAACGCATAATGAACCAAAGTCATTGCCTAACAATCGTACATGATAGGTGTTGGTTAAAAGTCGAAACCAGAAAAAATGGATGAAGCCCCTCCAGAACGCTATCAAGCTCTCCCGAAATGTTTTTATTCCTTTACTTTACTAATATTGTTCCACCGTTACTAGCGGTGTTACTGTTCTAAATTTAAAGTAACTGAAGCTCGTTGCCGAAAAATGTTTCTAATGTTAGTCGATAACGTAAAAATGTCAAGCCCCCGGGGACGCCCGGATAGGGGGGGGGGCAATGGGGGCCATTGCCCCCCTGAGATTTTTCACGTCAGTTACAAAATTGGAGGTTTTTTTACATGAAGTCGATCTCATACGACTAGAACACGCAGTAACTTTCCGACAATCATTGTAGGTACCATTAATTACGAGTATAATACAATTATGTACTTACTCGTAAAATTAATAGTTGTACTTCACGAGTCACAATTTTTTTTGCCCCCCCTGAGTGAAATATCTGTGGGCGTCTCCGAGCCCCCCCACACGGATGTAACCAAATATTCGCCTATAGTTTAAGCCGTAAATACGTATTTTATTTTCCACGCGAAACACACTTGCTGACCATATCACATCACAATATGGTCTATAATGAGTGCCTTCCCCGGTCGCCGACACCGTACCAGGGGGTCTATTTTGTACGCCATACGAATATTGTTCGTATACGAAAATTTGACATTTTTCGTATGAATTGCTGATTCTGTATTTTGTAACTACTTTCGAATACGGAAACTCACCGTACATACGATTGAATTCCGTACGTACGAACAATGTTCGTATGTGTCACAAAAATGGTATTTTGTACATCATCATACGAAAAAAACGTTCGTGCGAAGGTATTTTGTAACTATATTCGTACGGTGTAATTGTTCATATACACGAATGGTTTTCGTATATTTTCATCGGATGGTAGCGAGCATGTGAAAGCCCGTGATTGTATAAATATTAAAAATTAAAACTTTATCCAACGTTGAATAATATTGTTGTAAACTGAAAATTTTGTTATTATAGATTTATTATTATTGTAAAAAGACTATTTAAATTTTAAATTGAAAATTTTAAATGTTTTAATTTTCAACGTTTATAAAATATTTAAGAATAAAGCTCGTGTCGCATCCGTTCGGTTCGGCCAAGCGCATTAAAATCGATAACGATCCTCGATTTGCTGTCCAACTTTGAGATGATAGGAAATTTGCTAATTACTAACTATTATATTATTTATATCAACACATAGGTATAGATATAATACAATTATTATTATGATTTATACAATAATAAGATAAACACTTGTTATTGATAAAGCTGAAAGCACTGAAAACTCTTATATAATATTATGTTATAGTACTCCTTTATAATATAATAAAATAAAGGCTCAGATATCATAATAAATAATAAATGCATTGCCAACTTAATTTTGACACGACGAAAAATGCCATGGACGAATGGGTATATAAAATATGTATATATCGATAATATGGAGCTCAACGTGATTTATTACAAGTATGAATTAAAACCATTTTATATGTGTTTACCTTTTATATGGTAATACAAGGTTACATTATTAATATTAGGACCGGGAAATTTTATACATTTAAGTATAAACAATACAATGAAGACATACAGTTATTTAATTTAAACTAGGTATATAGTAAATGTACAAAAAAAGAAGTTTATTATGACCAAATTAAATATCTATGATGCTGTTTAAGATAAATATACTAATACTACGGTAAGGAGTACTGCCGTAATCATTTCATTTTTAGACGGACGGCTATTCAATATACGTATTTTATAATTTATCCACACGCTGATCGTATACGAAAATAAAATACGGAAATACGTCATCATATAATGACGTCATACGTACGAATATTATTCGTATTCGAAAAATATCCGTATGATCAACGATTCGTACACCTAAATTTCGTATGGCCTTATAAAATACCAAATTCCGTTCGTATACGAAAAAATTGCACACGAACGATCGTATGCACGAACAATATTCGTATAGCGTACAAAATAGACCCCCAGGGGGTTATTATATGATTACGGCAGTACTCCTTACCGTAGTATTAGTATATTTATCTTAAACAGCATCATAGATATTTAATTTGGTCATAATAAAATTTTTTTTTTTGTACATTTACTATATACCTAGTTTAAATTAAATAACTGTATGTCTTCATTGTATTGTTCATACTTAAATGTATAAAATTTCCCGGTCCTAATATTAATAATGTAATCTTGTATTACCATATAAAAGGTAAACACATATAAAATGGTTTTAATTAATAGTTGTAATAAATCACGTTGAGCTCCATATTATCGATATATACATATTTTATATACTCGTATATATATATTTCTTTTAATTATAAATGAGTTGTTAATTATTGTTTCAATAATTATATCCAAAAATAATATATATTTATATAACGGCAATTAAATACTGATAGTCATTTATTATCGGACACAAGAGATACCCCTTATAGTTAAAACAAAACAATTGTAAAGCGCGGCTAATGATATATTAGTAGTTATTTTCTGTATGCCTGTACATAGTCGCGGTGTATTAGCATGTTATGTGATTATTTACCAGCTAGTGCAAGTGTTATTTAGGTTGTTAGCTTGTTATTGTTCCAAAATCAAAAATTTCCTATCATCTCAAAGTTGGACAGCAAATCGAGGATCGTTATCCATTTTAATGCGCTCGGCCGAACCGAACGGATGCGACACGAGCTTTATTCTTAAATATTTTGTAAACGTTGAAAATTAAAACATTTAAAATTTACAATTAAAAATTTAAATAGTCTTTTTACAATAATAATAAATCTATAATAACAAAATTTTCAGTTTACAACAATATTATTCAACGTTGGATAAAGTTTTAATTTTTAATATTTATACAATCACGGGCTTTCACATGCTCGCTACCATCCGATGCAAATATACGAAAACCATTCGTGTATATGAACAATTACACCGTACGAATATAGTTACAAAATACCTTCGCACGAACGTTTTTTTCGTATGATGATGTACAAAATACCATTTTTGTGACACATACGAACATTGTTCGTACGTACGGAATTCAATCGTATGTACGGTGAGTTTCCGTATTCGAAAGTAGTTACAAAATACAGAATGAGCAATTCATACGAAAAATGTCAAATTTTCGTATACGAACAATATTCGTATGGCGTACAAAATAGACCCCCAGGTCACTGCGTCGCGACGACAATGTCGTGCTGCCGGTATGGTTTTTAATCGCGATTCGTCTGCTCCGCGACGTATCCGTACGTGTGTTAGTGGACCGTACGTACGTTTTATAATTTCACACTCGGACGGGTAAACGAGCGGAATCCGCTATAGTTTCCGTACTCGCGGTCTTACGCCGTAATCTGTGACGGCGCGGCGTACTCAGTGGAACGTATACCACCACGGGTTTAACGACTTTTCTGTTTTTTCGTCATTGTCGATACGTATCATACACTCACCTATATATCGTACGCTCGTAAAACGTTGTGTGGCACGCGTATTTCCTACGAAAAAGTGCACGACAGGAATTTCCCGGTTTCCTGCACACTAATCTCGTTTATACGATTTATCATTATGTCTACGGACGTGGATTTACGGTAAAGTGTTCCTTTTAGTTATACAAATTAGCTTGTTTTTTTCTCATCGAGAAATCTATGCTACATGCACAATAAGAAAGTAGGATAGATTTACAATCACAATAAGATAAAACCGCAGAGGACGGAGACTATAGAAAAACGTAGAAAGACGGGAGTTAAGAGAGTTTTGGTGGAAAGGAAGTCTTCGATGGAAGTTTAATGTTTTTTTGTACTACGCCTGTTTAATTTGTAGCATCTATATAATCGGGAAGCGTATTACATTAAAGCCAATATTTGAAATGTATCAAGATGCTACAGAAATGGCCCGAAGAAGAGCTTATTTTCTAACACGTAAGTTGAATTATGTAACTTCAAATTTACTTTGAAAATTTTATTTTGCATTTTTTCACGTTTTTATTTATACGTATAGGTACGTTCTTTTTTCCTGTTTTTAGTTCATTTTAGGGCATTTTTCATCAATTCCCAACAATAAACATCTTTATACTTAGTCATTTTTATCTTACACAAGCTACATTATATATAGGTACATCAAATTTATAATGGATAAATATCCTTGTTAAAAAATGTACAGAAGATATTTAAGTGTGTACCAATTTCAATATTATTTAAATATCTAACCATTTAAATATGTACCAAATTATAGCGTTTGATTCGTGACGGTCTGATAGTATTTGTATTATTACTCCTCATACATTACTTAAATAAATTGTATGATTTTTATAAATGTAAAATTAATAAGAACTTGAGCATTAAAATACGATTTTCATTATCGATAGGACAACAATTTTTTTTAATTTTTAATTTTTCATAATCAGTGCATTTGAAAACAATTTTATGTGCATTTCATCCTATATTTTTAGGAATTTTAAATACCATTTTTGAAGGTTTTGTAATGCACTTATCGTTTTTAGTGGTAACCCTAATAAAATGCATTCAATCTCTAGCCCTAATTATATCTATTATGTTATTATATCGCCTTAAAGCTGCGTATAATACATGTGCGGACCGAACCCTCCGCGAACTGCTCGCGAACCGATAGCGACAATAATAAAATTATTGAGACGGTGTGTCGAACATCCAACAATCCACTTGCGAACCGCTCGCGACGATCCATCGAAAGTCAGTTTTTTTTACGAACACAACGCGAACCCAGTGTAAGTTGTTTGGTTGTAAGGTATTGGTTCGCGAATAGCTCACAAGTGTGTACGTGGCATAAGCGAACATGAAACGAACCCATCGAGAGCGGTTCGCACATGGTTCGGCTCGCACATGTATAGGTACGCACCTTTACGTTTTCTCGGACGATAAATGCAACGGAAAACAAAAGGTACGTTTTCGAAACAATTAAAATTTTTTTTTTTTTTGCTCCGTTCTCCTCTCTTTAATTGCCAATTTTTATCGGATGCCATTTGGGGCTATTTTTCCTTCGTAAATCTGAACGATTATTCTGGTTCAAGGCGGCGATCGTTTTAATTTTCAATTTTCCATAGACAAAGACGTTGGAGAATTTACAAACTGTAGGTATATAACAATGTCCCTCCGGAACATTCAAAATCCTATCGAGTAAAGCGCGTAAACACAAAATCATATTTGAATCGGATGCGAAATTACTAATGACTAGGGTTCTAAAATTTCATGAAATTTATTTTTTTGAAATATTTCGTGAAATATTTCATGAAAGTTTCATGAAATATTTCATTTACACGAAAAATAAAAATTTTCCCAAAATAAATAAAAAAAGGGTTGTTTTCCAATTAATACATATTAGAGCTATTCAGCTATATTATGTAATAAAGATGAGAAAACACGTTTAATTAGGTAGTATATCTATTCTATTCTATGGAAACATTGAAAACATAAATAATTTTTAAGCACAAAGTGCCCAATGCCTATGTTTTTTTATGTTACTTTTAGTTCTATAGTGTTTAATTTTTTACTAAATTTATAATGTATAAATAAAAGTGATACCTAAATATAGCCTGGACCAAATTATATACACTTATACAGTTATACTTATACATAAAACATACTTACTATTCATTTTTAACCCTTGCATTTGTGAATGTTATCTACACATTTATTTTTTACAAAACAATATTATTTATCTATTACAGATTTTACTTTTTTTTTCTCAAAATTATTTATGAAATGATATTATCTCTAAATAAGTACGAAAAGTACAATATTAAACAGGTATCTAATTTGTAACTAGACACTTAAGATTTCTTTTGCAAATTACAATTTACAACACAAAACAAGAAAAAATAAATAAATAATCATTACGAAATAACGAACTATTATCAAGTAAATAAAATTGTTCTAGCTCCAAAAATCATTAATAGTTACAACCACGGTCTTAGAAGATATCTTGTAAGACCATGGTTACTCAATATGTTTTATTATTTGGTATTTGGTATAAAACATGGAGCACATACAAATTTATATTTCATAATTTCATTGAAATATTTCAAGATGAGTGAAATTTTCAATTTTTAAATATTTCAAATTAAGAACCCTACTAATGACTATTGTGGTAAAACAAAATATCATACCATATGCGATAGCCGATATCACCGAAATCGACGATGGTCGCGTAATCCGACTACGAGGACGCGTCGTCCGATCATGGGCGTTAAATGTTTATCATACAGTCCGTGTGCCCGAAATGGTACACCGGCTGCCGTTTTTCGGGTCACAAGTGGCTTTTATATATACAGACATAATAATATGACATTTCACGTAGACGGATATTAATTTCACGGAAAAGCAACAAAGAGATATTCGACGTGCATATACATTATATTATGTTCTCGATTTAAAACACGAACACGGATAATTTTATTCGCAAAACGACATGAGCATAACATATAAGTAAGAACTATTTATTTAAAAAAATATAGTATAATATATAATATAATATTACACATTATTAATACTAGATACTTATTACTCAATACAAATCAAAAAAACCAAAATATTTTAAAATGTTTATTTAGTATACTAATTTGTACTAGTATTTTTATTATATTTAATAAATGGTTTACTATTAAAAAAAAAAAATCACATATTATTTATTTCTATATTACATTGTATACTGCCAATGTAATTCACCTTCTGGACTTATAAAATGGTCGGCAAATTTATCTCGGAATATCTCTAGGAATACGACAAAAAACGCAGATAAGGAAACTGAGCTAATTACAAACTTATCACACCGTTTGTCAGAACGTATGAGCAAAGAAAATGAAGCGTTGAATAATATTGATAGTGATAAGCATTTTTTACTGTCATTATACGATCGTTACAAAGCCATTGATAATAATATGAAATTTCAAGCCCAAATTGAGATTATGAATGTAATACAAAAATATAGTCATCCTAATCCTCAAAATTCTAATTATGAGTCCTTTGGTAGACGTTTTGAAAATGTATCAGCTCAACTGCTCAAGTATATAACACCGACTATGAATCAAGACAGTATCCGATGTATTCACACACACAATATCCTAGCCATATTGAACCTTCTCATTTCGAGCACCTACAAGAGTGAATGTACCAGACATATCGCCAAATAGCATTCAATCGATGACTTCCACAAAAAGCATTACAACCCATGCCACCGCTGATGATAACGATTCAATTTTATCAAATATGTTCAATTAGTTATGATATATAATATTATTCAAAGTATATAATAAATATATTAAAAACTACAATAAATAAGTTTAATAAATATTATATACCTTATAGTAAGTGCGAGACGTTCGTCCGCTGGTATGTTTTTTTTCATGGTTGTGTCTGTTCGTTTTATAATGTCCGTTAACTCACATAATAAATAATCAAATGAATTTTTACTCATTCTAAAATAATTAAAAAATTTATCATCATACATTCTTAATGAATTATATAGCACATTAAATTGGCTTTCATTTTTATTTTCAATAATAGGATGGACCCAAAATTGTCTCTTCTCACGACGCCGCATTTTCCGCTGTAATAAAAGTAATAATAGTGCTTCCTCTTCGAAGTCCATTTTACACTAAAATGTTTACATGGAAAATACAAATAAAGAACGTACGTCATATTTGTGGTTACGGTGTGGTTATATTGACGTCGGTTCGGACTTCTAACGACCACAAAAAAGTTGTTCAAAAGTGGTCGATTTCGCCGACAGTACAGCCACATTACAACCACAAAAAATCGTTCACGAATGGTCCGTGTGAATTTAGCCTAAAACACGAACCAGTGTGACACGGAGTACACTGTCATCGACTTTTGCGGAGTTAACTTGACCGACAGTCGTCGCCAGTGCCGGATTTACCCCTTCAGCCACCTTAGGCTGTTAGGAAAATGCCGCCTCAAAATCATACAATCATTTTTTTAAAGTTTGAGTACCGTCCCGCGTCCGTATGCAATGTAAACATAACAATAATAATCGTTATCGTAAGTTGACGACGATGACAAAGAAAAATTGAAAAAATAAAAAAAAAAATCGCAAAATAATGATAACGTTCGATTCCTATAAAAAATGAGTAAAATAATTTTTTTTCTGTTTATAGAGACGAAAAAAGAGAAAAAATTTGCCGCCCTAGGCTACATCCTAGTTAGCCTAATGGTAAATCCGGCACTGGTCGTCGCTACACGACTCGTAACACGAGTCGAGTGGAACGACACGATATGGTAAGTATGAAATAATTAACATTGCTGCTGTAGGTATACCATCGAAAATATACAGGGTGACTCCTGAAAATCATCACAAAGCGATTTGACCCGGGATAAAAATTTTAATTTCAGGCAATCGTGAAAAGCGTCCTGGGATCAACAATGGTGTGTTGTTGTCGTTATTGTTATCGAGTAAAAAATAAGCGATTGAATAATTGTTCAAAAAACCAAACGGCTACGGCACTCGAACTTAAGTCCAAAACCTAATCTCATTGGTATAACACGACGCGTAGAGAGTTAAGCTCTTCAATTCCGATCACGAGCGTATACGTTACAGGTAGGCATACGTGTACGGACACCATTAATTTATTAGTCCGCTCGTTAAACTTCACGCCTCATTCGAAATCGACGACAGGCCATATAAAACTGTATAGACTGCATGTCGGTTAACGCAGTGCAGTTTGTCGACGATTTGTTGATTTAACGACGGACGAGAGTGATGTCGATCGATTTGGTAAACTGTACACCGGGTCGGCCCTCACGCGTAGGTTATAATACGATTATTATGTCGGTCATTGTCACGAAATAGTGAGCGTGAATCGTGTCGGTATACGTGATTATACAATATAATGATGGGAATTACTTAGTGACTGATTGCGCAGGCGCGATTTTGGAGTTCTTCCGGTGGGCTGCTTCTTAAATATAACCACTTAAATTTATCATAATATCTATTATGAATAATTACGAATATAGATTCGATACATTTTTAAGTATGACTATGAGACATGTCGTATCATTGTATTAAACCAAAAAAGTAGTTTACATATTCACATTAGAATATGCTCTAAACTATTGTTTGACTATTAAAAATCAATCAAAAGTAGTCGAGCTAAAGAAGCATCGTTGGAGGAAGGGCAACCCCTCCAGTGACATTTCAATTTTATATTGTTTCTCATCGGTAAAAAAATTGTAATGAAAATTACCCAAAAACCTCAACACGCTATCTAGTATTTAATTTGAAAATCCCCCCCCCCCGTAAAAGCTATCTATGGACGCGCCTGAGCCAAGCTGGTGGTAAAATGCCAAGTTAAATTTGTGTAAGAATTATCAGATAAAGGCCATCAAAAATGAAATCGAAATTATTAAAATTAAGTTACACCGTATTAACTAAACACGGTGACCATTTTTTAGTATTAACAGTTATTGAACTCAGGATTTGAATCTTTAAAATTATTAAATAGATCAATACTTTTACTACCCAAAAATGTGCAGATTACTGCAGACAAAAATCACATAATTGTAAAATCAATAATATACAATATTCTTTTATCAATCACTCAAATGTGTGGTACTGTCACAGTATCACATCATGCATGGTTGTTAATCTTGTTGTTTTCGTGTGCACGCACTAAATTATAATTAATTTTAATGCTGTGAGTACGATATCATGTTGATATGGATGAATGGCGATGATTAATTTACTCGATTAAATACTCAAGTCATAGGAATGAAAAGATAAAACAAATAATATGATGTAATTTAGCCGTTCATACATTTTACAAAAATAAAACTGATAATGTGTTTAACGATTTATAATTGAGGAATTAATATGAGTTTCGAACACATTTTCAGGGTTTATAAATTTGATAAGAGATGATCACTTTTACAACCCGAAAATATTGGTAGGTAGGTACAGACATGAAAAATAAAATATGAACACACCATTTTAAAACCAGTACATTTTCGCTTTGTTCACTCAAAAAAAAAAAAAAAACATAAGGAAAACATCACAAAGTGTGTGCAAAAATAAACCTAATATTTTTGACTTGATGTGATATTACTATATTATAATATAAGAACAAAACATTCACAATTTAAAGGAAACTATTCCAGTGACAGTACATTTCTCAGAGACCAGAGTCCTGTCTGTAACTCTAAACTTAAAAATTATAATGCTTTAACTTTCATTGGTCCAATAATAAAAATCGAATAGAAGCTATCTAATCGGTAAGTAAAAAAGTTTGCTTATACTGACAAAAAATATGATTTGAAGTTTAAAAAAATGTAATTTATGTTTTTACAATGTTTTAAATTTTAAATAAATGTACAAGTAAAAAGTAATTCTTTGCAAATCATAAGATGGGCAATTTTTATCACTATAAAGATTTTTGATGATTTAATTTTTGTTTATCTCGATTTGCTTCTAAAGCGTCTGAAAATTTTTTTTTTTTTATGTCATGAGAAGCAAAATTGTAAGTTGTGCATTTTTCATGATTCAATTATTTATATAATATACCAATTATTGTGTTGAAGAGATTGATGAAAATAAAAAGTGAGTTTGTTACAGTTTAAGCCCAAAGTTCAAATAGCGAATAAAAATAAAAAATAATTAATATCATAAGCGCCTATCTACATAATTACTACAATTAAATAGAATTAGAATAGATTATAATATTTGACTCATACGAATAATTTTTAAAAATCTTTTAAAATAATTATTTCAAAGACATTAATAGTCGTTTAAAAACTTGTGAACACAATAATATAATCGCATGTGCCCGTATGGACGTAATATTATCGTTTCACACAGTATTATGTTTACTGATTAGAAACATAGTTCTCCGCCGACCCGGGGCAACGTCCGACCACCGTCGTCCTTCGGCGCAGTGAGCGGGAGGAGCGCGTTATCTCTTGGGAACCGCCGCCGCGTTATCCGATACTATTATCACAATATTTTTGTTGTTATTATTTAGTATTTTGTTATCACCGCAGGCCGCAAGCCAGTGACGGCCGACGGGAATCCCTACGACGATTGCGTGGTGGAAATTTCGGAGTTACCGCCAGCGTTGTTTTTTCTTTTTATTTGTATATCAAACAGACATCGAGAGACACGTTTGCAATTATTCGGCCCAGGTGTGACGGACTTTTGGACGTGCGAAAAACGATTGTGCACCGCGGCGTTGGCCATCCACCACCGAGCGCAACCACCTGTGTGGACGTTTTGGCCGAAACGAAATCGCTATTATCGTCGGCTGACAATGGATTCGAAAAACGTGGCGTTTAAAACGGACGTCGCGGAAATTACGAGCAGTTCGAGCAGTTCCGGCGACGAAGAAGAATCACAGAAGGTAGTACTCACTGTCCGTCGTGTCGTTTTACTCTCGGAAGACTCGCTCAATACGATTAATTCAAACTTTGAACGAAAGTAACCCGTACCATGACGTGTCAACACGTTTTCCGTGTTGTTTATTTTATTAGTTCCCCCTAACTCTTTGAAATGTTCAATTCATCATGTATTATGTGTGAACCTGAAAAAAACCTTCCAAGACTCTTTGTCTTAATGATTTTATAGAATTTTATTCCATCTAAACCAGGGTTTCGTGGTTTATTATTATTCATAAACTTTGTGTTATAACAAAAATTTGTCGATCAGTTCATTACCTAATTATTATTAATGATAATTGTTTTAATAACAAAAAAAAAAAAACAGGCAAGTATTTATTATGCAATATGTAGTAAATCTATTCACATGCTAAGTATTTAATGTATTCATTTTTTTTTTTTTTTTAATGATCAAAATTCTATGAAATTGTCTTCAGTATCCAATAATTTAACTCCTATGTTTAGAATGGTGTATAATATAACAGTGTATTCTCTGCAATAGCTTTATAATTGTCCAAAATGTTAAGTACCTAATCTGAAGAATACCTTTACATGGGCAGTAGGGTAACCACACATTACTTTTGTACTTAAGCATCTGAGTTTGTGTATTTTGTTTTACTGACAATACTGATAATATTACTATTATTATTTGTGAATAAATTCATTACAGATTCTTAATACATGAATATAGCCGTAGCTGCTATAGATGTCTATATATTTTATAGTAACTAATATTAATTTTTTTGCTATTTTATCTAATTGTTAAAAATAAAAAAACTAATAATCTAGTATTTCAACTTGTCCATCAATACAAAATAATCATTTCTGTTGTTTCTTTATATTATGTTGAAATACTATGATTATCTACATTATGTTCATAATTAAATTTAAATACCTTAATTCCTAAAAACTATTATTGATTTGTTGTAAATATTAAAAAAAAAACATAAATAAATTTGTATTTAGTCCAAAAATCATGAAATAAATACTCAAATATTTTAGTGAATCAGAATATTTTTCTTATTTTAAAATAATTTAGAGAAATTTAAGGTAAATGTGTTAATTAAATCTCAAAATTTAAATTTTATACTTGAATTAATAGTAATGTCTTTTGTTTTCTTTAATAGAAAGAAGTTTATAATGAAAAAAGTCCACTTGTCAGCAAAACATCAACTAGAACTCGGCAAACAACATCTCAGAGTGAAGCGCCAGAAATCCAAACTCAAAGAAGGACTCAATATTTATCCGCATTAATTGGTAATTTTTTGAATGGATTTCTGATTCCTGTAACCAATACAAGCCACTCTTGTGAGTGGCTTATAGGGTTTAAAAAAATAATTGGATAGATCTATTGAAAACTGTATTGTAACATACATACATTTTAGATGGTCTTTTCGATATCTTATAGTCTTTTTTTTTTTTTTTGTCAACTGCCTATTTTATTCTCAATAAAGACCTAGAACATAAATGTATTTAATTAATTTTGAAAAAAATACATTTTAAATCAAAGTAGAACAGTAAAATAACACTAGGTAATAAGGTAATATAATAACAAAATCAAAGTATATTTTAAAAAATATAACAAATAAATAAACAAACAAATTCATAACACATCGATTCTAAATTATTATTAACAGTCCCCAAATATAATATATAATATGTATATATATTTATACTGAAATAACTGTTTATTTCATAACTTTTTTAGCCTGAACTATGGTACCTACTTGATGTTATGACCTACTTATACCAACCGACCACCATACATATCATAAATAATAATTTATATATAATAAGTTTTAGTTTTTTTATTGATGTTTAATTTTTTGTTAAGTAAAATCTATAAAGATATCTTCATTTTCTTTTAACATTAAGTACTTGTATATTGTGGTTTATTAAATATTGTTTTATATGATTTGAATAGCACTTGTGCATTTTTATGTATAAATTACGTTTTAACTTGGTTTGTACACAATAGTGACTCTTGGAGGTTTCATTGTCGGTACATCACTTGGATGGACGTCACCAGCAGGTCCAATGTTGCAAAAAAACCAATTTGGTTTCTTTGTGTCTGAAGAAAACGTTTCTTGGATTGGAGCTTTAATGCCACTTGGTGCTTTGCTTGGATGTCCAGCTATGGCAGGTTTAGTGAACAAATTGGGACGTAAAGATATATTGTTAATTTTAACTATACCTACATTTCTTGGTTGGACATTGATTATTTGTGCCAAAACTGTAATTACAATTTTTTTTTTTTTTTTTAATAATTAAAATGTATTCTCTTGATATAGAAATTATTCTTTAAGGTGTCATGGATCTATGTTGGCAGATTTCTTAATGGATTTTCTAGTGGTTCTTTCTCAGTCATAGTACCTTTATACACTTCGGAAATAGCAGAAAAGGAAATCCGTGGTACTCTGGGCTCTTATTTCCAGTTACAAGTAAACGCTGGAATTTTATTCACCTATATCTTGGGGAATTATGTACGTTTGTATTTTTTTTTTTTAATTCTATGAGATTTTTATTTTATTTAAACAAATTTTTTCCAGTTTGATTTATTTTATCTATCTATTGCTTGTGCAACGATTCCTATAATATTTATTTATTTGATGATATTTGTACCGGAAAGTCCAATTTTCTACCTGATGAAAGGAAATAATGATAAGGCTAAAGAATCATTGAGATATTTCCGTAGTCCTTGTGAAAACGTGGATGAAGAACTAAATTCCATGCAAACATATTTGACCAAAGTACACATTTTAATCCATAGAATTGAATAATTTCATAAAAAATAAATTTTAAATGTTTCCTTACAGACTGAAATGGAAAGAATTCCTGTCATGGAAGCATTTCAAACTACCTCAGCTAAACGTTGTTTGTTTCTTGGTCTTGGACTTATGATTTTTCAACAGTTTTCAGGAGTTAATGCTGTTATATTCTATTCTGCGACCATTTTTGATGTAATTTAGTTATATAATATTATTTATTATATATGTATGTTATCATATATATATATATATATATATATATATATATATATATATAATTTATTAATAATTAAAATTAAAATGTATTGCAGGCGACTGGTAGCAAAATTGGACCAAATGTATCAACTGTTATCATTGGTGTTATGGCTGTAATATCCACGTATATTTCTACGCTCATTGTAGACAATTTAGGAAGAAAAATTTTACTTTTATATTCTATAGTCATAATGGGAATCAGTACATTCTTTATTGGTGGATTTTTCTATCTAAAAAGTTATGATATTCCATTCATTGAATTTATTCCCTTGTTGTCATTATGTTCATTCATTATACTATTCTCCATGGGCTTTGGTCCAGTCCCATGGATGATGATGGGTGAAATTTTCCCAGCTCAAATCAAAGGTAAAACATGAAGTTTTTATAATAATTCTATTGATAATTAATTTTTATTAAATTACATGTGTCTTTGAGCTATTAGAAATGATAAAATACCATAAAATATGTCCAGTATTAGTCATGACATTTTACAAATACTTCTTAAATAATCTGTTTTGTTACAGGTACAGCTAGCTCGATAGTCTGTATGTCCAATTGGTTTTTTGCTTTCTTGGTAACCAAGTTCTTCTTAGTGTTAGTTTCGGCCATTCATATATACAACACATTTTGGCTATTCACATTGTGCAGTGTGTTAGGCACATTCTTTGTGGTGTTTATTGTTCCTGAAACTAAAGGGAAGACATTAGCTGAAATTCAAGAATTGCTCGGTGCTGATCATACTCCTCTATTACCATAGTAGAACCAAAATCAAAATAAATCTAATGAATAATAATAGTGTTACTCGATAATGATAAAATATACTGTTAAATTAAGTTTTTCATACTATTATTTTAAATCACCAATATTTTTTTATCAAGTAACTTGGTTCCAGGCAATATTTTTTATTGTATAGTTATTATAGTTTTTACTGTGGTGTGTAATTTTAAATCTATCAATGTTAAGATCTGATTATGATTTTTCTTTTCAAAAATCATTATTAACTATTAGAAATATTATTATATTAAACTTATATTTTTGTGATTTATTACCTCTAACCTATCTGTGATTTCTTGATGTCAGAAATTATTTATTTCCTCAAATTATTTAATTCTGTTAATTATATTTGTTAATATATATGTATTTATATTTTTTTTAACGAATAAAATTATTGATTGCCATCATGGGATAGTATAATATTTATTGTAAATCTAGTGACTTTTATATTTCTGTCAAATTACAATTTTATCAGATCCTTAAATGTATACATCTACTGAGCAAAATCAAGCACTCGAGTCTAATAGATTGCCTAATACAAGTCTTATGATTTTATAAACCCATTAGATTTACCCATTATTTAAAATAAAATTAGCATCAGATTGCTTGAAATTAAATGAAACGTATACATATATCGAAAACTTTCCGATGCTTACTACATAAAAATATTTATTTAAATTAAAATCCGTTCCCTACTTATTAAGTATTACTTTTGTAAATACTTTATAATAATAGAAATAATATTAAATGCATATTAGATAGTATTTTAGGTATATCACGTTATATTTTTTATCAAATTAAAAATTGTGATAGAAAACTAGATTAAAATTATTTAAAAAACTATGAATATTATTTTAGTCTTGTTTTTTATGTTGTTTAATATGGTCACCCTACACTAGTACCTACGTATTGGAGGCCATAGACTTTTTCCTTTTGTGCCTAATGGTAAATAATAAATATGCCACCGATGTGCAATTCTAAAGTTCCTAACCACCTTAGGAAGAAATATTACGGTTAAACAGTTTATTGAATGATAAGTAAATAGTGCATTTTTGACATTACATTTGTATATTACGTTAGAAACGTATGATATTAGAAAATATACTTAAAACATTCAGTTGACATAAAATGTCGAGGAATACGAGCAGCTGTTTTTCTTTGAACTTCATTGCTTTAATGATTTTTTTATTGTCGTTTTATTCTTACAAAAATACGACCATTAGACACGGCAGTAAGGTGGTTAAGCCGCTATAAATCCTTGGATGCAGGATGTTCGAATAAAAATCTGAAATCACGTCTCCGATTTTAATCGCTCGGATCAAGATGTATCCGATCGTAGAGTTGAACACAATTTAAAATTAAGTCAAAGTTTGAATCCAGCTGCTGTATTTTGGTTTTGAATCGATTATCGTTATTCATTCTTATCGTGTAAGATGTATGATAGCTGACGAATTAATTACATCACGCAGTCTGATCATATCTCGTATTTTATTTTGATTCGACACAATAATAATAATGATAATAATTCGCTGCAACTCTGATGATGGCAGTGTTCTATCTGTCCGATTAAAAATAGGTATATACATATATAGTGTGGAACAGTCGCAGCACGGATTTATCCATGACCTTTGTGGACGGTTACAGTTAAGTAGGTATAGGTTTAATGGGTTTTTGATAAAAATTAAACGAATTATTCTGATGGGTGTTGACACATAGCGCGCGTAACTCGACACGAGTGTAACACTGCTTTAGATGTTATACCCGTCCTTTATTTTCTAGTCATCGCGTCCTTTGAATAACATATTCTGTGCTCGAGAAAAAAAAATTGTGCGTTCCGGTCGACACGGATTTTCAATATTCAAACAGACCAAAATACTACTGATATACCTACAGACCGACAAGGCGCTTTAAGGTAAATTGAACGTTTAATCTAAGCGGTATAGTTTACAACCGTAGCCCCCATAGGTGTTGGTCACAAACACGTTTGAGGTTTTAGACGGAGCGAAAAACGTACACCGGTCTTAAACTCTTGACTTATTACGACGGGATGTACCTAACTATACGTCTTTTGTTTCTACTCACCAATTGGAAAATCCGTACTATTGCCCGGTCAGTGCGAAATTTTCTTCCGTTCCGTGAAACGTCAAAAAGTAGTAAAATATTTTTGTGAAACAAAATTGTTAATGAAGGTCGTATGACACTTTTGGATATGTGTATACATCAACCCTAAATTCAAAACACGTTCGGGTACTAAACGAATTCGACATTTGATCAATAATACGAAAAAAAAATGATACAAAAATTCATTAAAAGCTTATTTATATAGGAAATATATATTTTATAATTTTTATTTTTATTTTACTCATGCGACGTCTATGTTATGTGAATTTTTTTTTATTATTTTAAATAGTAGGTACATTAAAACATGATTATTTTGAATTATTTATCACGACACACTTTTTCCAACGCCTTGATCTCAAAAACTTTAGAAACAATGATCTATATAATTGAAATTCAGATTGCAAACTAGTATTTGAAAACTCTGTTTAGTCTATTTAAGCTTATCTACTAATCTAGTATCCATCTATGGCAGCAACGTAGTTATGAAAGCAAGGGGAGGCTTGGAAGTCGGGTGGTAAAATTTTGGGAAGGGTAAATTTTTGAGACCATTTTGATGTATTCGGTTTGTAAATAAAAAAAATACATAAAAAAAAATGTTAAATTAGTATTGTGATCGATGGATATCACGAAAGATGCATTGATAATACCAGGACACAGTTAAGTATTGTGGTCTGAGGTACAGGTATTATCACAATATCACGTTTATGTAGGTAGGTACTATAATATTATCAAGATTTGTATTCAAATGTCGAAATTCCGATAAAAAATTTTCTTTCCCGCCCTACTCCTGTTTTGTCGAGGGTTTTTTCTTACCTTAAAAATATCGTGTCTTATTTAATATCAAGAACTACAGACTGACGAAAGACTAGATTAAGTTAACCTAACCTGACTAATTAACCCATTGGTTGTTTTAACCACTGAGTGTTACCATAATATGCTGCTATGTAAACTCGTAATTATGTTTACACAAGATACCTACATGGCTACATCTATGTAAGTCTATGGTTGTTTGACACGAATATAACATTAATACCATAGAGTCGCATTTTACAAAGAAATTAGATTACTCCGATATCGTTGATGGATTTTCCATGGAAAAAGTTCGGCGTCAATATTTTTTATCTGATTTCAAATGTTTTTATTCTAAATTTCACCATCATAGGTAAATCAGTTTTATGATTTCACGTCTATACCTTTTTTTCATGCGTACCTTGAATTTTATACATACAATTCTATTCATTTTGTACGCTTTTAAATATACGTATTACACATTTACATACCTACGTTTATTATTATAGTTATTGAGTAATGTTAAGTCCTCGACGGTATCAGTCATAGGTAAGTGACAATTCTATATTTTTTTATGTTATATATTTTACATTCTGTGTGTAGTGAAAAATGCACCGGTTTACCAATACGTGTTATTTTTTTTATAAGTATATTGTAGAAAAAAATTGTGGGGTGTAGGGGCATTTTTCCAAGTACGTCTCTGCACATAGATATAAGTTTATCGCTTTCCAGGGATCCGGGGACGTTTGGCTGTCGGTTTTGACGTTATTTCGTTTCGTGTGTTCATTTAAACATTCACTGTACTTCAACAATTATTCTGAAAACACAATGCTCACGGGGGAGACCCGGGAAAGGTATAGGGGGTACATCACACCCCCTAGTTCAAAGAACCTACTTAAATATCTCACAGAGGACTGTTGACGAGTTGAAATCCCTCATCGTAGCATTTCGTACGCCCTATCGGTACTTTTTACCCCCTCCCCCCATCCCTGCCGTAAAACGGTCTTACACAGTTACACGTCGAATGACGGACAATAACAAGACTATATTATGCAATATTGATATGACGTTAAAATGTAGTGTATTGTAATCAAACATTATTGTTGCACGCAAAAAGTCTACGGAGATAGAACGAAAACGACGTGGCCTCGCATCATCTGGCGGTCGTGCGTCAGGGGACAGTAATAATTTTATTATTCGCGACGAAGCCGAAACGATTATAATATGGCCGGGGCGACAGTAGCGGCTACGGTGGCGGCGGCCATCGAGAGCAGAAAGTTTCAGAGAGGGACACAATACTTGGCCGCGGCGATCGGTACGTGTTTTCATATTATAATGTTAAGTCATGTCGTGCACGTCGTATTAAGCAGTAGGACCTTGGTAGTCTGACTCGCACGGGACCGGGGGATGTCGGACGACTGTCGAGGAGGGTTTGACCGAAGTAAACAAACGACGCGTATTATTGACGTGAGAAACGCACGTGTTACGTACATGTCTGGTTCGTGATTTATGAATGTAACGGTCGAAATGTTAAGTACCTACCGTTATTCGTCGTAATTAAGTGGTATGTTTTATCGTTGATTGTAAATTTTATAATATTTATAATCAACGGTTTTACAAAGCGTTTATAATATAAAGTGAAATTCACAAAAGGCACGTCTGTATTGGGAAGAGAAGATCAGAATAAAATGTCGGATTACTGAAGTTGTCGGACCGACGGGCCCCCTGTGTCGGGTTAACGAGGTCTTACTGTGGTTCATGATGGTTCTCAACCGGTGGTACGAGGGCTCGTGGTACTGCCTTATGGTGGGTCGTGGTACGTGGATAAACATTCGTATGGACCTTATACGTAGGTATCCAACCCGAAGAAAACCACTGTGAACAAAAAAATTAGGTTCTTTATTGACGTGAAAGTCTATTCGGTTGACAATCAGTTCATAAATATGATTTTGCGGATAATTAATTGCAGCTCGGACAGAAAATGCGATAGTTTACTGTTGAATAAATAATACTAAAATATATCAAAAGAAAATAAACTTCTTCTTTTTAAATTTCTATCTTATACGCATATATTCTTCGCGGTTTTTTAATTTTTTTAAAGAGTAAAATGACAAATGAGTTATTTTCAAATTTATCAATAGTAAACGTCAAAAGAGACTTATGAGAGTGATTTCTTCTAAATTGGTCAACAAAATTCTCTGCAAAAGATCTGTGGTGTTTAAATTTAAATTTTGCATTAAATTTGTAGGTTTTACAGAATACAATTTTGGAACGAAAACTTCATTAAAATGAGTATTTGGTGACTTTCGTAAAAATTCACTTTGTTTCACCTTGATTTAAGCTAAATGTTTACATTGAAACGGACATTCTTGGGATCAGATTGGGCCCCCCGTGATACAGAGCTAATACAAGCAACGATAGTGTAATACATGCGCACGAGTCACAACTGTATCAATAACCGTGTATAATCATATCAATAAAGATGTTATTATTATCTCTCGATTCGTAAGCAAATATTTTATTTTCTAACCGATAACAACTGTAAAAAATACGTTTAATTAAAAAGATTTTCAACGATTGGTTTTCAAAACTCGCAGTTGGTATTACACACGTTTGTTGAGAACCGTCACCGATGTAACTCATAGCATATAATATCGTACCACTCGTACACAATGTCATTGTACAGTATGTACACACGACGTATTCCGTCGAATGTCTAAAATATCGAAAATGAAATCACTCTTCTCGCTCGACCGCAGTGACCATCGGAGGGTTCATCGTGGGCACGACGCAAGGATGGACGTCTCCTGCCGGCCCGATGATGGTTAACGGCCGCCAGTATCCGTTCGTCGTGACCGAGGAAAACGTCTCGTGGATCGCCGCGTTGATGCCGCTCGGCGCATTGGTCGGATGCCTGGCCATGGCCTTGGGCGCGTTGGACAAATGGGGACGTAAGAGGCTGCTGGTGATGTTGACCGTGCCCACGATCGTCGGTTGGCAACTGATCGTCAAGGCCCAGTCCGTGAGTAATCCGTTTTCGTATACTATACAAATATATTATATAATTAAGGACAACATACGATATCCGTTTCCCAATTCAAAACTTAAGACTATTTACCGATCCGACGACGTAATTTCAAAATTTATGTAAAACAAAGGGAAAATTTGACTTTAAGTAAACTCGTGCTTTGATTATTGTCGTCTTTATGGTAATTATTTAACTGCTGTAAAAATGATAAAATCGGATCGTAGGAGCTGGTGTGAAGCTATCTCTGAGAGTATTTCGAATGAAAATCCATGAAAACTTCTTTCGAACACTTGCAACTTAAATGTTTGATAAAACATGGCTTTTCGGAAACGTTCCATAATATTATTTTCAACATTAAAATATGATGACACGCTCACACCCTACTATTGAAGAGATTTAGTTTTAACCCGCGAGAACTCTCTGCTGCGGTACAACAAGTAACGATG